>JASJET010000004.1:14530000-14948487 GCA_034092305.1 Diaprepes abbreviatus | reverse complement strand
ATTTAATTTATTTAATTTATTTAATTATTTAATTTATTTAATTTATTTAATTTATTTAATTTATTTAATTTATTTAATTTATTTAATTTATTTAATTTATTTAATTTATTTAATTTATTTAATTTATTTAATTTATTTAATTTATTTAATTTTATTTAATTTATTTAATTTATTTAATTTATTTAATTTATTTAATTTATTAATTTATTTAATTTATTTAATTATTTAATTTATTTAATTTATTTAATTTATTTAATTATTTAATTTATTTAATTTATAATTATTAATTTATTTAATTTATTTAATTATTTAATTTATTTAATTTATTTAATTTATTTAATTTATTTAATTTATTTAATTTATTTAATTTATTTAATTTATTTAATTTATTTAATTTATTTAATTTATTTAATTTATTTAATTTATTTAATTTATTTATTTTTAATTTATTTAATTTATTTAATTTATTTAATTTATTTAATTTATTTAATTATTTAATTTATTTAATTTATTTAATTTATTTAATTTATTTAATTTATTTAATTTATTTAATTTATTTTAATTTATTTAATTTATTTAATTTATTTAATTTATTTAATTTATTTAATTTATTTAATTTATTTAATTTATTTAATTTATTTAATTTATTTAATTTATTTAATTTATTTAATTTATTTAATTTATTTAATTTATTTAATTTATTTAATTTATTAATTTTTAATTTATTTAATTTATTTAATTTATTTAATTTATTTAATTTAATTTAATTATTTAATTTATTTTAATTTATTTAATTTATTTAATTTATTTAATTTATTTATTTATTATTTATTTAATTTATTTAATTTATTTAATTTATTTAATTTATTTAATTTATTAATTTATTTAATTTATTTAGTTTATTTAGTTTATTTAATTTATTTAGTTTATTTAATTTATTTAGTTTATTTAGTTTATTAGTTTATTTAATTTATTTTATTATTTAGTTAATTTAGTTATTACTTTATTTAATTTATTAATTTATTTAATTTATTTAAATTATTAATTTATTTAATTTATTTAAATTATTTAATTTATTTAATTATTTAATTTATTTAATTTATTTAATTTATTTAATTTATTTAATTTATTTAATTTATTTAATTTATTTAATTTATTTAATTTATTTAATTTATTTAATTTATTTAAATTATTTAATTTATTTAATTTATTTAATTTATTTAATTTATTTAATTTATTTAATTTATTTAATTTATTTAATTTATTTAATTTATTTATTTATTTAATTTATTTAATTTATTTAATTTATTAATTTATTTAATTTATTTAATTTATTTAATTTATTTAATTTATTTAATTTATTTAATTTATTTAATTTATTTAATTATTTAATTTATTTAATTTATTTAATTATTTAATTTATTTAATTTATTTAATTTATTTAATTTAATTTATTTAATTTATTAATTTATTTAATTTATTTAATTTATTTAATTTATTTAATTTATTTAATTTATTTAATTTATTTAATTTATTTAATTTATTTAATTTATTTAATTTATTTAATTTATTTAATTTATTTAATTTATTTAATTTATTTAATTTATTTAATTTATTTAATTTATTTAATTTATTTAATTTATTTAATTTATTTAATTTATTTAATTTATTTAATTTATTTAATTTATTTAATTTATTTAATTTATTTAATTTATTTAATTTATTTAATTTATTTAATTTTTTTAATTTATTTAATTTATTTAATTTATTTAATTTATTTAATTTATTTAATTTATTTAATTTATTTAATTTATTTAATTTATTTAATTTATTTAATTTATTTAATTTATTTAATTTATTTAATTTATTTAATTTATTTAATTTATTTAATTTATTTAATTATTTAATTTATTTAATTTATTTAATTTATTTAATTTATTTAATTTATTTAATTTATTTAATTTATTTAATTTATTTAATTTATTTAATTTATTTAATTTATTTAATTATTTAATTTATTTAATTTATTTAATTTATTTAATTTATTTAATTTATTTAATTTATTTAATTTATTTAATTTATTTAATTTATTTAATTTATTTAATTTATTTAATTTATTTAATTTATTTAATTTATTTAATTTATTTAATTTATTTAATTTATTTAATTTATTTAATTTATTTAATTTATTTAATTTATTTAATTTATTTAATTTATTTAATTTATTTAATTTATTTAATTTATTTAATTTATTTAATTTTATTTAATTTATTTAATTTATTTAATTTATTTAATTTATTTAATTTATTTAATTTATTTATTTATTTAGTTTATTTAGTTATTTAGTTTATTTAGTTTATTTAGTTTATTTAGTTTATTTAGTTTATTTAGTTTATTAGTTATTTAGTTTATTTAGTTTATTTAGTTTATTTAGTTTATTTAGTTTATTTAGTTTATTTAGTTTATTTAGTTTATTTAGTTTATTTAGTTTATTAGTTATTAGTTTATTTAGTTTATTTAGTTTATTTAGTTTATTTAGTTTATTTAGTTTATTTAGTTTATTTAGTTTATTTAGTTTTTTAGTTATTTAGTTTATTAGTTTATTTAGTTTATTTAGTTTATTTAGTTTATTTAGTTTTATTTAGTTTATTTAGTTTATTTAGTTTATTTAGTTTTATTTAGTTTATTTAGTTTATTTAGTTTATTTTAGTGTATTTAGTTTATTTAGTTTATTTAGTTTATTTAGTTTATTTAGTTTATTTTGTTATTTAGTTTTTTAGTTTATTTAGTTTATTTAGTTTATTTAGTTTATTTAGTTTATTTAGTTTATTTAGTTTATTTAATTTATTTAATTTATTTAATTTATTAATTTATTTAATTTATTAATTTATTTAATTTATTTAATTTATTTAATTATTTAATTTATTTAATTTATTTAATTTATTTAATTATTTAATTTATTTAATTTATTTAATTTATTTAATTTAATTAATTATTATTTATTTAATTTATTTAATTTATTTAATTTATTTAATTTATTTAATTTATTTAATTTATTTAATTTATTTAATTTATTTAATTTATTTAATTTATTTAATTTATTTAATTTATTTAATTTATTTAATTTATTTATTTATTTAATTTATTTAATTTATTTAATTTATTTAATTTATTTAATTTATTTAATTTATTTAATTTATTTAATTTATTTAATTTATTTAATTATTTAATTTATTTAATTTATTTAATTTATTTAATTTATTTAATTTATTTAATTTATTTAATTTATTTAATTTATTTAATTTATTTAATTTATTTAATTTATTTAATTTATTTAATTTATTTAATTTATTTAATTTATTTAATTTATTTAATTTATTTAATTATTTAATTTATTTAATTTATTTAATTTATTTAATTTATTTAATTTATTTAATTTATTTAATTTATTTAATTTATTTAATTTATTTAATTTATTTAATTTATTTATTTTATTTTTAATTTATTTAATTTATTTAATTATTTAATTTATTTAATTTATTTAATTTATTTAATTTATTTAATTTATTTAATTTATTTAATTTATTTAATTTATTTAATTATTTAATTTATTTATTTATTTAATTTATTTTAATTTATTTAATTTATTAATTTATTTAATTTATTTAATTTATTTAATTTATTTAATTTATTTAATTTATTTAATTTATTTAATTTATTTAATTTATTTAATTTATTTAATTTATTTAATTTATTTAATTTATTAATTTATTTAATTTATTTAATTTATTTAATTTATTTAATTTATTTAATTTATTTAATTTATTTAATTTATTTAATTTATTTAATTTATTTAATTTATTTAATTTATTTAATTTATTTAATTTATTTAATTATTTAATTTAATTAATTTATTTAATTATTTAATTTATTTAATTTATTTAATTTATTTAATTTATTTAATTTATTTATTTATTTAATTTATTTAATTTATTTAATTTATTTAATTTATTTAATTTATTTAATTTATTTAATTATTTAATTTATTTAATTTATTTAATTTATTTAATTTATTTAATTTATTTAATTTATTTAATTTATTTAATTTATTTAATTATTTAATTTATTTAATTTATTTAATTTATTTAATTTATTTAATTTATTTAATTTATTTAATTTATTTAATTTATTTAATTTATTTAATTTATTTAATTTATTTAATTTATTTAATTTATTTAATTTATTTAATTTATTTAATTTATTTAATTTATTTAATTTATTTAATTTATTTAATTTATTTAATTTATTTAATTTATTTAATTTATTTAATTTATTTAATTTATTCAATTTATTCAATTTATTTAATTTATTCAATTTATTCAATTTATTCAATTTATTCAATTTATTCAATTTATTCAATTTATTCAATTTATTCAATTTATTTAATTTATTTAATTTATTTAATTTATTTAATTTATTTAATTTATTTAATTTATTTAATTTATTTAATTTATTTAATTTATTTAATTTATTAATTTATTTAATTTATTTAATTTATTTAATTTATTTAATTTATTCAATTTATTCAATTTATTTAATTTATTTAATTTATTTAATTTATTCAATTTACTTAATTTATTTAATTTATTTAATTTATTTAATTTATTCAATTTATTTAATTTATTCAATTTATTGAATTTATTTAATTTATTTAATTTATTTAATTTATTTAATTTATTTAATTTATTTAATTTATTGAATTTATTCAATTTATTTAATTTATTTAATTTATTTAATTTATTTAATTTATTTAATTTATTTAATTTATTTAATTTATTTAATTTATTTAATTTATTTAATTTATTTAATTTATTTAATTTATTTAATTTATTTAATTTATTTAATTTATTTAATTTATTTAATTTATTTATTTAATTTATTTAATTTATTAAGATGTTGGAAGAATTGCCGTGTTTCTTAGCGCGCCGGTCGGAACCTACCTAGAGGACCCTCCATATCAATTCCTTGAATATGAAAATTACCCGCCTCATTGGACACGGACATTAAACTAAATAAAGGATTAGACGTTTTTAGAAGGATATCTTTGTTAAAAACTGTACAGAAATATAATTTTTTTAAATGGAAATATTATTCATCCATGGGAATGGTAATATAGATAGCGAGTATCTACTGAAAATGAAGAATTTATAAATATCCTATGAAATTAAGAAAATAATCTTAGACATATTCTCGTTCTTCTCCGCATCAATCAGTTTTGTTGAGTAAATTAACAAAATTAGCCTATTTTCGTCTTTCTGTGTCTAATCTAGTTCCAGAATCTAGTACTTTTCTTACAAAATCCAAGCCACCCCACACGCGGAGTTCCCGACCAGTAATTAATTTAATGTACTAGCTTTTTTATATCACCCTGTATAACAACAACTTGTTACACACATAACACATACTTTCAGTTCCGCAATAAATCTAACTGACAATTTAGACCTTAATTTGATACACACATTGAATAATAATTACCATTATTTGTAAATTAATATATAGCCTGAGGGTGTTCTAGAAGTCAAATCTTACACTACTTTCGGAGAAAGTCAAAAATGTGCCGAGATTTACAAAACTTCCCAAAAAAGAACATTTCTTGAAGTATATTAATACAAATGGTCCATTTTTGACTTTCTGTCTATAATCTAAGATCAGACACTTGTAATTCTAATATTAAAACCAAGAAGGGCCACATAGTTTAGAAGAAATACGAACAAAAATTTTAAATTCAATGATTATTTCTTTCTTATTGCTGCAATTTCTTTGTTTTCCTGGTAAAGTTACAAGAGGAGGACCAAAAATTCATGACTTTTAAATATTATATGAAATAAAAGTAAATAGATGTTGGAAAAATTGCCGTGTTTCTTGGCGCACCGGTCAGAACCTACGTAGAAGACCCTCCATATCAACCCGTTGGATATTGAATATCGCCCGCCTCATTGGACACGGACATTAAGCTAAATAAAGAATTGGACGTTTTTAGAAGGATATTTTTGTTAAAAACTGTACAGAAATGCAATTTTTTAAATGGAAATATTATACATCCATGGGATGGGAATATAGATAGCGAATATCTACTGAAAATGAAGAATTTATAAATATCTTATACAATTAAGCCAATAATTTTAGACATATTCTCTAATTCTCTGAATCAATCAGTTTTGGGGAGTAAATTAACAAAATTAGCCTATTTTCGTCTTTCCGTCTCTAATCTAATTCCAGAGTCTTGTACTTCTCTTACAAAACACAAGTAATGCAAATGAACTGAATCAAGATTTGAACAAAATTTTTGAATTCATAGAATATTTTCCATCTTGTACTGTAATTCCCTTGTTTTCCCAGAAAAGTTAGTAAGAAGTATTGATAATGAAGGATTCTAAATTATTTTGCAAAATTAGACCAGGAATTTTAGAGATCTTTCCGTATTTCCCTGAAAAATAAGTTTCCGGGTGTAAATTATTACAAATAGCCCATTTTCGGATCTCCTTCTCCAATCTAAGTTTGGAATCTTGTACTTCTCATATAAAATCGAAGAAATGCTGGTAAGTTGAGTTTAAATTAGAGCCAAACATCTAAATTCAAAGGATATTTCGAATTTCCATATTTTCCTAGAGATATTATAACGAATGAATCGAAAATGGAGGATTTTTAGAATACTACTCTAAATAAAATTAATATGCTTGGAGTAATTTTCGTATTTGCCTTAAAAATGTAATACAAGGAGATTACGGCACAAAATACGAAGGAATCATTGAATTTAGACTTTTCGTTCTAATTTGAGCTCAATTTAGACTAAATGGGTCGTTTTTATTAACTTACGCATCAAAACTCATTTTTTAGGGAAATATGAATAGATCTCGAAGATTAGTAGTATTACTTTGCATGAACTCTTGCATTTTTGATACTTCTGTATACGTTGTCTTGGAAAACTCAATATACTTACATTTCTTGGTTTTTGTAGTAGAAGTACAAGATTGTGAACTGAGATCAGAGATAGAGAGCTCAAAATGGACCATTTGGGTTAATTTACATCCCGAAATTTATTTTTCAAGGAAATACAAAAGGAACTATAAGATTATTATTATTTTTTTCTATAATATTTAATTAATCCTGCATTTTCAAGAAATGCAAGTATATTGAGTTTTCCAATACAACGTATTAAAGAAGTATGAAAAATGTAAGATTTCATGCAAAAAAATTCTATTTATCTTAGAGATCTATTTATATTTCCCTAAAAAATGGCTTTTGGAGCGTAAGATAAAAAGAACGACCCATTTAGTCAATAGTTTAGGGTAAATTAAGCTCAAATTGGAACAAAAAGTTTAAATTCTATGATTTCATCGTATATTGTATCGTAATCTCCTTGTAATCCATTTTTAAGGGAAATACGAAAATATCTCCAAGAATATTTGATTTATTAAGAGTAGTATTCTAAAAAATCCCCATTTTCGATTCTTTCGTTATAACATCACTAGGAAAATATGGAAATACGAAATAATCATTGAATTTAGCCGTTTGGCTCAAATTTAAACTTAACTTACTAGCATTTCTTGGATTTTATATGAGAAGTACAAGATTCCAAACTTAGATTGGAGAATGAAATTCGAAAATTGGCTAATTGTGATAATTTACATCCGGAAACTAATTTTTCAGGAAAATACGGAAAGATCTCTGTAATTACAGGTCTAATTTTGTAAAATAATTTACGAAATAATAATTGAATTTAGATGTTTGGCTCTAATTTAAACTCCACTTACTAGCAATTCTTGGATTTTTATGAGAAGTAAAAGATTGCAAACTTAGATTGGAGAATTAAAGCCGAAAATGGGCCATGTGTGATAATTTACATCCGCAAAATTATTTTTCAGGGAAATACGAAAAGATCTCTAAAACCACTGGAAATATCGATTGTGCAAGATTCTTAAATTTCTTATAAGACTAAACCAATAATCTCCGAGATAATATCGTATTTTCCTGAAAAATAAATTTTGGGAAGTTGATTTACATAAATGGTCCATTTTTGATTTTCTGCCTATAATCTAAGTTCAGATCTTGCACTTCTACTTCAAAATCCAAGAAATGTATGGAAAATAAGTTCAAATTAGAATCAAATACGTGAATTCAATGATTATTTCCAATTCTGAGCTGTAATTGCCTTTGTTTTCCTAGAAAGATTATTACAGAAGTATCGAAAATGCAGAATTCTCAAATATTTTAGAAAATTAAAATAATTATCTTAAAGATCTTTCCGTATTTCCCTGAAAAATATGTCTCGGAATGGTAGTTACCACAAATGGCACTTTTTGACTTTCTGTCTATAATCTAAGTTCAGGATTTAGTACTTCTACTATGAAAACCAAGAATGGAGCTTAATTCTTTCGAAATAATCATAAAGCACCTAAATTCGATGATTTTCTCGTATTTCCTTATTTTAATGGAGAAGTTGTTATAACTTTTGTTACAAAAGAATCGAAAATGCAGGTTTTTTAATATGTTACCCTAAATAAAACTTGTTATCTCTGAAATATATTCGTATTTCCCTTAAAAATGGATAAAAATGAGATTACAGCACAGAATATGAAGAAATCATTGAATATAGACATTTTGTTCTAATCTGGATACAATTTACTTTAGATTAGAGATTGAAAGTCCAAAATAGGTCGTTTTTACTAACTTACATTCTAAAACCCATTTCTCATTGAAATATGAATAGATCTCTAATATTGAGAGCATGATTTTGTATATTATTCAAAAGCCTTGCAGTTTTGATACTTCTTTATAAGTTCTCTTGGAAAATAAGGAAATTACAACTCTAAATACGGAAAAAATCATTGAATTTAAAGTTTTTGTTCTTATTTCGACTAAATTAGGTCGCATTTCTTGGTCTTTGTATTAGAACTTCAAGATTCTGAACTTAGATTGTAGACTGAATGACAAAAATGGGCCATTTGTATTAATTTACTTTCCGAAACCTATTTCGCAGAGGAATACGAGAACATTTCTAAGATTATCTGTTTTATTTGGTATAATATTAAAAAATCCTGCCTTTTCGATATTTCGATAATAACTTTTTCTTCCTTTTCGATATTTCTATAATAACTTTTCTAGGAGAACAAAAGAATTACAGCACAAAATACGAAATAATCACTAAATTTAGCAGTTTTGTGCTAATTTGGACTAAATTTACTTGCATTTCTTGGTTTTTGTGGAAGAAGAACAGGGTTCTGAACTTTGGACTAAAGTCGGAAAGTCCAAAATGGGCCGTTTGTGTCAATATCAATCCCGAAATTAACTATTCAAGGAAATACGAAATGATCTCTAAGATTATTGGTATTATTTTGTATATTATTTAAATATTCTACATTTTCGATACTCCTATACCAGCTTTTCTAGAAAAACAAGATGATTAAATCACAAAATACGAAATAATCAGTGAAGTCATACATTTTGTTCTAATTTGGAATCAATGTACATGGATTTCTTGGCTTTTGTAGGAGAACTACAAGACGTTATACATAGATTAGAGACTGAAACTCAATAATGGGCCATTTTTATTGTTTTTAAAAAAAATGTAACATGTTAATATCAGTTAGAATTCTAATTTAACTTTTGTGAATCGTAACATTGCATCCTTACTTAAACCGGGAGATGTAAAGTATTGTGCGAGATCTAATTTTATATGTTTAGCGACACATTTCGAAAATCTTCAAAGAAATCTGTTAATATGAGAACATCAGGAAGTAAATAAATTTTTGTATAATCCATTAAAATTTGACATATTAAGATTGCTGCGTTTTCGACATTTCTATTCTAACTTTCTTTGAAAGACAAGATATTTATATCACAAAATCAGAATTAATCAGTGAAATCACACATTTTGTTCTTATTTGAAATCAAATAACAGGATATCTTGCTTTTTGTAGTAAAAGTACAAGATTTTTAATAGAGATTAGAGATTGAAAGACAAAATTGGGCCGTTTTTGTTAATTTACTTTTCAAAAACCATTTTTCGGGGAAATACGAAAAGATCTCGAAAATGACTTGTATTATTTTATGTAATATTTAAAAATTTTGTATTTTTAATACTCCTGTTTTAACTTCACTAGGAAAACAACGACATTACAACAAAAAAATAAGAAATAATCACTGAATTTAAAATTTGTATTCTTATTTCATCTTAAGTAGGCGACATTTCTTGGTTTCTGTATTAGAATAAAAAGATTCTTAACTTTGATTATAGACACAAAGGTAAAAATGGACAGTTTGTAATTATATACTTCAAGAAATGCATTATTTTGGGAGATTTTGGAAATCTCCAAAAATCCTAGTAGTCACTTGGCCACTTTGCGTGGGAAAAAAATTTCGACGTTCGGGACATAATAGAAAATTAAAACTTTCAATGGTTTTCGTCGTTGTGATGAAGAAATTTATTAGAAATTATAAAAATTAAACCCACAAACTAGAATTACAATAAATTAAATAAATTAAATAAATTAAATAAATTAAATAAATTAAATAAATTAAATAAATTAAATAAATTAAATAAATTAAATAAATTAAATAAATTAAATAAATTAAATAAATTAAATAAATTAAATAAATTAAATAAATTAAATAAATTAAATAAATTAAATAAATTAAATAAATTAAATAAATTAAATAAATTAAATAAATTAAATAAATTAAATAAATTAAATAAATTAAATAAATTAAATAAATTAAATAAATTAAATAAATTAAATAAATTAAATAAATTAAATAAATTAAATAAATTAAATAAATTAAATAAATTAAATAAATTAAATAAATTAAATAAATTAAATAAATTAAATAAATTAAATAAATTAAATAAATTAAATAAATTAAATAAATTAAATAAATTAAATAAATTAAATAAATTAAATAAATTAAATAAATTAAATAAATTAAATAAATTAAATAAATTAAATAAATTAAATAAATTAAATAAATTAAATAAATTAAATAAATTAAATAAATTAAATAAATTAAATAAATTAAATAAATTAAATAAATTAAATAAATTAAATAAATTAAATAAATTAAATAAATTAAATAAATTAAATAAATTAAATAAATTAAATAAATTAAATAAATTAAATAAATTAAATAAATTAAATAAATTAAATAAATTAAATAAATTAAATAAATTAAATAAATTAAATAAATTAAATAAATTAAATAAATTAAATAAATTAAATAAATTAAATAAATTAAATAAATTAAATAAATTAAATAAATTAAATAAATTAAATAAATTAAATAAATTAAATAAATTAAATAAATTAAATAAATTAAATAAATTAAATAAATTAAATAAATTAAATAAATTAAATAAATTAAATAAATTAAATAAATTAAATAAATTAAATAAATTAAATAAATTAAATAAATTAAATAAATTAAATAAATTAAATAAATTAAATAAATTAAATAAATTAAATAAATTAAATAAATTAAATAAATTAAATAAATTAAATAAATTAAATAAATTAAATAAATTAAATAAATTAAATAAATTAAATAAATTAAATAAATTAAATAAATTAAATAAATTAAATAAATTAAATAAATTAAATAAATTAAATAAATTAAATAAATTAAATAAATTAAATAAATTAAATAAATTAAATAAATTAAATAAATTAAATAAATTAAATAAATTAAATAAATTAAATAAATTAAATAAATTAAATAAATTAAATAAATTAAATAAATTAAATAAATTAAATAAATTAAATAAATTAAATAAATTAAATAAATTAAATAAATTAAATAAATTAAATAAATTAAATAAATTAAATAAATTAAATAAATTAAATAAATTAAATAAATTAAATAAATTAAATAAATTAAATAAATTAAATAAATTAAATAAATTAAATAAATTAAATAAATTAAATAAATTAAATAAATTAAATAAATTAAATAAATTAAATAAATTAAATAAATTAAATAAATTAAATAAATTAAATAAATTAAATAAATTAAATAAATTAAATAAATTAAATAAATTAAATAAATTAAATAAATTAAATAAATTAAATAAATTAAATAAATTAAATAAATTAAACAAATTAAACAAATTAAACAAATTAAACAAATTAAACAAGATAAACCAATTAAACAAATTAAACAAATTAAACCAATTAAACAAATTAAACAAATTAAATAAATTAAATAAATTAAATAAATTAAATAAATTAAATAAATTAAATAAATTAAATAAATTAAATAAATTAAATAAATTAAATAAATTAAATAAATTAAATAAATTAAATAAATTAAATAAATTAAATAAATTAAATAAATTAAATTAATTAAATTAATTAAATAAATTAAATTAATTAAATTAATTAAATTAATTAAATTAATTAAATTAATTAAATTAATTAAATTAATTAAATTAATTAAATTAATTAAATAAATTAAATAAATTAAATTAATTAAATTAATTAAATTAATTAAATAAATTAAATAAATTAAATAAATTAAATAAATTAAATAAATTAAATAAATTAAATAAATTAAATAAATTAAATAAATTAAATAAATTAAATAAATTAAATAAATTAAATAAATTAAATAAATTAAATAAATTAAATAAATTAAATAAATTAAATAAATTAAATAAATTAAATAAATTAAATAAATTAAATAAATTAAATAAATTAAATAAATTAAATAAATTAAATAAATTAAATAAATTAAATAAATTAAATAAATTAAATAAATTAAATAAATTAAATAAATTAAATCAATTAAATCAATTAAATCAATTAAATCAATTAAATCAATTAAATCAATTAAATCAATTAAATCAATTAAATCAATTAAATCAATTAAATCAATTAAATCAATTAAATCAATTAAATCAATTAAATCAATTAAATCAATTAAATCAATTAAATCAATTAAATCAATTAAATCAATTAAATCAATTAAATCAATTAAATCAATTAAATCAATTAAATCAATTAAATCAATTAAATCAATTAAATCAATTAAATCAATTAAATCAATTAAATCAATTAAATCAATTAAATCAATTAAATCAATTAAATCAATTAAATCAATTAAATCAATTAAATCAATTAAATCAATTAAATCAATTAAATTAATTAAATCAATTAAATCAATTAAATCAATTAAATCAATTAAATCAATTAAATCAATTAAATAAATTAAATCAATTAAATAAATTAAATCAATTAAATCAATTAAATAAATTAAATAAATTAAATAAATTAAATAAATTAAATAAATTAAATAAATTAAATAAATTAAATAAATTAAATAAATTAAATAAATTAAATAAATTAAATAAATTAAATAAATTAAATAAATTAAATAAATTAAATAAAATAAATAAATTAAAAAAATTAAATAAAATAAATAAAATAAATAAAATAAATAAAATAAATAAAATAAATAAATTAAATAAATTAAATAAATTAAATAAATTAAATAAATTAAATAAATTAAATAAGTTAAATAAATTAAATAAATTAAATAAATTAAATAAATTAAATAAATTAAATAAATTAAATAAATTAAATAAATTAAATAAACTAAATAAATTAAATGAACTAAATAAATTAAATAAATTAAATATTTTAAATAAATTAAATAAATTAAAAACATTAAATAAATTTATTTAATTTAATTTATTTAATTTAATAATTTTTTTAATTTATTAATTTATTTAATTTATTTAATTTATTTATTTTATTTAATTTATTTAATTTATTTAATTTATTTAATTTATTTAATTTATTTATTTTATTTAATTTATTTAATTTATTTAATTTATTTAATTTATTTAATTTATTTAATTTATTTAATTTATTTAATTTATTTAATTTATTTAATTTATTTAATTTATTTAATTTATTTAATTTATTTAATTTATTTAATTTATTTAATTTATTTAATTTATTTAATTTATTTAATTTATTTAATTTATTTAATTTATTTAATTTATTTAATTTATTTAATTTATTTAATTTATTTAATTTATTTAATTTATTTAATTTATTTAATTTATTTAATTTATTTAATTTATTTAATTTATTTAATTTATTTAATTTATTTAATTTATTTAATTTATTTAATTTATTTAATTTATTTAATTTATTAAATTTATTAAATTTATTAAATTTATTTAATTTATTAAATTTATTTAATTTATTAAATTTATTAAATTTATTTAATTTATTTAATTTATTTAATTTATTTAATTTATTTAATTTATTTAATTTATTAAATTTATTAAATTTATTAAATTTATTAAATTTATTTAATTTATTTAATTTATTTAATTTATTAAATTTATTAAATTTATTAAATTTATTAAATTTATTAAATTTATTAAATTTATTAAATTTATTAAATTTATTTAATTTATTAAATTTATTAAATTTATTTAATTTATTAAATTTATTTAATTTATTAAATTTATTTAATTTATTTAATTTATTTAATTTATTTAATTTATTTAATTTATTTAATTTATTTAATTTATTTAATTTATTTAATTTATTTAATTTATTTAATTTATTTAATTTATTTAATTTATTTAATTTATTTAATTTATTTAATTTATTTAATTTATTTAATTTATTTAATTTATTTAATTTATTTAATTTATTTAATTTATTTAATTTATTTAATTTATTTAATTTATTTAATTTATTTAATTTATTTAATTTATTTAATTTATTTAATTTATTTAATTTATTTAATTTATTTAATTTATTTAATTTATTTAATTTATTTAATTTATTTAATTTATTTAATTTATTTAATTTATTTAATTTATTTAATTTATTTAATTTATTTAATTTATTTAATTTATTTAATTTATTTAATTTATTTAATTTATTTAATTTATTTAATTTATTTAATTTATTTAATTTATTTAATTTATTTAATTTATTTAATTTATTTAATTTATTTAATTTATTTAATTTATTTAATTTATTTAATTTATTTAATTTATTTAATTTATTTAATTTATTTAATTTATTTAATTTATTTAATTTAATTTATTGTAATTCTAGTTTGTGGGTTTAATTTTTATAATTTCTAATAAATTTCTTCATCACAACGACGAAAACCACTGAAAGTTTTAATTTTCTATTATGTCCCGAACGTCGAAATTTTTTTCCCACGCAAAGTGGCCAAGTGACTACTAGGATTTTTGGAGATTTCCAAAATCTCCCAAAATAATGCATTTCTTGAAGTATATATTTACAAACGGTCCATTTTTACCTTTGTGTCTATAAACAAAGTTAAGAATCTTTTTATTCTAATACAGAAACCAAGAAATGTCGCCTACTTAAGATGAAATAAGAATACAAATTTTAAATTCAATGATTATTTCTTATTTTTTTGTTGTAATGTCGTTGTTTTCCTAGTGAAGTTAAAACAGGAGTATTAAAAATACAAAATTTTTAAATATTACATAAAATAATACAAGTCATTTTCGAGATCTTTTCGTATTTCCCCGAAAAATGGTTTTTGAAAAGTAAATTAACAAAAACGGCCCAATTTTGTCTTTCAATCTCTAATCTCTATTAAAAATCTTGTACTTTTACTACAAAAAGCAAGATATCCTGTTATTTGATTTCAAATAAGAACAAAATGTGTGATTTCACTGATTAATTCGGATTTTGTGATATAAATATCTTGTCTTTCAAAGAAAGTTAAAATCGAAATGTCGAAAACGCAGCAATCTTAATATGTCAAATTTTAATGGATTATACAAAAATTTATTTACTTCCTGATGTTCTCATATTAACAGATTTCTTTGAAGATTTTCGAAATGTGTCGCTAAACATATAAAATTAGATCTCGCACAATACTTTACATCTCCCGGTTTAAGTAAGGATGCAATGTTACGATTCACAAAAGTTAAATTAGAATTCTAACTGATATTAACATGTTACATTTTTTTTAAAAACAATAAAAATGGCCCATTATTGACTTTCAGTCTCTAATCTATGTATAACGTCTTGTAGTTCTCCTACAAAATCCAAGAAATCCATGTACATTGATTCCAAATTAGAACAAAATGTATGACTTCACTGATTATTTCGTATTTTGTGATTTAATCATCTTGTTTTTCTAGAAAAGCTGGTATAGGAGTATCGAAAATGTAGAATATTTAAATAATATACAAAATAATACCAATAATCTTAGAGATCATTTCGTATTTCCTTGAATAGTTAATTTCGGGATTGATATTGACACAAACGGCCCATTTTGGACTTTCCGACTTTAGTCTAAAGTTCAGAACCCTGTTCTTCTTCCACAAAAACCAAGAAATGCAAGTAAATTTAGTCCAAATTAGCACAAAACTGCTAAATTTAGTGATTATTTCGTATTTTGTGCTGTAATTCTTTTGTTCTCCTAGAAAAGTTATTATAGAAATATCGAAAAGGAAGAAAAAGTTATTATCGAAATATCGAAAAGGCAGGATTTTTTAATATTATACCAAATAAAACAGATAATCTTAGAAATGTTCTCGTATTCCTCTGCGAAATAGGTTTCGGAAAGTAAATTAATACAAATGGCCCATTTTTGTCATTCAGTCTACAATCTAAGTTCAGAATCTTGAAGTTCTAATACAAAGACCAAGAAATGCGACCTAATTTAGTCGAAATAAGAACAAAAACTTTAAATTCAATGATTTTTTCCGTATTTAGAGTTGTAATTTCCTTATTTTCCAAGAGAACTTATAAAGAAGTATCAAAACTGCAAGGCTTTTGAATAATATACAAAATCATGCTCTCAATATTAGAGATCTATTCATATTTCAATGAGAAATGGGTTTTAGAATGTAAGTTAGTAAAAACGACCTATTTTGGACTTTCAATCTCTAATCTAAAGTAAATTGTATCCAGATTAGAACAAAATGTCTATATTCAATGATTTCTTCATATTCTGTGCTGTAATCTCATTTTTATCCATTTTTAAGGGAAATACGAATATATTTCAGAGATAACAAGTTTTATTTAGGGTAACATATTAAAAAACCTGCATTTTCGATTCTTTTGTAAAAAAAGTTATAACAACTTCTCCATTAAAATAAGGAAATACGAGAAAATCATCGAATTTAGGTGCTTTATGATTATTTCGAAAGAATTAAGCTCCATTCTTGGTTTTCATAGTAGAAGTACTAAATCCTGAACTTAGATTATAGACAGAAAGTCAAAAAGTGCCATTTGTGGTAACTACCATTCCGAGACATATTTTTCAGGGAAATACGGAAAGATCTTTAAGATAATTATTTTAATTTTCTAAAATATTTGAGAATTCTGCATTTTCGATACTTCTGTAATAATCTTTCTAGGAAAACAAAGGCAATTACAGCTCAGAATTGGAAATAATCATTGAATTCACGTATTTGATTCTAATTTGAACTTATTTTCCATACATTTCTTGGATTTTGAAGTAGAAGTGCAAGATCTGAACTTAGATTATAGGCAGAAAATCAAAAATGGACCATTTATGTAAATCAACTTCCCAAAATTTATTTTTCAGGAAAATACGATATTATCTCGGAGATTATTGGTTTAGTCTTATAAGAAATTTAAGAATCTTGCACAATCGATATTTCCAGTGGTTTTAGAGATCTTTTCGTATTTCCCTGAAAAATAAGTTTCCGGATGTAAATTATCACACATGGCCCATTTTCGGCTTTAATTCTCCAATCTAAGTTTGCAATCTTTTACTTCTCATAAAAATCCAAGAATTGCTAGTAAGTGGAGTTTAAATTAGAGCCAAACATCTAAATTCAATTATTATTTCGTAAATTATTTTACAAAATTAGACCTGTAATTACAGAGATCTTTCCGTATTTTCCTGAAAAATTAGTTTCCGGATGTAAATTATCACAATTAGCCAATTTTCGAATTTCATTCTCCAATCTAAGTTTGGAATCTTGTACTTCTCATATAAAATCCAAGAATGCTAGTAAGTTAAGTTTAAATTTGAGCCAAACGGCTAAATTCAATGATTATTTCGTATTTCCATATTTTCCTAGTGATGTTATAACGAAGGAATCGAAAATGGGGATTTTTTAGAATACTACTCTTAATAAATCAAATATTCTTGGAGATATTTTCGTATTTCCCTCAAAAATGGATTACAAGGAGACTACGATACAATATACGATGAAATCATAGAATTTAGACTTTTTGTTCCAATTTGAGCTTAATTTACCCTAAACTATTGACTAAATGGGTCGTTCTTTTTATCTTACGTTCTTTTGCATGAAATCTTACATTTTTCATACTTCTTTAATACGTTGTATTGGAAAACTCAATATACTTGCATTTCTTGAAAAATGCAGGATTAATTAAATATTATAGAAAAAAATAATAATAATCTTATAGTTCCTTTTGTATTTCCTTGAAAAATAAATTTCGGGATGTAAATTAACCCAAATGGTCCATTTTGAGCTCTCTATCTCTGATCTCAGTTCACAATCTTGTACTTCTACTACAAAAACCAAGAAATGTAAGTATATTGAGTTTTCCAAGACAACGTATACAGAAGTATCAAAAATGCAAGAGTTCATGCAAAGTAATACTACTAATCTTCGAGATCTATTCATATTTCCCTAAAAAATGAGTTTTGATGCGTAAGTTAATAAAAACGACCCATTTAGTCTAAATTGAGCTCAAATTAGAACGAAAAGTCTAATTCAATGATTCCTTCGTATTTTGTGCCGTAATCTCCTTGTATTACATTTTTAAGGCAAATACGAAAATTACTCCAAGCATATTAATTTTATTTAGAGTAGTATTCTAAAAATCCTCCATTTTCGATTCATTCGTTATAATATCTCTAGGAAAATATGGAAATTCGAAATATCCTTTGAATTTAGATGTTTGGCTCTAATTTAAATTCAACTTACCAGCATTTCTTCGATTTTATATGAGAAGTACAAGATTCCAAACTTAGATTGGAGAAGGAGATCCGAAAATTGGCTATTTGTAATAATTTACACCCGGAAACTTATTTTTCAGGGAAATACGGAAAGATCTCTAAAATTCCTGTCTAATTTTGCAAAATAATTTAGAATCCTTCATTATCAATACTTCTTACTAACTTTTCTGGGAAAACAAGAGAATTACAGTACAAGATGGAAAATATTCTATGAATTCAAAAATTTTGTTCAAATCTTGATTCAGTTCATTTGCATTACTTGTGTTTTGTAAGAGAAGTACAAGACTCTGGAATTAGATTAGAGACGGAAAGACGAAAATAGGCTAATTTTGTTAATTTACTCCCCAAAACTGATTTGATTCAGAGAATTAGAGAATATGTCTAAAATTATTGGCTTAATTGTATAAGATATTTATAAATTCTTCATTTTCAGTAGATATTCGCTATCTATATTCCCATCCCATGGATGTATAATATTTCCATTTAAAAAAATTGCATTTCTGTACAGTTTTTAACAAAAATATCCTTCTAAAAACGTCCAATTCTTTATTTAGCTTAATGTCCGTGTCCAATGAGGCGGGTGATATTCAATATCCAACGGGTTGATATGGAGGGTCTTCTACGTAGGTTCTGACCGGTGCACCAAGAAACACGGCAATTTTTCCAACATCTATTTACTTTTATTTCATATAATATTTAAAAGTCATGAATTTTTGGTCCTCCTCTTGTAACTTTACTAAGAAAACAAAGAAATTGCAGCAATAAGAAAGAAATAATCATTGAATTTAAAATTTTTGTTCGTATTTCTTCTAAACTATGTGGCCCTTCTGGTTTTAATATTAGAATTACAAGTGTCTGATCTTAGATTATAGACAGAAAGTCAAAAATGGACCTTTTGTATTAATATACTTCAAGAAATGTTCTTTTTTGGGAAGTTTTGTAAATCTCGGCACATTTTTGACTTTCTCCGAAAGTAGTGTAAGATTTGACTTCTAGAACACCCTCAGGCTATATATTAATTTACAAATAATGGTAATTATTATTCAATGTGTGTATCAAATTAAGGTCTAAATTGTCAGTTAGATTTATTGCGGAACTGTAAGTATGTGTTATGTGTGTAACAAGTTGTTGTTATACAGGGTGATATAAAAAAGCTAGTACATGAAATTAATTACTGGTCGGGAACTCCGCGTGTGGGGTGGCTTGGATTTTGTAAGAAAAGTACTAGATTCTGGAACTAGATTAGACACAGAAAGACGAAAATAGGCTAATTTTGTTAATTTACTAAACAAAACTGATTGATGCGGAGAAGAACGAGAATATGTCTAAGATTATTTTCTTAATTTCATAGGATATTTATAAATTCTTCATTTTCAGTAGATACTCGCTATCTATATTACCATCCCATGGATGAATAATATTTCCATTTAAAAAAATTATATTTCTGTACAGTTTTTAACAAAGATATCCTTCTAAAAACGTCTAATCCTTTATTTAGTTTAATGTCCGTGTCCAATGAGGCGAGTAATTTTCAATATTCAAGGAATTGATATGGAGGGTCCTCTAGGTAGGTTCCGACCGGCGCGCCAAGAAACACGGCAATTCTTCCAACATCTTAAATAAATAAATAAATTAAATAAATTAAATTAAATAAATTAAATAAATTAAATAAATTAAATAAATTAAATAAATTAAATAAATTAAATAAATTAAATAAATTAAATAAATTAAATAAATTAAATAAATTAAATAAATTAAATAAATTAAATAAATTAAATAAATTAAATAAATTAAATAAATTAAATAAATTAAATAAATTAAATAAATTAAATAAATTAAATAAATTAAATAAATTAAATAAATTAAATAAATTAAATAAATTAAATAAATTAAATAAATTAAATAAATTAAATTAATTAAATTAATTAAATTAATTAAATTAATTAAATTAATTAAATTAATTAAATTAATTAAATTAATTAAATTAATTAAATTAATTAAATAAATTAAATAAATTAAATAAATTAAATAAATTAAATAAATTAAATAAATTAAATAAATTAAATAAATTAAATAAATTAAATAAATTAAATAAATTAAATAAATTAAATAAATTAAATAAATTAAATAAATTAAATAAATTAAATAAATTAAATAAATTAAATAAATTAAATAAATTAAATAAATTAAATAAATTAAATAAATTAAATAAATTAAATAAATTAAATAAATTAAATAAATTAAATAAATTAAATAATATAAATAAATTAAATAAATTAAATAAATTAAATAAATTAAATAAATTGAATAAATTGAATAAATTGAATAAATTAAATAAATTAAATAAATTAAATAAATTAAATAAATTAAATAAATTAAATAAATTAAATAAATTAAATAAATTAAATAAATTAAATAAATTAAATAAATTAAATAAATTAAATAAATTAAATAAATTAAATAAATTAAATAAATTAAATAAATTAAATAAATTAAATCAATTAAATCAATTAAATCAATTAAATCAATTAAATCAATTAAATCAATTAAATCAATTAAATCAATTAAATCAATTAAATCAATTAAATAAATTAAATAAATTAAATAAATTAAATAAATTAAATAAATTAAATAAATTAAATAAATTAAATAAATTAAATAAATTAAATAAATTAAATAAATTAAATAAATTAAATAAATTAAATAAATTAAATAAATTAAATAAATTAAATCAATTAAATCAATTAAATCAATTAAATCAATTAAATCAATTAAATCAATTAAAAAAATTAAATAAATTAAATCAGTTAAATCAATTAAATAAATTAAATCAAATAAATCAATTAAATAAATTAAATCAAATAAATCAATTAAATAAATTAAATAAATTAAATAAATTAAATAAATTAAATAAATTAAATAAATTAAATAAATTAAATAAATTAAATAAATTAAATAAATTAAATAAATTAAATAAATTAAATAAATTAAATAAATTAAATAAATTAAATAAATTAAATAAATTAAATAAATTAAATAAATTAAATAAATTAAATAAATTAAATAAATTAAATAAATTAAATAAATTAAATAAATTAAATAAATTAAATAAATTAAATAAATTAAATAAATTAAATAAATTAAATAAATTAAATAAATTAAATAAATTAAATAAATTAAATAAATTAAATAAATTAAATAAATTAAATAAATTAAATAAATTAAATAAATTAAATAAATTAAATAAATTAAATAAATTAAATAAATTAAATAAATTAAATAAATTAAATAAATTCAATAAATTCAATAAATTCAATAAATTCAATAAATTCAATAAATTCAATAAATTCAATAAATTCAATAAATTCAATAAATTCAATAAATTCAATAAATTCAATAAATTCAATAAATTCAATAAATTCAATAAATTCAATAAATTCAATAAATTCAATAAATTCAATAAATTCAATAAATTCAATAAATTCAATAAATTCAATAAATTCAATAAATTCAATAAATTCAATAAATTCAATAAATTCAATAAATTCAATAAATTCAATAAATTCAATAAATTCAATAAATTCAATAAATTCAATAAATTCAATAAATTCAATAAATTCAATAAATTCAATAAATTCAATAAATTCAATAAATTCAATAAATTCAATAAATTCAATAAATTCAATAAATTCAATAAATTCAATAAATTCAATAAATTCAATAAATTCAATAAATTCAATAAATTCAATAAATTCAATAAATTGAATAAATTCAATAAATTGAATAAATTGAATAAATTGAATAAATTGAATAAATTGAATAAATTGAATAAATTGAATAAATTGAATAAATTGAATAAATTGAATAAATTGAATAAATTGAATAAATTGAATAAATTGAATAAATTGAATAAATTGAATAAATTGAATAAATTGAATAAATTGAATAAATTGAATAAATTGAATAAATTGAATAAATTGAATAAATTGAATAAATTGAATAAATTGAATAAATTGAATAAATTGAATAAATTGAATAAATTGAATAAATTGAATAAATTGAATAAATTGAATAAATTGAATAAATTGAATAAATTGAATAAATTGAATAAATTGAATAAATTGAATAAATTGAATAAATTGAATAAATTGAATAAATTGAATAAATTGAATAAATTGAATAAATTGAATAAATTGAATAAATTGAATAAATTGAATAAATTGAATAAATTGAATAAATTGAATAAATTGAATAAATTGAATAAATTGAATAAATTGAATAAATTGAATAAATTGAATAAATTGAATAAATTGAATAAATTGAATAAATTGAATAAATTGAATAAATTGAATAAATTGAATAAATTGAATAAATTGAATAAATTGAATAAATTGAATAAATTGAATAAATTGAATAAATTGAATAAATTGAATAAATTGAATAAATTGAATAAATTGAATAAATTGAATAAATTGAATAAATTGAATAAATTGAATAAATTGAATAAATTGAATAAATTGAATAAATTGAATAAATTGAATAAATTGAATAAATTGAATAAATTGAATAAATTGAATAAATTGAATAAATTGAATAAATTGAATAAATTGAATAAATTGAATAAATTGAATAAATTGAATAAATTGAATAAATTGAATAAATTGAATAAATTGAATAAATTGAATAAATTGAATAAATTGAATAAATTGAATAAATTGAATAAATTGAATAAATTGAATAAATTGAATAAATTGAATAAATTGAATAAATTGAATAAATTGAATAAATTGAATAAATTGAATAAATTGAATAAATTGAATAAATTGAATAAATTGAATAAATTGAATAAATTGAATAAATTGAATAAATTGAATAAATTGAATAAATTGAATAAATTGAATAAATTGAATAAATTGAATAAATTGAATAAATTGAATAAATTGAATAAATTGAATAAATTGAATAAATTGAATAAATTGAATAAATTGAATAAATTGAATAAATTGAATAAATTGAATAAATTGAATAAATTGAATAAATTGAATAAATTGAATAAATTGAATAAATTGAATAAATTGAATAAATTGAATAAATTGAATAAATTGAATAAATTGAATAAATTGAATAAATTGAATAAATTGAATAAATTGAATAAATTGAATAAATTGAATAAATTGAATAAATTGAATAAATTGAATAAATTGAATAAATTGAATAAATTGAATAAATTGAATAAATTGAATAAATTGAATAAATTGAATAAATTGAATAAATTGAATAAATTGAATAAATTGAATAAATTGAATAAATTGAATAAATTGAATAAATTGAATAAATTGAATAAATTGAATAAATTGAATAAATTGAATAAATTGAATAAATTGAATAAATTGAATAAATTGAATAAATTGAATAAATTGAATAAATTGAATAAATTGAATAAATTGAATAAATTGAATAAATTGAATAAATTGAATAAATTGAATAAATTGAATAAATTGAATAAATTGAATAAATTGAATAAATTGAATAAATTGAATAAATTGAATAAATTGAATAAATTGAATAAATTGAATAAATTGAATAAATTGAATAAATTGAATAAATTGAATAAATTGAATAAATTGAATAAATTGAATAAATTGAATAAATTGAATAAATTGAATAAATTGAATAAATTGAATAAATTGAATAAATTGAATAAATTGAATAAATTGAATAAATTGAATAAATTGAATAAATTGAATAAATTGAATAAATTGAATAAATTGAATAAATTGAATAAATTGAATAAATTGAATAAATTGAATAAATTGAATAAATTGAATAAATTGAATAAATTGAATAAATTGAATAAATTGAATAAATTGAATAAATTGAATAAATTGAATAAATTGAATAAATTGAATAAATTGAATAAATTGAATAAATTGAATAAATTGAATAAATTGAATAAATTGAATAAATTGAATAAATTGAATAAATTGAATAAATTGAATAAATTGAATAAATTGAATAAATTGAATAAATTGAATAAATTGAATAAATTGAATAAATTGAATAAATTGAATAAATTGAATAAATTGAATAAATTGAATAAATTGAATAAATTGAATAAATTGAATAAATTGAATAAATTGAATAAATTGAATAAATTGAATAAATTGAATAAATGAATAAATTGAATAAATTGAATAAATTAAATAAATTGAATAAATTAAATAAATTAAATAAATTAAATAAATTAAATAAATTAAATAAATTAAATAAATTAAATAAATTAAATAAATTAAATAAATTAAATAAATTAAATAAATTAAATAAATTAAATAAATTAAATAAATTAAATAAATTAAATAAATTAAATAAATTAAATAAATTAAATAAATTAAATAAATTAAATAAATTAAATAAATTAAATAAATTAAATAAATTAAATAAATTAAATAAATTAAATAAATTAAATAAATTAAATAAATTAAATAAATTAAATAAATTAAATCAATTAAATAAATTAAATCAATTAAATCAATTAAATCAATTAAATAAATTAAATAAATTAATTAAATAAATTAAATAAATTAAATCAATTAAATCAATTAAATAAATTAAATAAATTAAATAAATTAAATAAATTAAATAAATTAAATAAATTAAATAAATTAAATAAATTAAATAAATTAAATAAATTAAATAAATTAAATAAATTAAATCAATTAAATAAATTAAATAAATTAAATAAATTAAATCAATTAAATCAATTAAATCAATTAAATCAATTAAATCAATTAAATCAATTAAATCAATTAAATCAATTAAATCAATTAAATCAATTAAATCAATTAAATCAATTAAATCAATTAAATCAATTAAATCAATTAAATCAATTAAATCAATTAAATCAATTAAATCAATTAAATCAATTAAATCAATTAAATCAATTAAATCAATTAAATAAATTAAATCAATTAAATCAATTAAATAAATTAAATAAATTAAATCAATTAAATCAATTAAATCAATTAAATAAATTAAATCAATTAAATCAATTAAATCAATTAAATAAATTAAATAAATTAAATAAATTAAATAAATTAAATAAATTAAATAAATTAAATAAATTAAATAAATTAAATAAATTAAATAAATTAAATAAATTAAATAAATTAAATAAATTAAATAAATTAAATAAATTAAATAAATTAAATAAATTAAATAAATTAAATAAATTAAATAAATTAAATAAATTAAATAAATTAAATAAATTAAATAAATTAAATAAATTAAATAAATTAAATAAATTAAATAAATTAAATAAATTAAATAAATTAAATAAATTAAATAAATTAAATAAATTAAATAAATTAAATAAATTAAATAAATTAAATAAATAAATAAACTAAATAAACTAAATAAACTAAATAAACTAAATAAACTAAATAAACTAAATAAACTAAATAAACTAAATAAACTAAATAAACTAAATAAACTAAATAAACTAAATAAACTAAATAAACTAAATAAAGTAAATAAATTAAATAAATTAAATAAATTAAATAAATTAAATAAATTAAATAAATTAAATAAATTAAATAAATTAAATAAATTAAATAAATTAAATAAATTAAATAAATTAAATAAATTAAATAAATTAAATAAATTAAATAAATTAAATAAATTAAATAAATTAAATAAATTAAATAAATTAAATAAATTAAATAAATTATAAATAATTAAATAAATTAAATAAATTAAATAAATAAATAAATTAAATAAATTAAATAAATTAAATAAATTAATAAATTAAATAAATTAAATAAATTAAATAAATTAAATAAATTAAATAATTAAATTAATAAATTAAATTAATTAAATTAATTAATTAATTAAATAAATTAAATAAATTAAATAAATTAAATAAATTAAATAAATTAAATAATTAAAATAAATTAAATAAATTAAATAAATTAAATAAATTAAATAAATTAAATAAATTAAATAAATTAAATAAATTAAATAAATTAAATAAATTAAATAAATTAATATAAATTAAATAAATTAAATAAATTAAATAAATTAAATAAATTAATAATAAATAATTAAATAAATTAAATAATTAAATAAATTAAATAAATTAAATAAATTAAATAAATTAAATAAATTAAATAAATTAAATAAATTAAATAAATTAAATAAATTAAATAAATTAAATAAATTAAATAAATTAAATAAATTAAATAAATTAAATAAATTAAATAAATTAAATAAATTAAATAAATTAAATAAATTAAATAAATTAAATAAATAAATAAATAAATAAATTAAATAAATTAAATAAATTAAATCAATTAAATCAATTAAATCAATTAAATCAATTAAATCAATAAATCAATTAAAAAAATTAATAAATTAAATCAGTTTAAATCAATTAAATAAATTAAATCAAATAAATCAATTAAATAAATAAATCAAATAAATCAATTAAATAAATTAAATCAAATAAATCAATAAATAAATTAAATAAATTAAATAAATTAAATAAATTAAATAAATAAATAATTAAATAAATTAAATAAATTAAATAAATTAAATAAATTAAATAAATTAAATAAATTAAATAAATTAAATAAATTAAATAAATTAAATAAATTAAATAAATTAAATAAATTAAATAAATTAAATAAATTAAATAAATTAAATAAATTAAATAAATTAAATAAATTAAATAAATTAAATAAATTAAATAAATTAAATAAATTAAATAAATTAAATAAATTAAATAAATTAAATAAATTAAATAAATTAAATAAATTAAATAAATTAAATAAATTAAATTAATAAATTAAATAAATTAAATAAATTAAATAAATTCAATAAATTCAATAAATTCAATAAATTCAATAAATTCAATAAATTCAATAAATTCAATAATTCAATAAATCAATAAATTCAATAAATTCAATAAATTCAATAAATTCAATAAATTCAATAAATTCAATAAATTCAATAAATTCAATAAATTCATAAATTCAATAAATTCAATAAATTCAATAAATTCAATAAATTCAATAAATTCAATAAATTCAATAAATTCAATAAATTCAATAAATTCAATAAATTCAATAAATTCAATAAATTCAATAAATTCAATAAATTCAATAAATTCAATAAATTCAATAAATTCAATAAATTCAATAAATTCAATAAATTCAATAAATTCAATAAATTCAATAAATTCAATAAATTCAATAAATTCAATAAATTCAATAAATTCAATAAATTCAATAAATTCAATAAATTCAATAAATTCAATAAATTCAATAAATTCAATAAATTCAATAAATTCAATAAATTCAATAAATTCAATAATTAATAATTCAATAAATTCAATAAATTGAATAAATTCAATAAATTGAATAAATTGAATAAATGAATAAAGAATAAATTGAATAAATTGAATAAATTGAATAAATTGAATAAATTGAATAAATTGAATAAATTGAATAAATTGAATAAATTGAATAAATTGAATAAATTGAATAAATTGAATAAATTGAATAAATTGAATAAATTGAATAAATTGAATAAATTGAATAAATTGAATAAATTGAATAAATTGAATAAATTGAATAAATTGAATAAATTGAATAAATTGAATAAATTGAATAAATTGAATAAATTGAATAAATTGAATAAATTGAATAAATTGAATAAATTGAATAAATTGAATAAATTGAATAAATTGAATAAATTGAATAAATTGAATAAATTGAATAAATTGAATAAATTGAATAAATTGAATAAATTGAATAAATTGAATAAATTGAATAAATTGAATAAATTGAATAAATTGAATAAATTGAATAAATTGAATAAATTGAATAAATTGAATAAATTGAATAAATTGAATAAATTGAATAAATTGAATAAATTGAATAAATTGAATAAATTGAATAAATTGAATAAATTGAATAAATTGAATAAATTGAATAAATTGAATAAATTGAATAAATTGAATAAATTGAATAAATTGAATAAATTGAATAAATTGAATAAATTGAATAAATTGAATAAATTGAATAAATTGAATAAATTGAATAAATTGAATAAATTGAATAAATTGAATAAATTGAATAAATTGAATAAATTGAATAAATTGAATAAATTGAATAAATTGAATAAATTGAATAAATTGAATAAATTGAATAAATTGAATAAATTGAATAAATTGAATAAATTGAATAAATTGAATAAATTGAATAAATTGAATAAATTGAATAAATTGAATAAATTGAATAAATTGAATAAATTGAATAAATTGAATAAATTGAATAAATTGAATAAATTGAATAAATTGAATAAATTGAATAAATTGAATAAATTGAATAAATTGAATAAATTGAATAAATTGAATAAATTGAATAAATTGAATAAATTGAATAAATTGAATAAATTGAATAAATTGAATAAATTGAATAAATTGAATAAATTGAATAAATTGAATAAATTGAATAAATTGAATAAATTGAATAAATTGAATAAATTGAATAAATTGAATAAATTGAATAAATTGAATAAATTGAATAAATTGAATAAATTGAATAAATTGAATAAATTGAATAAATTGAATAAATTGAATAAATTGAATAAATTGAATAAATTGAATAAATTGAATAAATTGAATAAATTGAATAAATTGAATAAATTGAATAAATTGAATAAATTGAATAAATTGAATAAATTGAATAAATTGAATAAATTGAATAAATTGAATAAATTGAATAAATTGAATAAATTGAATAAATTGAATAAATTGAATAAATTGAATAAATTGAATAAATTGAATAAATTGAATAAATTGAATAAATTGAATAAATTGAATAAATTGAATAAATTGAATAAATTGAATAAATTGAATAAATTGAATAAATTGAATAAATTGAATAAATTGAATAAATTGAATAAATTGAATAAATTGAATAAATTGAATAAATTGAATAAATTGAATAAATTGAATAAATTGAATAAATTGAATAAATTGAATAAATTGAATAAATTGAATAAATTGAATAAATTGAATAAATTGAATAAATTGAATAAATTGAATAAATTGAATAAATTGAATAAATTGAATAAATTGAATAAATTGAATAAATTGAATAAATTGAATAAATTGAATAAATTGAATAAATTGAATAAATTGAATAAATTGAATAAATTGAATAAATTGAATAAATTGAATAAATTGAATAAATTGAATAAATTGAATAAATTGAATAAATTGAATAAATTGAATAAATTGAATAAATTGAATAAATTGAATAAATTGAATAAATTGAATAAATTGAATAAATTGAATAAATTGAATAAATTGAATAAATTGAATAAATTGAATAAATTGAATAAATTGAATAAATTGAATAAATTGAATAAATTGAATAAATTGAATAAATTGAATAAATTGAATAAATTGAATAAATTGAATAAATTGAATAAATTGAATAAATTGAATAAATTGAATAAATTGAATAAATTGAATAAATTGAATAAATTGAATAAATTGAATAAATTGAATAAATTGAATAAATTGAATAAATTGAATAAATTGAATAAATTGAATAAATTGAATAAATTGAATAAATTGAATAAATTGAATAAATTGAATAAATTGAATAAATTGAATAAATTGAATAAATTAATAAATTGAATAAATTGAATAAATTGAATAAATTGAATAAATTGAATAAATTGAATAAATTGAATAAATTAAATAAATTGAATAAATTAAATAAATTGAATAAATTAAATAAATTAAATAAATTAAATAAATTAAATAAATTAAATAAATTAAATAAATTAAATAAATTAAATAAATTAAATAAATTAAATAAATTAAATAAATTAAATAAATTAAATAAATTAAATAAATTAAATAAATTAAATAAATTAAATAAATTAAATAAATTAAATAAATTAAATAAATTAAATAAATTAAATAAATTAAATAAATTAAATAAATTAAATAAATTAAATCAATTAAATAAATTAAATCAATTAAATCAATTAAATCAATTAAATAAATTAAATAAATTAATTAAATAAATTAAATAAATTAAATCAATTAAATCAATTAAATCAATTAAATAAATTAAATAAATTAAATAAATTAAATAAATTAAATAAATTAAATAAATTAAATAAATTAAATAAATTAAATAAATTAAATAAATTAAATAAATTAAATCAATTAAATAAATTAAATAAATTAAATCAATTAAATCAATTAAATCAATTAAATCAATTAAATCAATTAAATCAATTAAATCAATTAAATCAATTAAATCAATTAAATCAATTAAATCAATTAAATCAATTAAATCAATTAAATCAATTAAATCAATTAAATCAATTAAATCAATTAAATCAATTAAATCAATTAAATCAATTAAATCAATTAAATCAATTAAATCAATTAAATCAATTAAATCAATTAAATCAATTAAATCAATTAAATCAATTAAATAAATTAAATCAATTAAATCAATTAAATCAATTAAATAAATTAAATAAATTAAATCAATTAAATCAATTAAATAAATTAAATCAATTAAATCAATTAAATCAATTAAATAAATTAAATAAATTAAATAAATTAAATAAATTAAATAAATTAAATAAATTAAATAAATTAAATAAATTAAATAAATTAAATAAATTAAATAAATTAAATAAATTAAATAAATTAAATAAATTAAATAAATTAAATAAATTAAATAAATTAAATAAATTAAATAAATTAAATAAATTAAATAAATTAAATAAATTAAATAAATTAAATAAATTAAATAAATTAAATAAATTAAATAAATTAAATAAATTAAATAAATTAAATAAATTAAATAAATTAAATAAATTAAATAAACTAAATAAACTAAATAAACTAAATAAACTAAATAAACTAAATAAACTAAATAAACTAAATAAACTAAATAAAGTAAATAAAGTAAATAAATTAAATAAATTAAATAAATTAAATAAATTAAATAAATTAAATAAATTAAATAAATTAAATAAATTAAATAAATTAAATAAATTAAATAAATTAAATAAATTAAATAAATTAAATAAATTAAATAAATTAAATAAATTAAATAAATTAAATAAATTAAATAAATTAAATAAATTAAATAAATTAAATAAATTAAATAAATTAAATAAATTAAATAAATTAAATAAATTAAATAAATTAAATAAATTAAATAAATTAAATAAATTAAATAAATTAAATAAATTAAATAAATTAAATAAATTAAATAAATTAAATAAATTAAATAAATTAAATAAATTAAATTAATTAAATTAATTAAATTAATTAAATAAATTAAATAAATTAAATAAATTAAATAAATTAAATAAATTAAATAAATTAAATAAATTAAATAAATTAAATATAAATTAAATAAATTAAATAAATTAAATAAATTAAATAATTAAATAAATTAAATAATTAAATAAATTAAATAAATTAAATAAATTAAATAAATTAAATAAATTAAATAAATTAAATAAATTAAATAAATTAAATAATTAAATAAATTAAATAAATTAAATAAATTAATAAATTAAATAAATTAAATAAATTAAATAAATTAAATAAATTAAATAAATTAAATAAATTAAATAAATTAAATAAATTAAATAAATTAAATAAATTAAATAAATTAAATAAATTAATAAATTAAATAAATTAAATAAATTAAATAAATTAAATAAATTAAATAAATTAAATAAATTAATAAATAAATAAATTAAATAAATTAAATAAATTAAATAAATTAAATAAATTAAATAAATTAAATAAATTAAATAAATTAAATAAATTAAATAAATTAAATAATTAAATAAATTAAATAAATTAAATAAATTAAATAAATTAAATAATTAAATAAATTAAATAAATTAAATAAATTAAATAAATTAAATAAATTTAAGAAATTTAAGAAATTTAAGAAATTTAAGAAATTTAAGAAATTTAAGAAATTTAAGAAATTTAAGAAATTTAAGAAATTTAAGAAATTTAAGAAATTTAAGAAATTTAAGAAATTTAAGAAATTAAAGAAATTTAAGAAATTTAAGAATTTAAGAAATTTAAGAAATTTAAGAAATTTAAGAAATTTAAGAAATTTAAGAAATTTAAGAAATTTAAGAAATTTAAGAAATTTAAGAAATTTAAGAAATTAAATAAATTAAATAAATTAAATAAATTAAATAAATTAAATAAATTAAATAAATTAAATAAATTAAATAAATTAAATAAATTAAATAAATTAAATAAATTAAATAAATTAAATAAATTTAAGAAATTAAATAAATTAAATAAATTTAAGAAATTAAATAAATTAAATAAATTTAAGAAATTAAAGAAATTAAAGAAATTAAAGAAATTAAAGAAATTAAAGGAATTAAAGGAATTAAAGAAATTAAAGGAATTAAAGGAATTAAAGAAATTAAAGGAATTAAAGGAATTAAAGGAATTAAAGGAATTAAAGGAATTAAAGGAATTAAAGGAATTAAAGGAATTAAAGGAATTAAAGGAATTAAAGGAATTAAAGAAAATTAAAGAAATTAAAGGAATTAAAGGAATTAAAGAAATTAAAGGAATTAAAGGAATTAAAGAAATTAAAGGAATTAAAGGAATTAAAGAAATTAAAGGAATTAAAGAAATTAAAGAAATTAAAGGAATTAAAGGAATTAAAGAAATTAAAGGAATTAAAGAAATTAAAGAAATTAAAGAAATTAAAGAAATTAAAGAAATTAAAGAAATTAAAGAAATTAAAGAATTAAAGAAATTAAAGAAATTAAAGAAATTAAAGAAATTAAAGAAATTAAAGAAATTAAAGAAATTAAAGAAATTAAAGAAATTAAAGAAATTAAAGAAATTAAAGAAATTAAAGAAATTAAAGAAATTAAAGAAATTAAAGAAATTAAAGAAATTAAAGAAATTAAAGAAATTAAAGAAATTAAAGAAATTAAAGAAATTAAAGAAATTAAAGAAATTAAAGAAATTAAAGAAATTAAAGAAATTAAAGAAATTAAAGAAATTAAAGAAATTAAAGAAATTAAAGAAATTAAAGAAATTAAAGAAATTAAAGAAATTAAAGAAATTTAAAGAAATTAAAGAAATTAAAGAAATTAAAGAAATTAAAGAAATTAAAGAAATTAAAGAAATTAAAGAAATTAAAGAAATTAAAGAAATTAAAGAAATTAAAGAAATTAAAGAAATTAAAGAAATTAAAGAAATTAAAGAAATTAAAGAAATTAAAGAAATTAAAGAAATTAAAGAAATTAAAGAAATTAAAGAAATTAAAGAAATTAAAGAAATTAAAGAAATTAAAGAAATTAAAGAAATTAAAGAAATTAAAGAAATTAAAGAAATTAAAGAAATTAAAGAAATTAAGAATTAAAGAAATTAAAGAAATTAAAGAAATTAAAGAAATTAAAAGAAATTAAAGAAATTAAAGAAATTAAAAGAAATTAAAGAAATTAAAGAAATTAAAGAAATTAAAGAAATTAAAGAAATTAAAGAATTAAAGAAATTAAAGAAATTAAAGAAATTAAAGAAATTAAAGAAATTAAAGAAATTAAAGAAATTAAGAAATTAAAGAAATTAAAGAAATTAAAGAAATTAAAGAAATTAAAGAAATTAAAGAAATTAAAGAAATTAAAGAAATTAAAGAAATTAAAGAAATTAAAGAAATTAAAAGAAATTAAAGAAATTAAAGAAATTAAAGAAATTAAAGAAATTAAAGAAATTAAAGAAATTAAAGAAATTAAAGAAATTAAAGAAATTAAAGAAATTAAAGAAATTAAAGAAATTAAAGAAATTAAAGAAATTAAAGAAATTAAAGAAATTAAAGAAATTAAAGAAATTAAAGAAATTAAAGAAATTAAAGAAATTAAAGAAATTAAAGAAATTAAAGAGAATTAAAGAAATTAAAGAAATTAAAGAAATTAAAGAAATTAAAGAAATTAAAGAAATTAAAGAAATTAAAGAAATTAAAGAAATTAAAGAAATTAAAGAAATTAAAGAAATTAAAGAAATTAAAGAAATTAAAGAAATTAAAGAAATTAAAGAAATTAAAGAAATTAAAGAATTAAGAAATTAAAGAAATTAAAGAAATTAAAGAAATTAAAGAAATTAAAGAAATTAAAGAAATTAAAGAAATTAAAGAAATTAAAGAAATTAAAGAAATTAAAGAAATTAAAGAAATTAAAGAAATTAAAGAAATTAAAGAAATTAAAGAAATTAAAGAAATTAAAGAAATTAAAGAAATTAAAGAAATTAAAGAAATTAAAGAAATTAAAGAAATTAAAGAAATTAAAGAAATTAAAGAAATTAAAGAAATTAAAGAAATTAAAGAAATTAAAGAAATTAAAGAAATTAAAGAAATTAAAGAAATTAAAGAAATTAAAGAAATTAAAGAAATTAAAGAAATTAAAGAAATTAAAGAAATTAAAGAAATTAAAGAAATTAAAGAAATTAAAGAAATTAAAGAAATTAAAGAAATTAAAGAAATTAAAGAAATTAATAGAAAATTAAAGAAATTAAAGAAATTTAAAGAAATTAAAGAAATTAAAGAAATTAAAGAAATTAAATAAATTAAATAAATTAAATAAATTAAATAAATTAAATAAATTAAATAAATTAAATAAATTAAATAAATTAAATAAATTAAATAAATTAAGAAATTAAAGAAATTAAAGAAATTAAAGAAATTAAAGAAATTAAAGAAATTAAAGAAATTAAAGAATTAAAGAAATTAAAGAAATTAAAGAAATTAAAGAAATTAAAGAAATTAAAGAAATTAAAGAAATTAAAGAAATTAAAGAAATTAAATAAATTAAATAAATTAAATTAATAAATAAATTAAATAAATAATAAATAAATTAAATAAATATTAAATAAATAAATAAATTAAATAAATAAATAAATAAATAAATTAAATAAATTAAATAAATAAATAAATTAAATAAATTAAATAAATTAAATAAATTAAATAAATTAAATAAATTAAATAAATTAAATAAATTAAATAAATTAAATAAATTAAATAAATTAAATAAATTAAATAAATTAAATAAATTAAATAAATTAAATAAATTAAATAATTAAATAAATTAAATAAATTAAATAAATTAAATAAATTAAATAAATTAAATAAATTAAATAAATTAAATAAATTAAATAAATTAAATAAATTAAATAAATTAAATAAATTAAATAAATTAAAATAAATTAAATAATAAATTAAATAAATTAAATAAATTAAATAAATTAAATAAATTAAATAAATTAAATAAATTAAATAAATTAAATAAAATTAAATAAATTAAATAAATTAAATAAATTAAATAAATTAAATAAATAAATTAAATAAATTAAATAAATTAAATAAATTAAATAAATTAAATAAATTAAATAAATTAAATAAATTAAATAAATTAAATAAATTAAATAAATTAAATAAATTAAATAAATTAAATAAATTAAATAAATTAAATAAATTAAATAAATTAAATAAATTAAATAAATTAAATAAATTAAATAAATTAAATAAATTAAATAAATTAAATAAATTAAATAAATTAAATAAATTAAATAATTAAATAAATTAAATAAATTAAATAAATTAAATAAATTAAATAAATTAAATAAATTAAATAAATTAAATAAATTAAATAAATTAAATAAATTAAATAAATTAAATAAATTAAATAAATTAAATAAATTAAATAAATTAAATAAATTAAATAAATTAATAAATTAAATAAATTAAATAAATTAAATAAATTAAATAAATTAATAAATTAAATAAATTAAATAAATTAAATAAATTAAATAAATTAAATAAATTAAATAAATTAAATAAATTAAATAAATTAAATAAATTAAATAAATTAAATAAATTAAATAAATTAAATAAATTAAATAAATTAAATAAATTAAATAAATTAAATAAATTAAATAAATTAAATAAATTAAATAAATTAAATAAATTAAATAATTAAATAATTAAATAAATTAAATAAATTAAATAAATTAAATAAATTAAATAAATTAAATAAATTAAATAAATTAAATAAATTAAATAAATTAAATAAATTAAATAAATTAAATAAATTAAATAAATTAAATAAATTAAATAAATTAAATAAATTAAATAAATTAAATAAATTAAATAAATTAAATAAATTAAATAATTAAATAATTAAATAAATTAAATAAATTAAATAAATTAAATAAATTAAATAAATTAAATAAATTAAATAAATTAAATAAATTAAATAATAATTAAATAATTAAATAAATTAAATAAATTAAATAAATTAAATAAATTAATAAATTAAATAAATTAAATAAATTAAATAAATTAAATAAATTAAATAAATTAAATAAATTAAATAAATTAGAATAAATTAAATAAATTAAATAAATTAAATAAATTAAATAAATTAAATAAATTAAATAAATTAAATAAATTAAATAAATTAAATAAATTAAATTAAATTAAATTAAATAAATTAAATAAATTAAATAAATTAAATAATATTAAATAAATTAAATAAATTAATAAATTAAATAAATTAAATAAATTAATTAAATCTAAATAAATTAATAGAATTAAATAAATTAAATAAATTAAATAAATTAAATAAATTAAATAAATTAATTAAATTAATTAAATTAATAAATTAATAATTAATTGAATTAATTGAATTAATTCAATGAATTAATTAATGAAATGATATGAATGAATTGAATGAATTGAATGAATTGAATGAATTGAATGAATTGAATGAATTGAATGAATTGAATGAATTGAATGAATTGAATGAATTGAATGAATTGAATGAATTGAATGAATGAATGAATTGAATGAATTGAATGAATTGAATGAATTGAATGAATTGAATGAATTGAATGAATTGAATGAATTGAATGAATTGAATGAATTGAATGAATTGAATGAATTGAATGAATTGAATGAATTGAATGAATTGAATGAATTGAATGAATTGAATGAATTGAATGAATTGAATGAATTGAATGAATTGAATGAATTGAATGAATTGAATGAATTGAATGAATTGAATGAATTGAATTGAATTGAATGAATTGAATGAATTGAATGAATTGAATGAATGAATGAATTGAATGAATTGAATGAATTGAATGAATTGATGAATTGAATGAATTGAATGAATTGAATGAATTGAATGAATTGAATGAATTGAATGAATTGAATGAATTGAATGAATTGAATGAATTGAATGAATTGAATGAATTGAATGAATTGAATGAATTGAATGAATTGAATGAATTGAATGAATTGAATGAATTGAATGAATTGAATGAATTGAATGAATTGAATGAATTGAATGAATTGAATGAATTGAATGAATTGAATGAATTGAATGAATTGAATGAATTGAATGAATTGAATGAATTGAATGAATTGAATGAATTGAATGAATTGAATGAATTTGAATGAATTTGAATGAATTGAATGAATTGAATGAATTGAATGAATTGAATGAATTGAATGAATTGAATGAATTGAATGAATTGAATGAATTGAATGAATTGAATGAATGAATGAATTGAATGAATTGAATGAATTGAATGAATTGAATGAATTGAATGAATTGAATGAATTGAATGAATTGAATGAATTGAATGAATTGAATGAATTGAATGAATTGAATGATTGAATGAATTGAATGAATTGAATGAATTGAATGAATTGAATGAATTGAATGAATTGAATGAATTGAATGAATTGAATGAATTGAATGAATTGAATGAATTGAATGAATTGAATGAATTGAATGAATTGAATGAATTGAATGAATTGAATGAATTGAATGAATTGAATGAATTGAATGAATTGAATGAATTGAATGAATTGAATGAATTGAATGAATTGAATGAATTGAATGAATTGAATGAATTGAATGAATTGAATGAATTGAATGAATTGAATGAATTGAATGAATTGAATGAATTGAATGAATTGAATGAATTGAATGAATTGAATGAATTGAATGAATTGAATGAATTGAATGAATTGAATGAATTGAATGAATTGAATGAATTGAATGAATTGAATGAATTGAATGAATTGAATGAATTGAATGAATTGAATGAATTGAATGAATTGAATGAATGAATGAATTGAATGAATTGAATGAATTGAATGAATTGAATGAATTGAATGAATTGAATGATTGAATGAATTGAATGAATTGATATGAATTGAATGAATTGAATGAATTGAATGAATTGAATGAATTGAATGAATTGAATGAATGATGAATTGAATGAATTGAATGAATTGAATGAATTGAATTGAATTGAATGATTGAATGAATTGAATGAATTGAATGAATGAATGAATTGAATGAATTGAATGAATGAATGAATTGAATGAATTGAATGAATTGAATGAATTGAATGAATTGAATGAATTGAATGAATTTGAATGAATTGAATGAATTGAATGAATTGAATGAATTGAATGAATTGAATGAATTGAATGAATTGAATGAATTGAATGAATTGAATGAATTCAATGAATTCAATGAATTGAATGAATTCAATGAATTGAATGAATTGAATGAATTGAATGAATTGAATGAATTCAATGAATTCAATGAATTGAATGAATTGAATGAATTCAATGAATTAAATGAATTGAATGAATTAAATGAATTGAATGAATTCAATGAATTAAATGAATTGAATGAATTGAATGAATTCAATGAATTCAATGAATTAAATGAATTGAATGAATTGAATGAATTAAATGAATTGAATGAATTGAATGAATTGAATGAATTAAATGAATTGAATGAATTGAATGAATTAAATGAATTAAATGAATTGAAAGAATTAAATGAATTGAATGAATTGAAAGAATTAAATGAATTGAATGAATTGAATGAATTGAATGAATTAAATGAATTGAATGAATTGAATGAATAAATGAATTAAATTAATTGAATGAATTAAATGAGTTAAATTAATTGAATGAATTAAATGAATAAATGAATTAAATTAATTAAATGAATTAAATGAATTAAATGAATTAAATTAATTAAATTAATTAAATTAATTAAATGAATTAAATTAATTAAATTAATTAAATGAATTAAATTAATTAAATTAATTAAATGAAATAAATTAATTAAATTAATTAAATGAATTAAATTAATTAAATGAATTAAATGAATTAAATGAATTAAATGAATTAAATGAATTAAATGAATTAAATGAATTAAATGAATTAAATTAATTAAATGAATTAAATTAATTAAATTAATTAAATTAATTAAATTAATTAATTGAATTAAATGAATTAAATTAATTAAATGAATTAAATGAATTAAATTAATTAAATGAATTAAATGAATTAAATTAATTAAATGAATTAAATTAATTAAATGAATTAAATGAATTAAATTAATTAAATTAATTAAATGAATTAAATTAATTAAATTAATTAAATGAATTAATTAATAAATTAATTAAATTAATTAAATTAATTAAATTAATTAAATTAATTTAATTAATTAAATTAATTAAATTAATTAAATTAATTAAATTAATTAAATGAATTAAATTAATTAAATTAATTAAATGAATTAAATGAATTAAATTAATTAAATTAATTAAATTAATTAAATTAATTAAATTAATTAAATTAATTAAATTAATTAAATTATTTAAATTAATTAAATTAATTAAATTAATTAAATTAATTAAATTAATTAAATTAATTAAATTAATTAAATTAATTAAATGAATTAAATGAATTAAATTAATTAATTTAATTAATTTATTAATTTAATTAATTTAATTCATTTAATTCATTTAATTCATTTAATTCATTTAATTCATTTAATTCATTTAATTCATTTAATTCATTTAATTCATTTAATTCATTTAATTCATTTAATTCATTTAATTCATTTAATTCATTTAATTCATTTAATTCATTTAATTCATTTAATTCATTTAATTCATTTAATTCATTTAATTCATTTAATTCATTTAATTCATTTAATTCATTTAATTCATTTAATTCATTTAATTCATTTAATTCATTTAATTCATTTAATTCATTTAATTCATTTAATTCATTTAATTAATTTAATTAATTTAATTCATTTAATTCATTTAATTCATTTAATTCATTTAATTCATTTAATTAATTTAATTAATTTAATTCATTTAATTCATTTAATTCATTTAATTAATTTAATTCATTTAATTCATTTAATTAATTTAATTCATTTAATTCATTTAATTAATTTAATTCATTTAATTAATTTAATTAATTTAATTCATTAATTAATTTAATTCATTTAATGTCATTTAATTCATTTAATTAATTTAATTCATTTAATTCATTTAATTAATTTAATTCATTTAATTAATTTAATTAATTTAATTAATTTAATTCATTTAATTCATTTAATTAATTTAATTCATTTAATTCATTTAATTCATTAATTCATTTAATTAATTTATTTCATTTAATTCATTTAATTAATTTAATTCATTTAATTCATTTAATTAATTTAATTCATTTAATTCATTTAATTAATTTAATTCATTAATTCATTTAATTAATTTAATTAATTTAATTCATTTAATTAATTTAATTCATTTAATTCATTTAATTAATTTAATTCATTTAATTCAATTAATTAATTTAATTAATTTAATTCAATTAATTAATTTAATTATTTAATTCAATTAATTAATTTAATTAATTTAATTAATTTAATTAATTTAATTAATTTAATTAATTTAATTAATTTAATTAATTTAATTAATTAATTAATTTAATTAATTTAATAATTTAATTAATTTAATTAATTTAATTAATTTAATTAATTTAATTAATTTAATTAATTTAATTAATTTAATTAATTTAATTAATTTAATTAATTTAATTAATTTAATTAATTTAATTATTTTAATTCATTTAATTCATTTAATTCATTTAATTAATTTAATTCATTTAATTCATTTAATTAATTTATTTCATTTAATTAATTTAATTAATTTATTTCATTTAATTCATTTAATTAATTTATTTCATTTAATTCATTTAATTAATTTAATTCATTTAATTCATTTAATTAATTTAATTAATTTAATTCATTTACTTCATTCAATAATTTAATTCATTTAATTCATTCAATTAATTTAATTCATTTAATTCATTCAATTAATTTAATTCATTTAATTCATTTAATTCATTCAATTCATTCAATTCATTCAATTCATTTAATTCATTCAATTCATTCAATTCATTCAATTCATTTAATTCATTCAATTCATTCAATTCATTTAATTCATTCAATTCATTCAATTCATTTAATTCATTCAATTATTCAATTCATTTAATTCATTCAATTCATTCAATTCATTCAATTCATTCATTCATTCAATTCATTCAATTCATTCAATTCATTCAATTCATTCAATTCATTCAATTCATTCAATTCATTCAATTCATTCAATTCATTCAATTCATTCAATTCATTCAATTCATTCAATTCATTCAATTCATTCAATTCATTCAATTCATTCAATTCATTCAATTCATTTAATTCATTCAATTCATTCAATTCATTCAATTCATTTAATTCATTCAATTCATTCAATTCATTTAATTCATTTAATTCATTTAATTCATTCAATTCATTTAATTCATTCAATTCATTCAATTCATTCAATTCATTTAATTAATTGAATTCATTTAATTAATTTAATTAATTGAATTATTGAATTAATTGAATTAATTTAATTAATTTAATTAATTTAATTAATTTAATTAATTTAATTAATTTAATTAATTTAATTAATTTAATTAATTTAATTAATTTAATTAATTTAATTAATTTAATTAATTTAATTAATTTAATTAATTTAATTAATTTAATTAATTTAATTAATTTAATTAATTTAATTAATTTAATTAATTTAATTAATTTAATTAATTTAATTAATTTAATTAATTTAATTAATTTAATTAATTTAATTAATTTAATTAATTTAATTAATTTAATTAATTTAATTAATTTAATTAATTTAATTAATTAATTAATTTAATTAATTTAATTAATTTAATTAATTTAATTAATTAATTAATTTAATTAATTTAATTAATTTAATTAATTTAATTAATTTAATTAATTTAATTAATTTAATTAATTTAATTAATTTAATTAATTTAATTAATTTAATTAATTTAATTAATTTAATTAATTTAATTAATTTAATTAATTTAATTAATTTAATTAATTTAATTAATTTAATTAGTTTAATTAATTTAATTAATTTAATTAATTTAATTAATTTAATTAATTTAATTAGTTTAATTAATTTAATTAATTTAATTAATTTAATTAATTTAATTAATTTAATTAGTTTAATTAATTTAATTAATTTAATTAATTTAATTAATTTAATTAATTTAATTAATTTAATTAATTTAATTAATTTAATTAATTTAATTAATTTAATTTATTTAATTAATTTAATTAATTTAATTAATTTAATTAATTTAATTAATTTAATTAATTTAATTAATTTAATTAATTAATTAATTTAATTAATTTAATTAATTTAATTAATTTAATTAATTTAATTAATTTAATTTCGTTAATTTATTTAATTTCGTTAATTTATTTAATTTCGTTAATTTATTTAATTTCGTTAATTTATTTAATTTCGTTAATTTATTTAACTTCGTTAATTTATTTAACTTCGTTAATTTATTTAATTTCGTTAATTTATTTAATTTCGTTAATTTATTTAATTTCGTTAATTTATTTAATTTCGTTAATTTATTTAATTTCGTTAATTTATTTAATTTCGTTAATTTATTTAATTTCGTTAATTTATTTAATTTCGTTAATTTATTTAATTTCGTTAATTTATTTAATTTCGTTAATTTATTTAATTTCGTTAATTTATTTAATTTCGTTAATTTATTTAATTTCGTTAATTTATTTAATTTCGTTAATTTATTTAATTTCGTTAATTTATTTAATTTCGTTAATTTATTTAATTTCGTTAATTTATTTAATTTCGTTAATTTATTTAATTTCGTTAATTTATTTAATTTCGTTAATTTATTTAATTTCGTTAATTTATTTAATTTCGTTAATTTATTTAATTTCGTTAATTTATTTAATTTCGTTAATTTATTTAATTTCGTTAATTTATTTAATTTCGTTAATTTATTTAATTTCGTTAATTAATTAAATTAATTAAATGAATTAATTAATTAAATTAATTAAATGAATTAAATTAATTTAATTAATTAAATTAATTAAATTAATTAAATTAATTAAATGAATTAAATTAATTAAATTAATTAAATGAATTAAATGAATTAAATTAATTAAATTAATTAAATTAATTAAATTAATTAAATTAATTAAATTAATTAATTAATTAAATTAATTAAATTAATTAAATTAATTAAATTAATTAAATTAATTAAATTAATTAAACTAATTAAATTAATTAAATTAATTAAATTAATTAAATTAATTAAATTAATTAAATTAATTAAATTAATTAAATTAATTAAATGAATTAAATTAATTAAATTAATTAAATTAATTAAATTAATTAAATTAATTAAATGAATTAAATTAATTAATTTAATTATTTATTAATTTAATTAATTTAATTCATTTAATTCATTTAATTCATTTAATTCATTTAATTCATTTAATTCATTTAATTCATTTAATTCATTTAATTCATTTAATTCATTTAATTCATTTAATTCATTTAATTCATTTAATTCATTTAATTCATTTAATTCATTTAATTCATTTAATTCATTTAATTCATTTAATTCATTTAATTCATTTAATTCATTTAATTCATTTAATTCATTTAATTCATTTAATTCATTTAATTCATTTAATTCATTTAATTCATTTAATTCATTTAATTCATTTAATTCATTTAATTCATTTAATTCATTTAATTCATTTAATTCATTTAATTCATTTAATTCATTTAATTCATTTAATTCATTTAATTCATTTAATTAATTTAATTAATTTAATTAATTTAATTAATTTAATTAATTTAATTAATTAATTAATTTAATTCATTTAATTAATTTAATTCATTTAATTCATTTAATTCATTTAATTAATTTAATTCATTTAATTCATTTAATTCATTTAATTAATTTAATTCATTTAATTCATTTAATTCATTTAATTAATTTAATTCATTTAATTCATTTAATTCATTTAATTAATTTAATTCATTTAATTAATTTAATTAATTTAATTCATTTAATTCATTTAATTAATTTAATTCATTTAATTCATTTAATTCATTTAATTCATTTAATTCATTTAATTCATTTAATTCATTTAATTCATTTAATTCATTTAATTCATTTAATTAATTAATTTCATTTAATTCATTTAATTCATTTAATTCATTTAATTCATTTAATTAATTTAATTCATTTAATTCATTTAATAATTTAATTCATTTAATTCATTTAATTAATTTAATTCATTTAATTCATTTAATTCATTTAATTCATTTAATTCATTTAATCATTTTAATTCATTTAATTAATTTAATTCATTTAATTCAATTAATTAATTTAATTAATTTAATTCAATTAATTAATTTAATTAATTTAATTCAATAATTAATTTAATTAATTTAATCAATTAATTAATTTAATTAATTTAATTAATTTAATTAATTTAATTAATTTAATTAATTTAATTAATTTAATTAATTTAATTAATTTAATTTAATTTAATTAATTTAATTAATTTAATTAATTTAATTAATTTAATTAATTTAATTAATTTAATTAATTTAATTAATTTAATTAATTTAATTAATTTAATTAATTTAATTAATTTAATTAATTTAATTAATTTAATTCATTTAATTAATTTAATTAATTTAATTCATTTAATTCATTTAATTAATTTATTTCATTTAATTAATTTAATTAATTTATTTCATTTAATTCATTTAATTAATTTAATTCATTTAATTCATTAATTCATTTAATTAATTTAATTAATTTAATTCATTTACTTCATTCAATTAATTTAATTCATTTAATTCATTCAATTAATTTAATTCATTTAATTCATTCAATTAATTTAATTCATTTAATTCATTCAATTCATTCAATTCATTCAATTCATTTAATTCATTCAATTCATTCAATTCATTCAATTCATTCAATTCATTCAATTCATTTAATTCATTCAATTCATTCAATTCATTCAATTCATTCAATTCATTTAATTCATTCAATTCATTCAATTCATTCAATTCATTCAATTCATTTAATTCATTCAATTCATTCAATTCATTCAATTCATTTAATTCATTCAATTAATTCAATTCATTTAATTCATTCAATTCATTCAATTCATTCAATTCATTCAATTCATTCAATTCATTCAATTCATTCAATTCATTCAATTCATTCAATTCATTCAATTCATTCAATTCATTCAATTCATTCAATTCATTCAATTCATTCAATTCATTCAATTCATTCAATTCATTCAATTCATTCAATTCATTCAATTCATTCAATCATTCAATTCATTCATTCATTCAATTCATTCAATTCATTTAATTCATTCAATTCATTCAACTCATTCAATTCATTTAATTCATTCAATTCATTCAATTCATTTAATTCATTTAATTCATTAATTCATTTAATTCATTTAATTCATTTAATTCATTCAATTCATTCAATTCATTTAATTAATTGAATTAATTTAATTAATTTAATTAATTTAATTAATTTAATTAATTTAATTAATTTAATTAATTTAATTAATTTAATTAATTTAATTAATTTAATTAATTTAATTAATTTAATTAATTTAATTAATTTAATTAATTTAATTAATTTAATTAATTTAATTAATTTAATTAATTTAATTAATTTAATTAATTTAATTAATTTAATTAATTTAATTAATTTAATTAATTAATTAATTTAATAATTTAATTAATTTAATTAATTTAATTTATTTAATTTATTTAATTTCGTTAATTTATTTAATTTCGTTAATTTATTTAATTTCGTTAATTTATTTAATTTCGTTAATTTATTTAATTTCGTTAATTTATTTAATTTCGTTAATTTATTTAACTTCGTTAATTTATTTAATTTCGTTAGTTTATTTAATTTCGTTAATTTATTTAATTTCGTTAATTTATTTAATTTCGTTAATTTATTTAATTTCGTTAATTTATTTAATTTCGTTAATTTATTTAATTTCGTTAATTTATTTAATTCGTTAATTTATTAATTTCGTTAATTTATTTAATTTCGTTAATTATTTAATTTCGTTAATTTATTTAATTTCGTAATTTATTTAATTTCGTTAATTTATTTAATTTCGTTAATTATTTAATTTCGTTAATTTATTTAATTTCGTTAATTTATTTAATTTCGTTAATTTATTTAATTTCGTTAATTTATTTAATTTCGTTAATTTATTTAATTTCGTTAATTTATTTTAATTTCGTTAATTTATTTAATTTCGTTAATTTATTTAATTTCGTTAATTTATTTAATTTCGTTAATTATTTAATTTCGTTAATTTATTTAATTTCGTTAATTTATTTAATTCGTTAATTTATTTAATTTCGTTAATTTATTTAATTTCGTTAATTTATTTAATTTCGTTAATTTATTTAATTTCGTTAATTTATTTAATTTCGTTAATTTATTTAATTTCGTTAATTTATTTAATTTCGTTAATTTATTTAATTTCGTTAATTTATTTAATTTCGTTAATTTATTTAATTTCGTTAATTTATTTAATTTCGTTAATTTATTTAATTTCGTTAATTATTTAATTCGTGAATTTATTTAATTTCGTTAATTTATTTAATTTCGTTAATTTATTTAATTTCGTTAATTTATTTAATTTCGTTATTTATTTAATTTCGTTAATTTATTTAATTTCGTTAATTTATTTAATTCGTTAATTTATTTAATTTCGTTAATTTATTTAATTTCGTTAGATTATTTAATTTCGTTAATTTATTTAATTTCGTTAATTTATTTAATTTCGTTAATTTATTTAATTTCGTTAATTTATTTAATTTTGTTAATTTATTTAATTTCGTTAATTTATTTAATTTATTTAATTTCGTTAATTTATTTAATTTATTTAATTTCGTTAATTTATTTAATTTATTTAATTTCGTTAATTTATTTAATTTATTTAATTTCGTTAATTTATTTAATTTATTTAATTTCGTTAATTTATTTAATTTATTTAATTTCGTTAATTTATTTAATTTCGTTAATTTCGTTAATTTATTTAATTTCGTTAATTTCGTTAATTTATTTAATTTCGTTAATTTCGTTAATTTATTTAATTTCGTTAATTTCGTTAATTTATTTAATTTCGTTAATTTATTTAATTTATTTAATTTCGTTACTTTATTTAATTTATTTAATTTCGTTAATTTATTTAATTTATTTAATTTATTTAATTTCGTTAATTTATTTAATTTATTTAATTTCGTTAATTTATTTAATTTATTTAATTTCGTTAATTTATTTAATTTATTTAAATTCGTTAATTTATTTAATTTATTTAATTTCGTTAATTTATTTAATTTATTTAATTTCGTTAATTTATTTAATTTCGTTAATTTCGTTAATTTATTTAATTTCGTTAATTTCGTTAATTTATTTAATTCCGTTAATTCGTTAATTTATTTAATTTCGTTAATTTCGTTAATTTATTTAATTTCGTTAATTTCGTTAATTTATTTAATTTCGTTAATTTCGTTAATTTATTTAATTTCGTTAATTTCGTTAATTTATTTAATTTCGTTAATTTATTTAATTTATTTAATTTCGTTAATTTATTTAATTTATTTAATTTCGTTAATTTATTTAATTTATTTAATTTCGTTAATTTATTTAATTTATTTAATTTCGTTAATTTATTTAATTTATTTAATTTCGTTAATTTATTTAATTTATTTAATTTCGTTAATTTATTTAATTTATTTAATTTCGTTAATTTATTTAATTTATTTAATTTCGTTAATTTATTGAATTTATTTAATTTCGTTAATTTATTCAATTTATTTAATTTCGTTAATTTATTCAATTTATTTAATTTCGTTAATTTATTCAATTTATTTAATTTCGTTAATTTATTCAATTTATTTAATTTCGTTAATTTATTCAATTTAATTAATTTCGTTAATTTATTCAATTTATTTAATTTCGTTAATTTATTCAATTTATTTAATTTCGTTAATTTATTCAATTTATTTAATTTCGTTAATTTATTCAATTTATTTCGATTTATTTAATTTATTTCGATTTATATATATTTAATTTATTTCGATTTATTTAATTTATTTCGATTTATTCAATTTATTTCGATTTATTTAATTTATTTCCATTTATTTAATTTATTTCCATTTATTATTTATTTCTATTTATTTAATTTATTTCCATTTATTTAATTTATTTCCATTTATTTAATTTATTTCCATTTATTTAATTTATTTCCATTTATTTAATTTATTTCGATTTATTTAATTTATTTCGATTTATTTAATTTATTTCGATTTATTTAATTTATTTCGATTTATTTAATTTATTTCGATTTATTTAATTTATTTCGATTTATTAATTTATTTCGATTTATTTAATTTATTTCGATTTATTTAATTTATTTCGATTTATTCAATTTATTTCGATTTATTCAATTTATTTCGATTTATTCAATTTATTTCGATTTATTCAATTTATTTCGATTTATTCAATTTATTTCGATTTATTCAATTTATTTCGATTTATTCAATTTATTTCGATTTATTCAATTTATTTCGATTTATTTAATTTATTTCCATTTATTTAATTTATTTCCATTTAATTAATTTATTTCCATTTATTTAATTTATTTCCATTTATTTAATTTATTTCCATTTATTTAATTTATTTCCATTTATTTAATTTATTTCCATTTATTTAATTTATTTCCATTTATTAATTTATTTGGATTTATTTAATTTATTTGGATTTATTTAATTTATTTGGATTTATTTATTTATTTGGATTTATTTATTTATTTGGATTTATTTAATTTATTTCGATTTATTTAATTTATTTCGATTTATTTTGATTTATTTTGATTTATTTTGATTTATTTTGATTTATTTTGATTTATTTTGATTTATTTTGATTTATTTGATTTATTTTGATTTATTTTGATTTATTTTGATTTATTTTGATTTATTTTGATTTATTTTGATTTATTTTGATTTATTTTGATTTATTTTGATTTATTTTGATTATTTTGATTTATTTTGATTTATTTTGATTTATTTTGATTTATTTTGATTTATTTTGATTTATTTTGATTTATTTTGATTTATTTTGATTTATTTTGATTTATTTTGATTTATTTTGATTTATTTTGATTTATTTTGATTTATTTTGATTTATTTTGATTTATTTTGATTTATTTTGATTTATTTTGATTTATTTTGATTTATTTTGATTTATTTTGATTTATTTTGATTTATTTTGATTTATTTTGATTTATTTTGATTTATTTTGATTTATTTTGATTTATTTTGATTTATTTTGATTTATTTTGATTTATTTTGATTTATTTTGATTTATTTTGATTTATTTTGATTTATTTTGATTTATTTTGATTTATTTTGATTTATTTTGATTTATTTAATTTATTTCGATTTATTTAATTTATTTCGATTTATTTAATTTATTTGGATTTATTTAATTTATTTGGATTTATTTAATTTATTTCGATTTATTTAATTTATTTCGATTTATTTAATTTATTTAGATTTATTTAATTTATTTCGATTTATTTAATTTATTTCGATTTATTTAATTTATTTCGATTTATTTAATTTATTTCGATTTATTTAATTTATTTCGATTTATTTAATTTATTTCGATTTATTTAATTTATTTCGATTTATTAATTTATTTCGATTTATTTAATTTATTTCGATTTATTTAATTTATTTCGATTTATTTAATTTATTTCGATTTATTTAATTTATTTCGATTTATTTAATTTATTTCGATTTATTTAATTTATTTCGATTTATTTAATTTATTTCGATTTATTTAATTTATTTCGATTTATTTAATTTATTTCGATTTATTTAATTTATTTCGATTTATTTAATTTATTTCGATTTATTTAATTTATTTCGATTTATTTAATTTATTTCGATTTATTTAATTTATTTCGATTTATTTAATTTATTTCGATTTATTTAATTTATTTCGATTTATTTAATTTATTTCGATTTATTTAATTTATTTCGATTTATTTAATTTATTTCGATTTATTTAATTTATTTCGATTTATTTAATTTATTTCGATTTATTTAATTTATTTCGATTTATTTAATTTATTTCGATTTATTTAATTTATTTCGATTTATTTAATTTATTTCGATTTATTTAATTTATTTCGATTTATTTAATTTATTTCGATTTATTTAATTTATTTCGATTTATTTAATTTATTTCGATTTATTTAATTTATTTCGATTTATTTAATTTATTTCGATTTATTTAATTTATTTCGATTTATTTAATTTATTTCGATTTATTTAATTTATTACGATTTATTTAATTTATTTCGATTTATTTAATTTATTTAATTTATTTCGATTTATTTAATTTATTTCGATTTATTTAATTTATTTCGATTTATTTAATTTATTTCGATTTATTTAATTTATTTCGATTTATTTAATTTATTTCGATTTATTTAATTTATTTCGATTTATTTAATTTATTTCGATTTATTTAATTTATTTCGATTTATTTAATTTATTTCGATTTATTTAATTTATTTCGATTTATTTAATTTATTTCGATTTATTTAATTTATTTCGATTTATTTAATTTATTTCGATTTATTTAATTTATTTCGATTTATTTAATTTATTTCGATTTATTTAATTTATTTCGATTTATTTAATTTATTTCGATTTATTTAATTTATTTCGATTTATTTAATTTATTTCGATTTATTTAATTTATTTCGATTTATTTAATTTATTTCGATTTATTTAATTTATTTCGATTTATTTAATTTATTTCGATTTATTTAATTTATTTCGATTTATTTAATTTATTTCGATTTATTTAATTTATTTCGATTTATTTAATTTATTTCGATTTATTTAATTTATTTCGATTTATTTAATTTATTTCGATTTATTTAATTTATTTCGATTTATTTAATTTATTTCGATTTATTTAATTTATTTCGATTTATTTAATTTATTTCGATTTATTTAATTTATTTCGATTTATTTAATTTATTTTGATTTATTTATTTATTTTGATTTATTTAATTTATTTTGATTTATTTAATTTATTTTGGTTTATTTAATTTATTTTGATTTATTTAATTTATTTTGATTTATTTAATTTATTTTGATTTATTTAATTTATTTTGATTTATTTTGATTTATTTGGATTTATTTAATTTATTTCGATTTATTTAATTTATTTCGATTTATTTAATTTATTTCGATTTATTTAATTTATTTCGATTTATTTAATTTATTTCGATTTATTTAATTTATTTCGATTTATTTAATTTATTTCGATTCATTTAATTTATTTCGATTTATTTAATTTATTTCGATTTATTTAATTTATTTCGATTTATTTAGATTTATTTAATTTATTTCGATTTATTTAATTTATTTCGATTTATTTAATTTATTTCGATTTATTTAATTTATTTCGATTTATTTAATTTATTTCGATTTATTTCGATTTATTTAATTTATTTCGATTTATTTAATTTATTTCGATTTATTTAATTTATTTCGATTTATTTAATTTATTTCGATTTATTTAATTTATTTCGATTTATTTAATTTATTTCGATTTATTTAATTTATTTCGATTTATTTAATTTATTTTGATTTATTTAATTTATTTGGATTTATTTAATTTATTTCGATTTATTTAATTTATTTCGATTTATTTAATTTATTTCGATTTATTTAATTTATTTCGATTTATTTCGATTTATTTAATTTATTTCGATTTATTTAATTTATTTCGATTTATTTAATTTATTTCGATTTATTTAATTTATTTCGATTTATTTAATTTATTTCGATTTATTTAATTTATTTCGATCTATTTAATTTATTTCGATTTATTTAATTTATTTCGATTTATTTAATTTATTTCGATTTATTTAATTTATTTCGATTTATTTAATTTATTTCGATTTATTTAATTTATTTCGATTTATTTAATTTATTTCGATTTATTTAATTTATTTCGATTTATTTAATTTATTTCGATTTATTTAATTTATTTCGATTTATTTAATTTATTTCGATTTATTTAATTTATTTCGATTTATTTAATTTATTTCGATTTATTTAATTTATTTCGATTTATTTAATTTATTTCGATTTATTTAATTTATTTCGATTTATTTAATTTATTTCGATTTATTTAATTTATTTTGGATTTATTTAATTTATTTTGGATTTATTTAATTTATTTTGGATTTATTTAATTTATTTTGGATTTATTTAATTTATTTTGGATTTATTTAATTTATTTGGATTTATTTAATTTATTTTGATTTATTTAATTTATTTTGATTTATTGAATTTATTTTGATTTATTTAATTTATTTTGATTTATTTAATTTATTTTGATTTATTTAATTTATTTTGATTTATTTAATTTGTTTTGATTTATTTAATTTGTTTTGATTTATTTAATTTGTTTTGATTTATTTAATTTGTTTTGATTTATTTAATTTGTTTTGATTTATTTAATTTGTTTTGATTTATTTAATTTGTTTTGATTTATTTAATTTATTTTGATTTATTTAATTTATTTTGATTTATTTAATTTATTTTGATTTATTTAATTTATTCTGATTTATTTAATTTATTCTGATTTATTTAATTTATTCTGATTTATTTAATTTATTCTGATTTATTTTGATTTATTTTGATTTATTTTGATTTATTTTGATTTATTTTGATTTATTTTGATTTATTTTGATTTATTTTGATTTATTTTGATTTATTTTGATTTATTTTGATTTATTTTGATTTATTTTGATTTATTTTGATTTATTTTGATTTATTTTGATTTATTTTGATTTATTTTGATTTATTTAATTTATTTCGATTTATTTAATTTATTTCGATTTATTTAATTTATTTGGATTTATTTAATTTATTTGGATTTATTTAATTTATTTGGATTTATTTAATTTATTTAGATTTATTTAATTTATTTCGATTTATTTAATTTATTTCGATTTATTTAATTTATTTCGATTTATTTAATTTATTTCGATTTATTTAATTTATTTCGATTTATTTAATTTATTTCGATTTATTTAATTTATTTCGATTTATTTAATTTATTTCGATTTATTTAATTTATTTCGATTTATTTAATTTATTTCGATTTATTTAATTTATTTCGATTTATTTAATTTATTTCGATTTATTTAATTTATTTCGATTTATTTAATTTATTTCGATTTATTTAATTTATTTCGATTTATTTAATTTATTTCGATTTATTTAATTTATTTCGATTTATTTAATTTATTTCGATTTATTTAATTTATTTCGATTTATTTAATTTATTTCGATTTATTTAATTTATTTCGATTTATTTCGATTTATTTAATTTATTTCGATTTATTTAATTTATTTCGATTTATTTAATTTATTTCGATTTATTTAATTTATTTCGATTTATTTAATTTATTTCGATTTATTTAATTTATTTCGATTTATTTAATTTATTTCGATTTATTTAATTTATTTCGATTTATTTAATTTATTTCGATTTATTTAATTTATTTCGATTTATTTAATTTATTTCGATTTATTTAATTTATTTCGATTTATTTAATTTATTTCGATTTATTTAATTTATTTCGATTTATTTAATTTATTTCGATTTATTTAATTTATTTCGATTTATTTAATTTATTTCGATTTATTTAATTTATTTCGATTTATTTAATTTATTTCGATTTATTTAATTTATTTCGATTTATTTAATTTATTTCGATTTATTTAATTTATTTCGATTTATTTAATTTATTTCGATTTATTTAATTTATTTCGATTTATTTAATTTATTTCGATTTATTTAATTTATTTCGATTTATTTAATTTATTGCGATTTATTTAATTTATTTCGATTTATTTAATTTATTTAATTTATTTCGATTTATTTAATTTATTTAATTTATTTCGATTTATTTAATTTATTTCGATTTATTTAATTTATTTCGATTTATTTAATTTATTTCGATTTATTTAATTTATTTCGATTTATTTAATTTATTTCGATTTATTTAATTTATTTCGATTTATTTAATTTATTTCGATTTATTTAATTTATTTCGATTTATTTAATTTATTTCGATTTATTTAATTTATTTCGATTTATTTAATTTATTTCGATTTATTTAATTTATTTCGATTTATTTAATTTATTACGATTTATTTAATTTATTTCGATTTATTTAATTTATTTCGATTTATTTAATTTATTTCGATTTATTTAATTTATTTCGATTTATTTAATTTATTTCGATTTATTTAATTTATTTCGATTTATTTAATTTATTTCGATTTATTTAATTTATTTCGATTTATTTAATTTATTTCGATTTATTTAATTTATTTCGATTTATTTAATTTATTTCGATTTATTTAATTTATTTCGATTTATTTAATTTATTTCGATTTATTTAATTTATTTCGATTTATTTAATTTATTTCGATTTATTTAATTTATTTCGATTTATTTAATTTATTTCGATTTATTTAATTTATTTCGATTTATTTAATTTATTTCGATTTATTTAATTTATTTCGATTTATTTAATTTATTTCGATTTATTTAATTTATTTCGATTTATTTAATTTATTTTGGATTTATTTAATTTATTTTGGATTTATTTAATTTATTTTGGATTTATTTAATTTATTTTGGATTTATTTAATTTATTTTGGATTTATTTAATTTATTTTGATTTATTTAATTTATTTTGATTTATTTAATTTATTTTGATTTATTTAATTTATTTTGATTTATTTAATTTATTTTGATTTATTTAATTTATTTTGATTTATTTAATTTATTTTGATTTATTTAATTTATTTTGATTTATTTAATTTGTTTTGATTTATTTAATTTGTTTTGATTTATTTAATTTGTTTTGATTTATTTAATTTGTTTTGATTTATTTAATTTGTTTTGATTTATTTAATTTGTTTTGATTTATTTAATTTATTTTGATTTATTTAATTTATTTTGATTTATTTAATTTATTTTGATTTATTTAATTTATTTTGATTTATTTAATTTATTCTGATTTATTTAATTTATTCTGATTTATTTAATTTATTCTGATTTATTTAATTTATTCTGATTTATTTAATTTATTCTGATTTATTTAATTTATTTTGATTTATTTAATTTATTTTGATTTATTGAATTTATTTTGATTTATTGAATTTATTTTGATTTATTGAATTTATTTTGATTTATTGAATTTATTTTAATTTATTGAATTTATTTTGATTTATTGAATTTATTTTGATTTTTTTAATTTATTTTGATTTATTTAATTTATTTTGATTTATTTAATTTATTTTGATTTATTTAATTTATTTTGATTTATTTTGATTTATTTAATTTATTTTGATTTATTTAATTTATTTTGATTTATTTAATTTATTTTGATTTATTTAATTTATTTTGATTTATTTAATTTATTTTGATTTATTTAATTTATTTTGATTTATTTAATTTATTTTGATTTATTTAATTTATTTTGATTTATTTAATTCATTTTGATTTATTTAATTTATTTTGATTTATTTAATTTATTTTGATTTATTTAATTTATTTTGATTTATTTAATTTATTTTGATTTATTTAATTTATTTTGATTTATTTAATTTATTTAATTTATTTTGGTTTATTAAATTTATTTTGATTTATTTAATTTATTTTGATTTATTTAATTTATTTTGATTTATTTAATTTATTTTGATTTATTTAATTTATTTTGATTTATTTAATTTATTTTGATTTATTTAATTTATTTTGATTTATTTAATTTATTTTGATTTATTTAATTTATTTTGATTTATTTAATTTATTTTGATTTATTTAATTTATTTTGATTTATTTAATTTATTTTGATTTATTTAATTTATTTTGATTTATTTAATTTATTTTGATTTATTTAATTTATTTTGATTTATTTAATTTATTTTGATTTATTTAATTTATTTTGATTTATTTAATTTATTTAATTTATTTAATTTATTTAATTTATTTAATTTATTTAATTTATTTAATTTATTTAATTTATTGTATTTCTAGTTTGTGATATTAATTTTTATAATTTCTAATAAATTTCTTCAGCACAACGACGAAAACCATTGAAAGTTTTTATTTTCTATTATGTCCCGAACGTCGAAATTTTTTTCCCAGGCAAGGTGGCCAAGTGACTACTAGGATTTTTGGAGATTTCCAAAATCTCCCAAAATAATGCATTTCTTGAAGTATATAATTACAAACGGTCCATTTTTACCTTTGTGTCTATAATCAAAGTTAAGAATCTTTTTATTCTAATACAGAAACCAAGAAATGTCACCTACTTAAGAATACAAATTTTAAATTCAATGATTATTTCTTATTTTTTTGTTGTAATTTCGTTGTTTTCCTAGTGAAGTTAAAACAATAGTAATAAAAATACAAAATTTTTAAATATTACATAAAATAATACATATCATTTTCGAGATCTTTTCGTATTTCCCCGAAAAATGGTTTTTGAAAAATAAATTAACAAAAACGGCCCAATTTTGTCTTTCAATCTCTAATCTCTATTGAAAATCTTGTACTTTTACTACAAAAAGCAAGATATCCTGTAATTTGATTTCAAATAAGAACAAAATGTGTGATTTCACTGATTAATTCGGATTTTGTGATATAAATATCTTGTTTTTCAAAGAAAGTTAGAATAGAAGTGTCGAAAACGCAGCAATCTTAAATATGTCAAATTTTAATGGATTATACAAAAATTTATTTACTTCCTGATGTTCTCATATTAACAGATTTCTTTGAAGATTTTCGAAATGTGTCGCTAAACATATAAAATTAGATCTCGCACAATACTTTACATCTCCCGGTTTAAGTAGGGATGCAATGTTACGATTCACAAAAGTTAAATTAGAATTCTAACTGATATTAACATGTTACATTTTTTTTAAAAACAATAAAAATGGCCCATTGTTGACTTTCAGTCTCTAATCTATGTATAACGTCTTGTAGTTCTCCTACAAAATCCAAGAAATCCATGTACATTGATTCCAAATTAGAACAAAATGTATGACTTCACTGATTATTTCGTATTTTGTGATTTAATCATCTTGTTTTTCTAGAAAAGCTGGTATAGGAGTATCGAAAATGTAGAATATTTAAATAATATACAAAATAATACCAATGATCTTACAGATCGTTTCGTATTTCCTTGAATAGTTAATTTCGGGATCGATATTGACACAAACGGCCCATTTTTGACTTTCCGACTTTAGTCTAAAGTTCAGAACCCTGTTCTTCTTCCACAAAAACCAAGAAATGCAAGTAAATATAGTCCAAATTAGCACAAAACTGCTAAATTTTGTGATTATTTCGTATTTTTTGCTGTAATTCTCTTGTTCTCCTAGAAAAGTTATTATAGAAATATCGAAAAGGAAGAAAAAGTTATTATCGAAATATCGAAAAGGCAGGATTTTTTAATATTATACCAAATAAAACAGATAATCATAGAAATCTTCTCGTATTCCTCTGCGAAATAGGTTTCGGAAAGTAAATTAATACAAATGGCCCATTTTTGTCATTCAGTCTACAATCTAAGTTCAGAATCTTGAAGTTCTAATACAAAGACCAAGAAATGCGACCTAATTTAGTCGAAATAAGAACAAAAACTTTAAATTCAATGATTTTTTCCGTATTTAGAGTTGTAATTTCCTTATTTTCCAAGAGAACTTATAAAGAAGTATCAAACTGCAAGGCTTTTGAATAATATAGGAACTATTGGTAAATTATTAGGGTTTAAAAATGGGCGATTGGAAGCCAACATTGAACATATATCAGATTTTTCCGCAGAAATAATTAAAGTAAATTCAATAAATATAGACTGCAGTATTGCACAGAGATCATATTTAAATGAAAAACCTGTTCATATAATACACCAATTTTTCTCGAGCGTTGCTCTAGGGTTCAAAATAATTGAGTCACCTCAAAACGTCATATATTTCCCAGTCATCGTTAAAGTGATTGATAAAATAGCCATTAAAATAATAGATCAGGAAGGTGATTAGGTTAATTTTGGAGAAGAAACCATAACTATCAGACTACATCTTAAAAAAAGTAGATGAAAGATGGTAATATTATATAACAATAAATCTGTAAACTTAACTAGAAAATTTAATAATAAAAACATTAATAAGACAAGAAGGAAACCAACTTCCTTTAGTAGAAAATCAAACTTCCAAAGGCTAACACATACTATTAGATAATTTTTTCAAAGTTTAAGTTTTAAACTTAATTTTAATGGATTATTTAAATGTAAGAGAAAATGTATTGGTTGATGAAGCAATATTAAGCTGGGAAATTCTTTCTTTCGATCCTTTTAATCCTACAAAACTCGGACCAAATGATGAAATCAGAATTGCTTTGCAACAAACAGGAAAATATCCTTTACCTTACAAAAGTGAAATTTATGTGGAATTGCAAGTAACTAAAGAAGATGATTCCCCTTTAGCTAATACTGTTTTAATTAATAATGCTCCGGCATTTTTATTTAAAGAATTACGATATATTTTAAATGATGTTACTATTGACTCTGTTTGGGATATTGGTACAACTTCAACTCTTAAGGGATATATTTCATTTAATCAAAATGAAAGTGCTAAATTGGAAAATGCCGGTTGGTATCCGAAAACAAAATCTAAAGAAAAAATTATGACTGATGATAAAGGTAATGTCTCATTATGTATACCATTAAAGATGTATTCAGGATTTTTTGAAGATTATAATAAGATTATTCTTAATTCACAACAAGAACTTATTCTGATAAGAAGTAATGGGCAAAAGGCAAATGAATTGTTATCCAGTAATAAAGATGAAAAACCCAAAATTAAAATTACAAAGTTATGTTGGAGAATTCCTCATCTTACTGTAGCTATTCCGCAAGAATTAGCACTTACTAAAATTATTGACGAAAATAGTGATATACTAATAACCTTCTGAAGCTGGAAATTAGTTGAATATCCAGAGTTATTGGAAACTACAAGGCACAACTGGCCCGTAAAAACATATACAAAAGTCGAAACGCCACGTCATGTTCTAATTGCTTTTAAAAAAATAGACGTGGTAATCTAAAAATGGATATGAGTAAATTTGATCATTGTAATTTAAGAAATATGAATGTCTATTTAAATTCAAAAAGATATCCTTACAATGATCTTCAACTTGATTTTAAAAATAATAAATTTGCTACTCTATATGAAATGTTTACAGACTTTCGTCAAGGTTATTATAATTCTCCATTGGAACTAATTTTTAATCCGAAAAAGTTTAAAGAAAATGCTCCTATAGTTTACATTAATTGTTCACATCAAAGAAATTTACTACAAACCGGTCTAGTAACCATGAAAATTGAATTTGAAACCAAGGAAAAAATACCCCCTAAAACAGCTGCATATTGTGTTATAATTCTTGATAAATTTTCAGTTACAATCCATTAACAAAAATTGTGAAACAACTGTAATACCATTTCCATAAGATTAAAAAACTCCTTTTAAACAAACCGGTACTTAAGCTTAAGAACGCATGCGTCAATTTTGATATTTATTAACGCACCCAAACCAGAATTCTTTATTTAAATAATGTCTTACGAGATTTCCGTTCGAGTATTAGATTTTCAACTTAAGTTGCAGAAATTATAAAAACAAATAAGTGAATATCAATTAAAGATGGAAATGATCAAGAAATTCAAATATTTGAAAATATGAAACTTATCCTAGATTTTCAAGGATTCAAAGTTGAAAATAATAAATTTATTGTAAAGGAATTAGCTGCTTACGATGGGCAAAAGGCAAGTCATTTTATTTTCAAAGCTCCTTTTCCGATGGATCATTTACCATCATATTTACACAAACAAGTTCTGTGGTTAATAAAAAATCACCATTGCATTGAGTGGTGTGAAGGATTTACACCATTACACAAATGTGGAGATATCATAAGAGATTTAAGCGCTAAGGTGGACTATGTTTTTCTAAAAGGGGAAGAAAAGGCAGATTTCGTAAAGAAGTATTCCAGGAAACCAGTTATCGAGATTAATGAACAACCCACCCTAAAGAAAATGGATCCTTGCTGCTTTTATCATCAAAAAATATCATGTGCATTATCAAATGTTTATTACCTTTACAACAATTTTTTTATGTAATAAAAGACTTGATTACAAATTATGTGTTTTATTTTCTAACATTGTTCTTATACATGCAATATTATTGTTTAATCCTAGTTCTTTAAGTTTACATATTAAAATATCTATATTTTTATCTTTTAAATATTCGCTACAACATTTAGCTGCTAGTAAATATAATTCTGCATGTTCCATATAATTTAAATACTATATTAAATTCTGCGCTTCACTTTCTTGACCTTCATATGCATAAAACTCGGAACAGGCTGCGGACATCAAAAACTCTTCATACATTTCTCATACTAACAATTCCATAATAAATCCTACACTAACACCTCTCTGTTTTTCAATATCTCTTTATCGCTTTCTTCCTCTTCCACTACTTCTTTTAATATATCAGCATCTTCTATATAATCCTTCAATGTCTTTAAAAGTAACTGAATCCTATTTCCTTTATTTCATGAACGAACTTTGGCAAATTTTGTGTTTCTTTATAGTTTAAACAGGCTTCTGCAACTAATCGGTATTGGAAGACAGTCTCATAATATACCTGTGCCCACTCAGGTTGCCTCTGTCTTAGCATTGCATCCTTTAATTGGGAGTTATGAATCTTAGTAAACTGTCTACCTAATTTGGTAATTTTATTTTTCAAATCACTGTTCATAACTACCACTTATTTTTAATTTAACAACACTTTTCGTTATTGGTGGTGGATCATCTATATGAGTTTAAAACTAGTAGCGAATGAATGTAACTCGCTTAGATTCAGTAATTTAAGATACCTGCTCCCCTCCAACTGCTGTGGTGGTTAGGAAGGAGGTAGGAGGTGGAGCAAAAAGCGGTGGAGTTTACGTAACCAATCGAGATAGGGGGCGAACTTGGGCAGCCAATCAGAAACAAGGTTGGCTGACTAATCAAAAAAGTGGTGGGGATCAACTGGACGCCCACTATTTTATCAGACATATACGAGTCGATGAGTTTTAGGATATTTCCTCTAGTATCCGAAGCAAAGAGCTTTCTCAATAAGAACTCTCTACTCAGAGTAACAAACGCACTTGTAAAGTCAAACATTAGACACATCACATACTTGCCCCTGTCGAGCTCTGAATATACAAAATTAAGTAAATCACAGCATGCTCTCTGGATGGATTTGTTCTATCTGAAACCATGTTGGCAAGGAGTAATAATTGAATTCTGGTTAAAAAAATTTTCATATAATACTTATTGATATTTGCCTATAATTAGCCGGTTGTGAGGATCATAATTTTTATATTGGCGTAACTGCCGCTTGCTTTTGTATTTGAAGAAAAATGCCCTGTGAAAGTGATCTGTTTATTAAATATGTCAAGGGAAGTGCGACAGATTCTGAAATTAATTTTAAAGTTTGAGGACTTATACTATCGGAACCTGAGGAGCGTTTGTTCTTTAACGAATTAATAGTCGATACTATCCTTTCTTGAACCACCGCAAAAACTATTATTGTTAGAGGAGTTGATTCTATAGTTGTTGCTGGTAAGGATATGTTTCGACCGTAGGCGTCAAACAACTTCAACTTGGTAACAGAGCTGAAATATTCAGCGAAGTGGTTAGAAACCTCCTGAGGATCATCGCTTATACCATCGGTGAAGCGTAAAGCGATGTTATAGTTTGTTACCCTTTTCTGTCTGTTAAGATTTTGGTTAATACAATTCCATATTTCTTTCGTTTTGTTAATTGCATTATTTATTTTGTCTCTACAATAAGTTTTTTTGCGTTTTGTATACTCCGCCTATAATCTTTTTTTTTTGTTGCGATAGAGCATCCTATGTTCAGTACTGTCTATATATCTTTGTAAGAAATAAAGATTATCCAGTTCCTTTCTTTATCTTGCCAAAAAAGGAGTTTTTATCATCGATTTTTTGAAACTTCGTCTCACTCCCAGCGGACAACTCAAATCCAAGTAATGGCCCACAGTAGATGAAAACTTCGACCAGGCAACATCCACGCTTGGAAGTTCAACTAGAAAAGACCAATCAACACGTTCTAAAAGATCTGAAAAGTGTGATAAGTTAGCCAGGCTTAATTTTCTGCTCACCCTATCTTCCGCTGTTCGATGAATGGTTACATCAAGATCATAAGAAACACTAATTATATGAGCGAAGTGGTCTGCCAAGTGAGGATTTATTAACTTGCAACTATAATTAGACCTTGGCAGGTTGGTGCAGACATAATCAATGACACTCCCACACAGATTATCAAATCGATTTAATGCAATTCTAGTAGGCAAGTATGTAGTTATTTTCAGATTAAAAGAATTAAGAATATCACATAGAATTCCTTTTTTGCTTATATCCTCAGAATAGTCTATATTTAAATCACCAGAGACAATTACATACTGTGAATATCCTAACAGTAACTCTAGGGCCTTAGAGAAAACATCAGAGAACAACTCGACATCACCCGCTGGTGGTCTGTATACACAAAGGACAGACAGTCTGTCAGAAATCAACAAACCACACATTTCCACACAGCATTCCACAGATAAGTCATTTAGCCGTTTTATGGGTTTTAGATTTTCCAGGGTGCCATTCTTAACAAAAATTGCACACCCACCATGCTGATGGCCAGTCCGAGAAAAGCGAGAAATCAATGAGAGATGAGGACTATTCACCTGAATTACGTCATCATTCGTCAACCAGTGCTCAGTCACACACAACACATCAGCAGAGGCTTTACAAGCAATGCCCAAATTAGCAGATCTAGCTGGGATAGTCGCGGATACAAAAAATTTGATGATACCCCACTATTTGAAGGAATTTGCGAAGCGAAGTAGTTTTCCTTACCGCTTGAAGTATTTACAATGTTTGACACTATTTCATTTATTATTTTACTTATTACCTCTGACTTATTTAATAAGTTATTTTCATTTTGATCGGTACCAATGAACACATTACTCACATTACAATCTAAACCTTTTCAAACATTATAAAAAAGACAATTTTCATTATATTCTAGGGGCGATTTTAAAACTATTTGTCCAGACAACCATATGAGATGTACTTCGCTAACAACTTACAAAGTGTATATGTACTAAACCTATAGTGTCTTGCTTTTCCGAAATTAGTAATTATTCGAATTAATATATTTTTTTTAATGTAAAAGTTTGTAAACACTGCAAATATTATAAACATCTTCATCCCTCTACTCTTGACAGGACACACTACCGAAACGTGAGATAATCGCTCGGGAATCAACTTGTCCAATCTGCAATTTGTAACATTACACGTCTGCGATCCTGCTGCCGAGACGACAGACTCCGTTGCTCCTAAGCACCGGGTATCAATCATACACCGTCTCACCTCAGTCTGCGTACCGGAAGAAGACTGAAGAAATTCAGTCTGTATACTTGCAGATACAAACGTTAGAAGACCCTTGGTTTGTGTTGATAGAGAATTTATTTCTGGCCTTTTTTTTAGGTTCAGCTATTTTCGACTTGAAAGATTCGATAATTTTGATTAAGTCTTTAATTTCATTTTTTTTTTAAATTTAAGTTCTTGAAGTAGAAAGTTAAACTTATTTGTTTAAGAGGCATTTCGACTCAAGATTTTTAATTTTAACCAACTGATCCGCCAATTTATTTCTTAAATCAGATATTAGATTTTCTGATGTGTCATGGTTCTCCTCACCTTTTTCTCCACAGATTATATTTGTATAACTAATATTAGGTGACTTGCTTACTACTACTTCCTTAACCTTTAAAATACCGGCGGCATTTGATCTTAATAATCTTTTAAACAGTTTAATAGGATCAGCATCTGCCATCTTGAGATATTTTTAAAATAAATATATACATGTGTGCTGTACTGAGTGAAAAGGTAATATTAGTTCGTATATGGTCTCCTTTAGAATTTGTACGTTTTTGCGTCACTGTTAAGGTGATAAGGAATGACAACTATCGATAATAATGTTCGTTATGAATTCAGTTGTTGTTCGTTTTATTAAGACTATGCCTAGATTATGAAGATATTATTCCAAATGGCACGCGTCACTCTATTTATTTCGCTGGTCATTTCACACACAACACAAAACTTTTATAACAATAGTTCAGAACGTCCGAACGATATTGGCGACCACCCACACTAATGGACACGGACTTGAAACTAAATAAGGGATTGGAAATTTTTTGGAGGAAATTGTTTTTAAAAACCGTACAAAAATGTAATTTTTTTAAATAGATATATTATTAATTCATATATATATATATATATATATATATATATATATATATATATATATATATATATATATATATATATATATATATATATATATATATATATATACTGAAAATGGAGAATTTTAAATATTTTATAAAATTAAACCAATAATTTTAGACATATCTCGTATTTCTCTGAATCAATCAGTTTTGGGGAGTTAAATTAACACCATTGGCCCATTTTCGTTTTTCTGTCTCTAATCTAGTTCCAGAATCTTGTACTTCTTTTACAAAATCAAAGTAATGCAATTAAACTGAATCCCAATTAGAACAAAATTTCTGAATTCAAAGAATATTTCCCATCTTGTACTGTAATTCCCTTGTTTTCACAGAAAAGTTAGTAAGGAAGGTATCGATAATGCAGGATTCTTAAATATTTTACAAAATTAGACTAGTAATCTTAGAGATCTTTCCGTATTTCCCTGAAAAATAAGTTTCCGGATGTAAATTATCACAAAGAGTCCATTTTCGACTTTCATTCTCCAATCTAAGTTTAGAATCTTGTACTTCTCATATAATATCCAAGAAATGCTAATAGTTGAGTTCAAATTAAAGCCAAACATCTAAATTCAATGATTATTTCGTATTTCCATATTTTCTTAGAGAGGTTATAACAAATGAATCGAAAATAGAAGATCTTTAGAATATTACTCTAAAAAAAAAAACAAAAATCTTGGAGATATTTTGGTAATTCCCTTAAAAACGGATTACAAGAAGATTACAGTACAAAATACGAAGAAATCATTAAATTTAGACATTTTGTTCTAATTTAAATTCAATTTAACTTAGATTAGGGACCGAAAGTCAAAAATGGGTCGTTTTTATTAACTTACGCTCCAAAACCCATTTTTTTGGGAAATATGAATAGATCTCTAAGATTAATAGTATTATTTTGCATGAAATTTAAAACTTTTGCATTTTGATACTTCTTTATATGTTCTCATGGAAAACAAGGAAATTACAACACTAAATAAGAAATAATCATTGAAATTAGACTTTTGTTCTTATTTTGACTAAATTAAGACGCAAATCTTGGTTTTTGTATTTGAAATCCAAGATTCTGAACCTAGATTTGAAATTGAATGTCAAAAATGGGCCGTTCGTATCAATTAACGTTCCGAAACCTATTTTTGAAAGGAATACGGTAAGATTATTGGTTTTATTTTGTACAATATTTAAAAATTCTTCATTTTCAATATTTTTAATAACCCTTCTTGGAAAACAAGAGAATTATAATACATAATACGAACTATTCACTGAATTTAAATGTTTTGTTCTAATTTGAAATTCAATAAACTTGCATTTCTTGGTTTTTGTAGTAGAAGTACAAGATTGTGAACTTAGATTAGAGATAGAGAGCCTAAAATGGGTCATATGGGTTAATTTATATCCCGAAACTTATTTTTAAAGGAAATACAAAAAACTTCTAAGATTATTAGTATTATCTTCTATAATATTTAAAAATCCTGCATTTTTGATGCTTTTATACCAGCTTTTGGAAAAAACAAGATAATTACATCACAAAATACGAGACAATCAGTGAATTAACACATTTTGTTCTAATTTGGAATCAATACACATGAATTTCTCCATTTTTGTAGAAGAAGTACAAGATTTTGAAAATAGATTAGAGACTGAAAGTCAAAAAATCTCCAATCTAAGTTTAGAATCTTGTACTTCTCATATAAAATCCAAGAAATGCAAGTAAATTGGGTTCAAATTAGAGCCAAACATATAAATTCAAAGATCATTTCATATAAAAATAAAGGTTATAACAAATGAATCGAAAATGGAGGATTTTTAGAATACTACTCTAAATAAAACCAATAATTTTAGAGATATTTTCGTATTTCCCTTAAAAATGGATAACAATGAGATTATAGTACAAAATACGAAGGAATAATTGAATTTAGACTTTTTGTTCTAATTTGAGCTCAATTTAGCGTAGACTATTTACTGAAAGTCAAAAATGGGTCGTTTTGATTAACTTACGCTCCAAAACCCAATATGAATAGATTTCTAAGATTAATAGTATTATTTTGCATGAAATTTAAAACTCTTGCATTTTTGATACTTTTCTCTTAGAAAACAAGGAAATTACAACACTAAATAAGATATAATCATTGAAATTAAACTTTTGTTCTTATTTCGACTAAATTAAGTCGCAATTCTTGGTTGTTGTATTTAAAATCCAAGATTCTGAAACTAGATTTGAAATTGAATGTCAAAAATGGGCCGTTCGTATTACTTAACTTTCCGAAATCTATTTTTGAGGGGAATACGGTAATATCTCTAATTGGTTTTATTTTGTATAATATTTAAAAATTCTTCATTTTCAATATTTCTAATAACCCTTCTTGGAAAATAAAAGAATTACAATACTCTCTCTCTCTGAATTTAAATGTTTTGTTCTAATTTGAGCTCAATATACTTGCATTTCTTGGTTTTTGTAGTAGAAGTATAAGATTGTGGACTTAGATTAGAGATAGAGAGCCCAAAATGGGTTATTTGGTTTAATTTACATCCCGAAATTTATTTTTCAAGGAAATCCAAGAAAACTTCTAAGATTATTAGTATTATCTTCTATAATATTTAGAAATCCTGCATTCTTGGTGCTGCTATACCAACTTTTTAGAAAAACAAGATAATTACATCAGAAAATACGAGATAATTAGTGAATTAACACATTTCGTTCATACTTTAATCAGGGCACATGGGTTTCTCCGTTTTCGTAGGAGAAGTACAAGATTTTGAACATAGATCACAGATTGAATGTCAAAAATGTGCCGTTTTAATTAATATACATTCCAATACCCATTTTTCAGGGAAATACGAAAAGATCGCTAAGCTCGTTGGTGTTATTTTATATAATATTCAAAAATCTTGAATTTCTGATACTCCTATTGTAACTTCAATAGGAAAACAAGGAAATTACAACAATGAATAAGAAATAATCATTGAATTTGAAATTTTTATTCTTATTTCTGATAATCTATGTGGCATTTCTTGGTTTTAGTGTTAGAAGTAAAAGATTCTGAAAGTAGTGTATTGTATGACTTCTAAAACACACGCAGACGATATAGTAGCTTATATCATTCGTAATGAGAATAATGGTATATATAATTCAATGTGTGTATCCAATTAGTGTCTTAATTGTCAGATAGATTTATTGCGGCACTGTAAGTGTGTTAGGTGTGTAATAAGTTGTTGTTATACAGGATGATAAAAAAAAAGCTAGTACGTTAAATTAATTACAGGTCAGGAACACCGCGTCTGGGATGGCAGCTGGGGCGGCCGATTTAATGTTGAATGCAAGATGTTTTGTTTGTTGTTAGTACTGTGTTTGTGTATTTGTAGAGAAAGATGTGATATAATTGATATGTAGTTCTTTGTCTATCTAATGCCCCCCGGACTATTGCAAAATTACGTGTGGCGTTGGTATTCCGCTAGAAGGCATTTATGCGAGTATGCAATTGATTTATATAATGTGATCTGGTTGGTTTATATTTTATGGCAAGATTAACTGGTTTAGCGAAGAAATAACTATAAAAATGTAAATGTTTATGGGCTTGTACTAAGAGTAGATAATTCATAACTATAATGTGTAAAGCTCTTCCAGAGGATGTTATAGAAAATACGGGTCTTTGTAGTTTGGGTCTGTTTTTGGTAAATAGTGAAAATAATTATTTTATATACTGACAAATATTTATTTAAATAATTATATACATATACGAGGTAAATTTAAAAATTATTCATATTCAATAATATTTTCTCTTCGTTCGATATACGGTTTCATTTATTTTTAACTTTTTCTCTATGAACCAAGCTCAGAATCTTGTTTTTCTCCCACAGAAACTAAAAAATATTGGTTAAATAAAGTCAAATTATGAACTAAATTTGAAATTCTATAAATTTTTGAGCTTAATTATTATATTTTATAATATATTTTTTCAGCGCAATGACGAAAACACCTGAAAGTTTAATTTTATATTATATTTCGAATATAGAATACCTTTTCCAATCTCGAAATTTTTTTCTTAGCCCAGTGACTACTGAGTTTTTTCCAGATTTGCCAAATTTCTTGAAGTGTATTAATAAAACGGTCTATTTTTGACTTTCTGTCTATAAACTAAGTTCAGGTTCAGTTCAGGAATCTTGTACTTCTAATATTAAAACCAAAAAATGCCACATAGTTTAGAAGAAATAAGAACAAAACTTCTAAATTCAATGATTATTTCTTTCTTATAGTCGCAATTTCTTTGTTTTCCTAGTCAAGTTACAACAGGAATACCAAAAATTCAAGATTTTTAAATATTATAAAAAAAATAATACTAAATAGTTGTTAGAAAAATTGCCGTATTTCTTGGCGCGCCGGTCAGAACCGACGTGGAGGACCCTCCATATCCACCCAGGGAATATTAAAAATCACCCGCCTCATTGGACACGGACTTGAAACTAAATAATGGATTGGACGTTTTTAGAAAAAATTTTTTGTTAAAAACTGTACGTAAATGTTATTTTTTTTTTGATGGAAATATTATTTAAATTACTCATCCATGGAATGGGAATATATGTAGCGAGTATCTACTGAAAATGAAGAATTTATAAGTATTTTATAAAATTAAACCAATAATCTTAGACATATTCTCTTACTTCTCTGAATCAATCAGTTTTGGGGAGTAAATTGACACAATTTGCCCATTTTCGTTTTTCTGTCTTTAAACTATTTCCAGAATTTTGTACTTCTCTTACAAAATCCAAGTATTGCAAATAAACTGAGCCCAAATTAAAACAAAATTTCTGAATTCAAAGAATATTTCCCATCTTATACTGTAATTCCCTTGTTTTCCCGGAAAAGTTAGTAAAGAAGTATGGATAATGCAGGATTCTTAATTATTTTACAAAATTAGACCAGTAATCTTAGAAATCTTTTGGTATTTCCCTGAAATATAAGTTTCCGGATGTAAATTATCACAAATTGCCCATTTTCGACTTTCATTCTCCAATCTAAGTTCAGAACTTTGTACTTCTCATACAAAATCCAAAAAATGCAAGTAAATTGGGTTCAAATTAGAGCCAAACATATAAATTCAAAGATCATTTCACATAAAAATAAAGATTATAACAAATGAATCGAAAATGGAGGATTTTTAGAATACTACTCTAAATAAAACCAATAATCTTGGAGATATTTTCGTATTTCCCTTAAAAATGAATGACAAGGAGATTACGGCAAAAAATACAAAGAAATCATTCAATTTAGACTTTTTTTCTAATTTGAGCTCAATTTAGCTTTGACTATTGACTGAAAGTCAAAAATGGTTCGTTTTTATTAACTTACGCTCCAAAACCCATTTTTTAAGGAAATATGAATAGATCTCTAAGATTAATAGTATTATTTTGCATGAAATTTAAAACTCTTGCATTTTTGATACTTCTTTATAAGTTCTCTTGGAAAACAAGGAAATTACAACACTAATGAGAAATAATCATTGAAATTAGACTTTTTGTTCTTATTTCGACTAAATTAAGTCGCCATTCTTGGTTTTTGTATTTGAAATCCAAGATTCTGAAACTAGATTTGAAATTGAATATCAAAAATGGGCCGTTCGTATTAATTAACTTTCCGAAACCTATTTTTAAAGGTTATACGGTAATATCCCCAAGATTATTGGTTTTATTTGGTATAATATTTAAAAATTCTTCATTTTCAATATTTCTGATAAGTCTTCTATGAAAACAAGATAACTACAATACAAAATTCGAACTAATCACTGAATTTAAATGTTTTGTTCTAATTTGAAGTCGATATACTTGCATTTCTTGGTTTTTGTAGTAGAAGTACAAGATTGTAAACTTAGATTAGAGATAGAGAGCCCCAGATGGGCCATTTGGGTTAATTTACATCCCGAAACTTATTTTTAAGGAAATACAAAAAGAACTCTAAGATTATTATTATTTTCTATAATATTTACAAATCCTGCATTTTTGATGGTTCTATACCAACTTTGGAAAAACAAGATAATTACATCACAAAATACGAGATAATTAGTAGCTACGTCACGGGAGAGAAAAAGAATTAAAATGAAAACGAATGAATGAAAATTAAATATTTAATGCTTCTGTACAGGTGGTTATTTTTTTAGTGTTGATCGCTCCTTCTTTTAGGGAGTGCCTAGGCTAGCATGCCGGAGATTAGGGGGGGGGGGGGTTATATAAATTCAAAGCGCCACCTGTTTTAGGCCCGTCGGTAAAAAGAAGCGATGATATTATCGAAAACAGGAAACAACTAGATCCCAAAATAAAACAGACCGATTCCAAAAACAATTAATATCTATATTTAACAATAAAAAAAAAAGGATTCTGTTTTACAAACTATGTGAATTTTAATTTAATCTAAATAAATATGCGACTATTTGCTACCTAGATTAGAACAAAAAAAAACAAAGAAACAATGAACAACACTACTGCAAGTATGACGTCATCTGCGCCATACGCTAAGTCGGTTTAGATGTAGGTCCAGCTTTACTTTTCACTATCGGCTAAACTGGATAACCTTACTTTTTATGTACGGTTGTATTTTGCACTAACAAATTATCTAGTAGGCCGATTAAGTCTAAAATTATGTTTACTTAAGCCTAATTAAAAGTGTTGGACTATTAATATGTGAAGTGATGTTTTAAATTACCTAGTGTATACGTATACCTTCGGTTTACAAGGTATTTTAAATGAAATTAAAAATAAAGTGTCCTGTAATTGCTCGCATAAAGTCTTATTAGTTCCCAATCACAGGGGAAAAGGGAAGTATACATTAAAACCGGTAATTTCACTGTTTACTACGAAGTTCTAATACCTGAAAGGCAGTGTTGTAATTAAATCCAAACACTTTCGGCAAGCTGGATAGCCGATGGCCTCTATGGAGCAGTGGGGTGTAATATGTTGGCTCTGGTAGGCAAATCTAATTTTAGACAGGATGGCAATGTCCCGGTATAATAAGAACTGTTTGTGGCATGTACCTGATTCTCTTTAAGGGTGCACCAAGTATTTAAAGTCACAAAGATGGTGTTTTAACTTCTTAGGTGAGATCACTTTCACTAAACTGTACTTAATGAAAAACGAATACAATAAAACTTTGTTTATCCTCAATATCTGGCAAATGATGCCTTAACGCACTAAACTATGATTTTAGTAGCAAACAGGAATAAAAGTAGTATTATACTCTGAGAAAATCAGCAAAAAAATCTACTTTCTGGGTTTATGCCAGTTTTCACAGACTCTCTCTACTGACACTTTTTAAAAACCTCAAGAGCGCTAAGAAAAAAACAAATGATTAACTAACTACACCCTTGATGAAAGTGGCAAAAGTGGAGTGTTTGATACATTTCTAGGCACACTTGATTTTTTTTTTACAAAACCGGTTTTTGATGTGACAGTGACAAAAACTTTTAGCTTTTATTTTATATGTATTAAAGAGACTACTTGATGAAAATAAGAGTTTAATTTATGATGAGTATTGGCTTGATTGTTGGTATTTTAGTAAAATTATTTATAGTTTTGTTCATGAAATAACAAAACTGTAACACAGTGAATTAACACATTTCATTCAAATTTGGAATCAAGGCACATAAATTTCTCTGTTTTTGTAGGAGAAGCACAAGATTTCGGACATAGACTGAGAGTCAAAAATGGGCCGTTTCAATTAATTTACATTCCAAGACCCATTTTTCAGGGAAATACGAAAAGATTCCTAAGCTCGTTGGTATTATTTTATATAATATTTAAAAATCTTGCATTTTTGTTACTCCTGTTTTAACTTCAATAGAAAAACCAGGAAATTACAACAATGAATAAGAAATAATCATTGAATTTGGAATTTTTTTTCTTATTTCTTTTAAACCATGTGGCATTTCTTGGTTTTAGTATTAGAAGTACAAGATTCTGAAAGTAGTGTATTATATGGCTTCTAAAACACCCGCAGGCGATATAGTAGTTTGCAAATAATTGTAATTATTGTTCAATGTGTGTATCCAATTAGGGTCTTAATTGTCAGTTAGATTTATTGCTGCACTGTCAGTGTGTGTTAGGTGTGTAATAAATTATTGTTGTACAGGGTGATATAAAAAAGCTAGTACATAAAATTAATTACAGGTCAGGATCTCCGCGTCTTGGGTGGTAGCTGGGGGCGGCCGGTTTGATGTTGAATGTTTGGTGTTTTGTTTGTTGTTAGTACTGTGTTGTGTGTATTTGTAGAGAAAGATGTGATATATTTGATATTTAGTTCGTTGTCTATCTAATGCCCACCGGATTATTGCAAAATTACGTGTGGCGTTGGTATTCCGCTAGAAGTCATTTATGCGAGTATGCAATTGATTTACATAATGTGATCTGGTTGGTTTATATTTTATGGCAAGATTATCTGGTTTAGCGAAGAAATAACTATAAAAATGTAAATGTTAATGGGTTTGTGGTAAGGGTAGATAATTCATATCTATAATGTGTAAAGCAAGTCTATAAATAATAAAGATAATTATTTTATATATTGACAAATATTTATTTAAATAATTATATACATATACGAGGTTAATTTAAAAATTATTTATATTCAAAAATATTTTGTCTTCGTTCTATATATGGTTTCATTTATTTTTAACTTTTTCTCAATGAACAAAGCTCAAAATCTTGTTTTTATCCCACAGAAACTGAAAAATATTGGTTAAATAAAGTCAAATTATGAACTAAATATTGAAATTCTATAAATTTTTGGGCTTAATTATTATAATTTCTAATATATTTCTTCAGCACAATGATGAAAACCCCTGAGAGTTTAAATTTTGTATTATATTTCGAATAAAGAATACCTGTCCCAATCTCGAAATTTTTTTTCCAACCAAGGTGGCCAAGTGAATACTAGGTTTTTTCGAGATTTACAAAATTTCTCAAAAAAATAAATTTCTTAAAGTATATTAATACAAACGGTCCATTTTTGACTTCCGGTCTATAATCTAAGTTCAGAGTCTTGTACTCCTAATACTAAAACCAAGAAATGCCATATAGTTTGGAAGAAATAAGAACAAAAATTATAAATTCAATGATTATTTCTTTCTTATTGTTGCAATTTCTTTGTTTTCCTAGTCAAGTTACAACAGGAGTACCAAAAAGTCAAGATTTTCAAATATTATAAAAAAATACAAAATAGTTATTGGAAAAATTGCCGTGTTTATTGGCGTGCCGGTCAGAACCGACGTAGAGGACCCTCCATATCCACCCGGGGAACATTGAAAATCACGCGCGTTATTGGACACGGACTTTTTTTTAAGGAAATTTTTGTTAAAAACTGTACAAAAATGTAATTGTTTTTAAATGGAAATATTATTCATATATGTATATATATATATATATATATATATATATATATATATATATATATATATATATATATATATATATATATTATAGTGTTAATCCGGGAATACATCCTTTCGTTCGTTTGGTTTCCTGTAGAGGTCTGCAGCCCTTTCGCCAAAATCCCATTTTGCATCTTCTGTGCTTGATGGTTGCAGATCAAGTGGTAATTTATCCTTGTAAAACTGGTTGCACGTTGTTGTCTTTGCATTTTATTAAGAAGGTGAGATCGCATAGGAGTAGGCAGATTTTCTCTCGGTTTTTCATATGCTTTGGTTTGTTTGAATATCTCCTCCCCGTAGAGGTTCATAATGTTATTGCGTAGTGTTTCACGGATGGGAACATATGATTCAGTATTAATCCGGGAATACATCCGTTCATTCGTTTGGTTTCCTGTAGAGGTTTGCAGCCGTTTCGCCAAAATCCCATTTGGCATCTTCTGTACTTGATGGTTGCGGATCAACTCTCAGTAGTTTTTTCACTAATAACAAAACGAAAGTCTTACAACTTTTTAATAATTTAATTTAGCATAATAATCTTCTTTTAGTTTAACGCAATTGCGCCACTTGTCCTGTAATAATTCTTGTTAGCCCTCCAAATAGGTATTAACATCTTCTGTTAAAAGCAGTTACATAGCTATATCTGGACTATGGGGTAGGTGGTGTAACTCAAAGAAGTTACACTTTCTAGAGGATGTGTTGAACTTTGTCTGCTTTGGAAAGTCGCGTATAGTCTTGAAAAAGGAGGACATTTTTGTGAAACATACCAAGATGTGTTTGACGTGCACTTTATTTTGTCAATGAAATACAGTACGTGTCAGCTATTATTATAGTGTCCTTTAGCATATATTCAGCAAGAATATCTACACCTTGATCTCAAAGACGCTGGTCAGGAGCTTCTCAGCTGAAAATTGTGTGCATACTATTTTGAAGTAGAGAACCCTGATGAAACCATTGCATAGACTCCAATTTTAGTTTTGTATCCCAAAGTTCTATCTAACTTTCATCGTTTGTCTCTATCTTAAAAAATAAGTCTGGATCTGTATTAAAATATATCAAATGATTTGAAAACTTGCTGCTAAGCAGTATTTGCTTTGAAAGCGACAGTCTTGGAACTCACCTTACAGAAACTTGACCGAATTTGTCACAACGCTTGGTTCAGATATTGGTTGGCTCCATCCATCTTCAATGGATTCATGACTTTATTGAAAATTTTATATTTTTACTTTGATGTTGCCTCGTCTCCATATGCAGCAATCCTTCATTCGTCAATAATTTTATGACGGTTATATTTGTAAAAATTCGGTAACACTGCGATGTCCCAATTTTAAAATCAAAACAACAAATGAACTGTAGCCAAATTTGTCGTACAACTAGAAAAAGATTTTCACTGTTGAACGTTACAATGGCAACACACATTCAATTGTTTCTATCGTGGGTACATAGATATTTTCTCTAGTGTCTCTCGTATAATAATTCGAAAAGTAATCACTTTTAAAGAAGAAAATATAAAATGACAAAAAATAACACAAAATTAGAAATTCTAGGACTTTCAATAGTTTATTTATGTTTCTCTGTGACCGTTAAGTCAACCTTGTACCAATTCATCAAATGATTGGCAGTCAAATCTTACTAAATTGGAAATCATCTTTTAGCAAAAGTGATTTTGAATGAAATAGAAATTACTGTAAATAAAATTTTTATAAAAACTTAAATCGACCTCTAAAAATGCTCTAAAAAGCGAAAAATAACAATATAAATTTTTATATGAAAATTAAATTTTTGAAGTTGGCGCCAAACCAATACTTTTGACAAAATGTAATTCACATAAATATATTGAGAAATACTTTATTTGTAATTGCTTTCTTTCGCAGCTCGTATGTATTTCGTATTAGTAGTTATTCGTTTTATTTAGTAATAATTTGGCGCTGACTTCAAAAATTTCAATTTCATCTAAAAATTTATATTGTTGTTTTTTGCTTCTTCACGCTTTTTTAGAAATTTTAGTACAGTATAGAATTAATATTTTATTTTAAGATGTCTGTGATAAAAGTAAACAATTTTAACAATAATTGTTTATTTATCAAACACCGACTTGACATAAACAATAATTTTTTTCTTTTCGTGCAAAATCAACGTATAGCACTCAAGTTCACCCACCAAATCACTTACGAGTAAGAGGGAGGCAAAACTTTTAATGAAATTTTTGCAAGAAAGAGGTAAACAGAGAACAATTTAAGATGAGTTACCGAGAAAGAAGAATACCCAAACTAATCGATTAACTACCAGTGAGTGATTCGACAGACTGATTTATCGATCATGCGTAAAAAAAATTTGAATATGTCGAGTAAAACTGGAAAGTAATTTGAATTTAGAGCAAATTACAAATAAAAAAGTATATTATTCTAATTCAGAAATTAAGCTCGAACGACAAATAATGTATGAGAAAGCGGGTGATCTTATTTATGTAACTGCAATGGACTGTGTATATCGTTTCACGGACAATTAATGAGAAATACAACGGTGGCCCTGACAGAAAATTTATAAAGACGGCTTAATCAAAAGGATATCCAGCATGCTCGTTGCCTTAAGTTTCTTCTCGGTGACCCCTCTCTTTCTTCCCATCATGCAATACCTACGCTTCAGAGCGAGACTTGAATAATAAAATTTAAAGGTCTCGTTTGTAAGGAGGGGAAAAATTAAATTAATGTCAGTAAAACGGTTGGTTCGAGCATGCGTACAATTGAGTGTCCTGCATATTGGCAACCTCAGAGGAAAAGTTTCTCAATATTATTTATTTGAATAAAAGGGAGGCTAAATGTGATTTACAGTCTGTATAACATAAACTAAATAAATATATCCAATATCATACATTTTAAATTAATTCAAATGACAGTACTCTCTTATACCCAATGGGCACTAAACAAATACTTACACAAATATTTTAGGGTTTTTCAATACAAATTTATAACTAAAAAAATGCTTGTTCTTTATCACTGTATGATTGATATACCAACATCTGAACAGATAGACGTAAGCTCACTAAGAAAATTGTTCTAAAAAAATTCATTTCTAAGGAAATGAAAATGGAAGAATTTTTTCACATTAGTAGCAATTTCTACACTCTAAAGTTGTTAAAGGAATGGAAATTGCTCTCAACTACAAAAAATAATTTAATATGTAATTGAACATTTTTCAAAATTCAGATTTAATGACAGAAAAGTGGAAGGGAGTTCATTGTGAAAAAGTCTGGAAAATCAAAGATGAAGGGGCCTAAAAATTGACATTTAAGCTCTCTTCTTAAAATAAAGAAACATGTGGTTCAGCATTTTTTGAAATTATAGTATTGGGAGGAGGGGGGGGGGGGTAGAAAATGCTTTTTATAAATACATTGATATCTAAGAAGAGCGAAAATTAACATTTAAGCTTTTCTTAGAAAATAAAGAAAAATATGTTTTTACCTTTGTCAAAATTCAGAAACAAAGTTATTCCTTTGATATTCTTTTATAGGAACATCTACACAACAATAATTTTTATCATAAATGAGTAAGCATTGTGTTTCAGCGTTTCTTAAACTTTAACCCCTAACATTGTTTTCATTCAATGTCCATATTTCAATATATATATATATATATATATATATATATATATATATATATATATATATATATATATATACATATATATATATATATATATATATATATATATATATATATATATATATATATATATATATATATATATATTTGAAGGCAAGTAAAATTAGTAACTATACTACAATAAATTATAAACAAACACGTAGTTAAGCGATTATTTAATTTTGACCTCCAAGTTGGTGCAATAGTTGTTTTCGTTGTTTTTATAGATCGACAAAGTTATGAAAAATTACAAGATAAATAAATAAATTGTTACTCTCGGTTAAAACATAAAGAATAAGAGAATTAAAAATTACCAGCTATTGCCATCGCCACTTCAACACTTACTATCTTAAAACAATCATCATAAAAATCATTATAAAAAGATTCTATTGTAAGAGGAGTTCCATCCTTGATCGATTTTAAGGCAGACTAAATTGCTGGCAAAAGGTAGTAAAATTATCTTTTCGTGTCATACACGAACATAAACAACAATTATTTAAATTTCAAAGCTCTTGGACTACTTCGCCAAACTGATGAGACTCAGATAGGTCCAAAGACAAACCGAAATGGGAAAGACCATAAATGCAAGATTTACGATGATCCTCGGTCAAGTTAGAACCCCAATTTCTAAAAGTGCAAAATCAAAAGCAAAGGCTATAGTCAAAATTGCACAGCTCAAAAGACAAAAGCCCGCAAAAGACTAAATACCAAAGAAAAAGTGTTCAAGACCGGAAAACCGATCAAGTTCGTTTTCTTTAGCTTGTTTCGACTTAGGTTCGTCTCTTCACTCAGGGAAATCCCCTGAGGCAAGAAAAATTTAGGAATGTTCCAATGGTAAAAAACACGATACTTGGAAAAACGATAACTGGAGACGAAGACTAGAATAGCGACAAAGTTCGTTGATTTAATCCGACTCTTCGTCCTCTTCGTGAACAATTATTTGAGCTTAATTAATTTTAAACCATCTTTAGGTCTCCATCTACCAAAATTTTTTTTTTTAAATAAAACACTGCATTTTGAAATTGTGTGGTTTATTCATATCGAAGTATTTAGTGTATACATGTTTTATTAATGATTTAAATAAAATGCTAGTCCATTCAGAATCCATTCTTCTTTTTTAGTAATATCACATTCAATGTGAAAATTAGTAATTTTACGTTTTCTACAGGAGCTTGCGTACAACGGGATATTGATAAATGTATTACTTCCAATATTTTCCTAAAAATAAGAATTTATTGATTAAAAGTTTGATTAGCTTAAGTTTAAACTAAATTAATAAATTAAAATTATAGTTTTCCACCAAATACATATTCAAATTAAATTATGACTCATATACAGTTCGACCGTCGACTAGGTTAAGAGGAAATTTTTAAAAATTTTTGACTTTTCCATTTGTGCTTGTAAAGTAAATAAGATTATTTTAGCCTCAAGAAACTCAGACTGGTAGAAAGAGAAGAGTGCAGATTCTGTGAGGAGGAGGACGAAACCTCTAGTCATATCCTTGCAGAGTGTAGCGCTCTAGAAAACACTAGGATGCGGTTCTTGGGAGCACATCAAATCGAAGAAGGGGAGCTACCCATCTTGAAGCCGTCCAACATCTTGAGATTCCTGAGGGAAATAGAACTGAAAGACCTGCTCTAGCCGATAAGGTAACTCTTACGACTGGGCAGCAGTAGGAGGGCACAATAGATCTACCAGGTAGCAAAGTATAGACCCCAACTGTACACACATACACGCACATACATGGTGCCTTCCTATTGCTACGGGATCAGTCCATTAGGACTATTCTTCCGAGTGAAGAACGTATAGTTCTTTGTGAAATGACGATGCGCTTAGCTGTCATAGTCGGATCCTCTGAAAAATTTGGAAAATACAATTTCCAGAATATGTGAATGTCACCTCAAATAAAGGAAAACAAATGGTAAAGATTCGGAGATCTTTATCTAACAAGTTCCCTAATAGACTGTTCAAAAATTAGATATTAAAAAGCTTGATAAAGATCATAAAAATATAATTGTTATCTTCCAGCCAGATAAACTGAAGACCATCCTTAATTTAACAATGACAAAAATCAATCTTTTAAATTCAAAATCAGTTAAGAAAGAAAATATTATTTAGGTACACTATCCTTCCAAAAAAAAAATAAGCAATTATAACTCTATTTTAAATTTTAATCATCTCTAGAAATATAATTGACGATCCAAAAACATATTATGTGGAAAATATTGTAAATCCGCCAATTATGAAAAATTATTTTTGCGAATACGGATCTAAAAGTAGTCATTTGCAAAAATATTGTTACAAATCCTCAAAAAGATGATATATCAATCATTGAGGAAGAATACCACGTAGGAAAAAGAAACTTTCATAGAGAAATAAATGAAACGATAAGAAGAATTAAAGAGAAATACAAGTGGATAGGATTAAGTAAAGATGTTGGGAACTACATATAAAAGTGTGAAATCTGTCAAAAGAAAATCTTAGATAATCCTTTAGTGATTACAGAAACTCCAGAAATACCTTTCGAAAACGTTGATATACAAGAAATATCAGAGAAAAATTGTATTTTTATCAGGGATAAATTGACTAAATGTATTTTATTTAATAAATAAAATTTCAAAATCCATAGTCAACACTCTACTCCTATATTTTCAACATTATGAAACACTTTTAAGAATCCACTGCGGTTTTGGTAGATAATTTAATAATCAATTAATAAAAGATATATATCATTTCTATAATATCAAAATAACATTCTCAAGTGTAAACCAACCTTAATCAAGCCGTTCTCGAGAACGATTTCAAACCACTTTAGTCGAAAAGATAAAAGTAATGAAAACAGAAGGTGTATGAGAACATATCTATCAACTATTACCTTCTGCTTACCTATTCTACAACAATTTTTTAAATACAACAGTAGTATTTACTATTGCGAATTAATATTTGGACATATATCAGCCAGACTACCAAAAACCCTATATAATAAATTTCAAAATATATTCTAAACATTAAGGCAAGAATTACTGGTTACTACGAACTACCGAGACATAACACAAAAATCAAAGCAAAAAGCTAAAGAAAGGTTAGATAAAAATTTCCGGGAAAAACGCGATAACGCACATCATAAAATTGGAGACAAAGTTTACGTGAAAGAATTTCAAATAAAAAAAAATTCAAATTCAATGATGTACTCAAAATCAAGGAAATACATTTAAACTCAGCGATACTCGAAAATCTCGGAACCAAACAGCTAACCAAAGTCAAATTTGATCGATTTTAACACTATATTGACGATAATATAATTATACCAGACGATAAAACTATTGGTAATAACCATTCTGAAAGTGATGAGTCCGAGACTAATTAAATTTTTTTTATTTTAGGTTAATCTGATTGCTAAGTTTAGATATAAGAAAAAGTTTAACACTAATTCAAGAAAAAAACGAAAAATATCTATACACTTCAAATCCGATCGAAAATAATATAGGATTCATTTCCAAATACATAACAAATGGACTTTATTTGTATATAAAGATATTAATATACTTGAAAAATTAATAATAAATTGAGAGACAGATCAGAAGCACTGACGATAACAGTGGCCAAATCGCTGAACCTACACCACAACCAGATCCAGGAGTTGAAGAACAATCGAACAACGACATGCAAGAGGACATCGCTAAAGTTCAACAGCAACAACAGCAATCACTGTATCAGCAAGAGGGCCAAACAACAAAGAGTTTTGCCCGCCGAAGATGCTGCGCGGAACTCTCATCCAATGCTCATTTAAGCGGGACGATCAAAACAACTCATGAAATGGACTGTTCATAAATGAGTTAATAATGTGCATTTTTTACAAAATAACTCATCTAGGACGAGAGACGATCGGCCACAGACAACAACTACACGCTAATTTCTGTAGGTAGTATCCACAAATACAAGTTTTGCAACAGAGAATAGCTGGCTAATACAGAGATCTTCTACCAAACAACCCAATTCCTGTACTGCGGCTTAATACCATCAAAGCGGCAACTGAATATGAGATCAGGGACACTGACAATAATATCAATCCGATTGCGAAATCTAAATCACAGCCAGAGTCCCTGGTCCAAGAAGAGCAAGAACAGATGAATGACGATACCCAACAGAACAACGCTGAACTCTTTTATCAGAAACTATTAACAGAAATGAGTGCTGCGGTATTAAAGTATGATGAAACAAATCGAAAATTTTCGAAAAGATATAGAACAGCTGACGGAGTATATTAGTGGTATGAGAACACGTAAATGAGTTGAAGAAATAATAAATCTAGTCCAGTATCATTGGCAATAAGATGCATCGAATAGTACTGCTCAGCAATGCATCGACACGTTGAAACAGAAGTTCTCTATTACTGAAAGACAGCTAAAAAGATACAAGACCAGCTATAACCATAAATAAGACAATGCTCTGTTTCAACGATCAGAAAAAAGCTCTACCGTAAGCTAAGCCGTCCACCTAACACGGCAGAAATAGGATCAAATTGCAAGTGCCATCAAGCGATACCATCGAAACTAATACAATTCCTATATGAAGCGGGATATTTCAACACGAATCACTAAGTCTACTGTGGTTCTGCCTTGTAATGAATCCACTATCGCGCTATTTAAACTCCACCAGGTACGGTTTAAGAATTAAAAATAACGACGAAGAAGGAGTAAGACTGAAACATATTATATACATGGATGATCTTAAACTGATGGCTGCTACCAAAAACCACCTAGAACAAATGCTTAAAATTGCAAACGAGTTCTCTACGAATATCAGAATACAATTTCGACTTGACAAGAACCGTATTTTAAACATCGTTAAAGGAAATATACAACCGGGAGTATTTGAGATATAAACCGGTGAAACTATAGTTGCAATGAAAGCGAAACAAACATACAAATACCTAGTGTGAATATTTCAGGAGAGTAAGGCGGGTACTACGAACTAGCCTAAATAGCAGAAATTTGTTTAAGGCGCTCAACACGTATGCATGCTCTGCACTTTGCTATAATTTTGGAATTGTAAAATGGAGCAGGACGGACATCGAAAACCTACAAAGGAAAATAAGAACACTCTTAACAAAAGCAGACAATTACCGTCCTCAGAGTGCAATGCTTTTAAAACACCAAGGAGAAAGAGGATTGCTGAATATTGGTAAGCAGTTCCATCAACAAATATTACATTTACGTTTATATTTCTATAGGTTAGTGGATTCTTTCACACTATGTCGAGCAATATGCGAGGCAGACGATTCAATGCAGCTATAGCTGAGAAAATAGGAAATTGTTTTCCACCACCAAACAGATCAAGTAAAGTTATAAGCTTGGCTGTATTAGCCACTTCATGGACGAGATTCAAATGAGGATATCCAGGAAAATGTTGACAACTCAGCGTCGAATCATTGTTTAGTTTCAGGAGAGATATTTCCGGAAACTAGGGGCTTTTTTAGCTATCCAAGACCAGGTTATTTCAAGCAGAAACTATCGAAAGTTCATCATCAGAGATTTCTCAATAGAAAGCGACCAATGTGTGTATGACTGTCGAACATCAGCACATAAGTGGAAGATGCTAAGCATTTGTCGCAACGGAGTATAAAGAAAGACATGATTCAACCGCTTAGATACTCTAGCAAGAGTTAGCAGAGAAATTAAATCTATAATAGATCGGAAAAGTGCCTTAATACAAATAACACTCGGAGCCTATTGTTAAGAACAGTGAGTTCAATATATATTGAAACTGAACAGTCCTTGTTCATAATAGACCAGCCATAATATAAATATATTAAATTTCTAGGCGAACCACACTAATTGACATTGCAATACCTAACAACAAGAACCTAAGGCAAAAATACAATGAAAAGATGGACGATGAGCAATGAACTGTGTCCAAACGATTCCCATAATTTTATGAAAAACTGGAATGATAGCTAAAAACCTCCCACAGAATATCAAGGGATTGGAACTTAGTGAGTATCATAGAAACCGATCTAAAAAGCAGTGCTCCTTGCAACTGAGCGGACCCTTTGAAAGTTTGTGGAAAATTCCGCAGACCATGTCACCTAGGACCCGATATCTTCGAAAAAGTCGCCACTAAGCTCAATAATTTTGGTAATTTTGCATACTTGGTATGAGTCAATATTCCCTGAAAAGAGTGCGAAGCCGTTAATAATAATAATAATACATCAAGTGCTACAGCAGAGAATAGCTAACTAATACAGAGTTATTCTCCGAAACAGCCTAATTCCTGAAGCTCGGCTTAATAGCATCAAAGCGGAAATTGAACGTGAGATCAAAGGCACTGACAATAACAACAATCCGATTGCTGAACCTGAGTCACAACCGGAACCTGAGGTCCAAGAACAACATGAACAGCTGAATGACGATACCCAATAAGACAACACTGAAATCTTTTATCAGAAACTGTCAACGGAAATGAGTGCTGTGGTATTGGAGTATGATGGAAGCAATTCGTTAAGGAGACCAGCACTGCCAAAAATTAATTCATCCAAAAAACTAGGTGTCATGTTAGACATAATGAACAGTCGGATTCTACCAGCTTTTGTTTCAGACGTCTACACTCTGGAGTCCTTGCATATGACCATCTACTCTGCCGCGACTGCTATAGCTAGAGCTTTAGAAATTAAAGTTACAACAGAGCGCTGATCCGCAAGAACAAACCCAACACACCACCATGGGAAAAACGTTTAAATAAGAAAATTGAAAATCCTCGAAAAGAAATAGGACAGCTGACAGAGTATATCAGGGGCACAAGAACAAGTAAACTGCAAAGACGAATTGAAAAAATCATGAATCGTGTCCGATAACATTCGCAACAAGATCCAGCAAATGCTACTGCTCAGCAATGCCTTTATACATTGAACAGAAGTTCTCATTGCAGGAAGGCTAAAGAGATACAACACCAGCAATACCGAAAACGCGACAATGCGCTGTTCCAACGATCAGAAAAGACTTTCTACCGTAAGTTAAACTCTCCACCTAATATGGCAGATAATAGATATCCCAATAGAGAGTAGGTAGAAGAGTTCTGGGGAAACCAACTTTCCACACTCGCCAATTGTAACATCGCAGCTGGCTGGATCAATGAAGAACACCAAATCTTCCGAGATTACAGCCAGATGCAGTTTGAGCCATTTACCACCGAGGAAATTTCAAGAATAATCAAGGAATTCCATAACTGGAAAGCTCCAGGTCTCGACGGGATCCAGAACTACTGGCTCAAAAAGTACTGGGGTATGCAGCATCTACTGGCTAATCTTATTAATGATGTTCTTCTTAACCCAGCAAAAATGCCGTTGTTCTTGACCGAAGGTATTACGTATCTCCTAACAAAGGACCAACACAACACACATGACCCAGCTAAGTATAGGCCAAACACCTGCCTACCCAGACTGTATAAGGTGATCACCTTCTGCTTGACCCAACCCATCTATGCACATTGTGAGCAAAATAACATCATTGCAACTCAACAGAAAGAATGCACGAGGGGGGCAATGGGATGGAAGGAACAATTAATTATTGACTCTGTCATATGTAAGCAAGCGTGTACCAACCGAAGAAACCTCTTTGCTGCCTACGTGGATTATAAGAAGGCCTTCGACTCAGTGACATTTGAGTGGCTCAAACTATATTGAGAATGTATAGGGTCGATAATAATTTTGTTTCCTTTTTAGAACACATCATGTTTGGAGAACTAGGATCCAATTGCAAGTGTCATCCAGCGACACCATCTAAACTAACACCATTCCGATACGAAAGGGAATATTTCAGGGCGATTCACTTAGTCCATTGTGGTTCTACCTTGCAATGAACCCAGTCTCACGCCGTTTGAACTCAACCAGATACGGCTTTACTATTAGAAATAATAACGAAGAGGTAGTAAGCGTGAATCATTTTCTATACATGAATGATCTTAAACTGATGGCTGCTCCCAGAAACCAGCTGGAACAAATGCTTAAAATTGTAGAGGAGTTCTCCGGGATATCGGAATACAATTTGGATTTGACAAGTGCCGTATTTTGAACATCGTTAAGAAGATACAACTAGGGACATTTGAAATGTAAAACGGTGAAACTATAGCTGCAATGGAAGTAGATCAAACACACAAATATCTAGGTATGAAATAGGCTAAAAGAATTGACCATCGCGCTATGAAAGCCGAATTGACAACCGAATTTGTCAGGATGGTAAGGCGGGTATTACGAACTAACTTAAATATTAGAAATTTGTTTAAGGTGCTCAACACATATGCTTGCTCTGCACTTAGCTACACTTTTGGAATTGTAAAATGAAACAGAACGGACATCCAAATCCTGCAAATAAAGATAAGAATACTCCTAACAAGAGCAAAAAAACATCACCCTCGGAGTGCTATTGAACGTTCAATGCTTCCAAGATATCAAGGAGGAAGAGGATTAGTAGATATTGGTAAGCAGCTCGACCAAAAGGTAATAAACTTACGTTCATATTTCCACAGATTAGCGGACTCTTCCACATTACATCGAACAATATGCGAGGCAGACGATTCAAAGCCGCTACAGCTCAGGAAATAGGATATTGCTTCTCATAACCAAACAAGAGAAGTTACAAACCTGGCTACAAAAGCTACTTCATGGACGATATCCCAATGAGGTCAATCAGGATAATGTCGACAACTCAGCGTCGAACTACTGGTTAATTTCAAGACAGATGTCTCCGGAAACGAAAGTTATTCCGACGAAGTACTATCGGAAGTTCATCATCAGAGATCCCTCAATAGAAAATGACCAATGTAGATATGGCTGTCGAACAATCGGAGACAATCCAGCACATAACTAAAGGATGCCACGCGTTTGCCTCAACCGAGAATAAGGAAAGACACGATTCAGCCGCTAAGATACTCCACCGAGAGTTAGCAAATTAGTTATACCTATTGCAGATAGGAAAAGTGCCTTATTAAAATACAATCCGGAGCCTATTCTTGAGAACAACCAGTTCAAGTTACATTGGAACCAAACGGTTCTGACGGATAGACCAGACATTATACTAACAGATAAAATTTCTAGGTGAACTGCACTAATTGACATTGCTGTGCCTAACAACAGCAACCTAAGGCCAAAATATAAGAGAAGATCGCCATATACAGAGATCTGAAGGTGAAAATCCGAAGACAGTGGGTAATCAACAGCGTTCAAACGATTCCCATAATTTTATCAATAACTGAAGCGATACCAAACAACCTCCCGCAGAACATCAAGGGACTGAGCCTTAGTGAGCATCTGTATAAGCTGATTCAGAAATCAGTTCTCCTTGCAACCGCAAGACTGGTCCGAAAATTCATAGGAACTACAGCGGAACCTAGGACCCGATAACATGGAATGGGTTTCTCACATAGCTTCATACTTTTGGTATATTTGTTTATATGGTATGAGTTAATAGTCCCTGGAGGGAGTGAGAAGCCGTTTGACTTGAAATCATTGAAAAGAATACCTAACAGCAACAACATACAGCCCAAATACAACGAGAAGATCGCCAAATACGGAGATCTTGAGGTGCCAATTCGAAGACAATGGGCAATAAACAGCGTCGAAATGATTCACATAATGTTATCAACAACTGGAGTGATATCAAAGAACCTCCAGCAGAACATCAAGAGACTGAGCCTTAGTGAGCATCTGTATAAGCCGAGTCAGAAAGCAGTTCTCCTTGCAACCGCGCGGACTGTCCGAAATTTAGTGAGAAATGCAGCAGATCACGTCACCTAGGACCCGATAACATGGAAAGGGCTCACACAGAGCTTCATACGGGAACCTCAGCCAGCGCTAATTCAAGCAGGATGACCAAGACAGAGCACACACCTAGAACACAGGATGACAGGTTACAGACAACTACACCCCGATTTCTGAAAGTGGTACCTACACATGCAAATGTCGCTACAGAGAAAAACAGATCAATACAAGGTTATTCTCGGAAATAAACTAATCCCGGTAGCGTACCTTAACATCATCAAAATGAAATTCAGCTAGAGATCAGGAGCACTGACGATAACAATGACCAAATCGCTACACCTGCGCCACAAACATACTCCGAGGTTGAAAAGCAATAACAACTACATCGGGACGAGGAACAAACAACACCAAGAGCTTTACCCGCCGGAGGTACTTTGCAGGAACCTCAACTAGCGCTTAGTCAAGTTTGAGGGCCAAGACAGCGCATGAATTAGACTGTGTCCATGAATGAGTCAATAGTGCGCATTTTTTACAGGGTAACAACAAGTAGTGGAACTGGGAAGAAATTGGGACATCTTAGAACTCGAAGGCGTCTTTCATCGGCTTTTTGTAGACTAGAGACTTCCATCCACTTTTCATTTCTTCAGTAACGTCTTTAGCATTGACCAAAGAAGCTATTTCCAAAAAAAAGTATCATAACAAGTGACGGCATCTGAAGACATTCGAAGAAGTGAGCTTGAACTTTGCTTGAATTAAATGTCGGTGCTATCTATTATTGGTTGTAGTAATTACATAAAAGCATGACTAAAGAAATCAATGTAAAGCTAACCACTTTTTGTTTTAGATGCTACCCTCTGGTATTTTTTATACGGATTCAATATATATTTATATTAAAGGAGTCTAGCTTAGGGTAGGTGGTGTGTAAAAGAAACTAATTATATATTTCAAATTATTCCAGTTCGTGTTTGTTCATATAAGGTCGGCCATAATATGAAGCATATTAAAAAAAATGACTAAAGTAAGTCATTTAGGATTGAATTTTCACACATGAATATTAACTAAAAACAAACAAAAAACAAAAATGAATGTGTCTTGTCAAGAAATGTGGGATGATTTATCTAGATTAAAGATCTGCCTTATAGTTTTTTCATTATTTTCTACGTTATTTGAATTGAAATATTGTTTAGAAAATTCAAAAATTGGATTCTGACTATTACGAAAATATTTTTAACGAAAATAAATTAGCAATTGGCGTCCAAATATCAAAAATTATCGGAAGCATTAATTGAAGAATTTAAAACATGGGTTCTTTGCATTATATATCTAAATATCAAAAATTATCTCCAATTTTTATTCTGGAGCATAAAGATGAAGTAAATTGGAGTCATATTATAAAATATTAATAACTGAATAATAAATTTGTGGAACAAATGAGACCCTATATTGAAAATCACCAAAAAAGCGGTTCCTTTGATGTATTTAATTAATTATTTTAATGTTAATATGTTTTAAATTATTTTTAGGGATTTTTAACAGTATAAAAATCCTTAAGATTTTTAAATATTAATTTATTTGGTTTTAATAAGAAAATGTGAATATTAAATAACTGTTTTATTAAAATTCAATAATTATTCAATATTGTTTTTTGATATCCATGTTTATTATCAAAATCTGACCATTTTACAAAAACTTTATTAATTCTTCGTTTTAATTTTTTTTTCCATTAAATAGACACTTGAATATTTAACTTTCTGCAGTTAAAATTCATAAAATCCATCTTTCATATATTGATGATTTATATCTTCTTGTAAATATGTAACAGGATTTGTAAGTTGTACTTTTTTTATGGTAAATATTTTAGGATACCAATTTGGTTGATATTTTTTATAAAAAGCATCTTACATATTTCCCAATATTAAATTTTGGATGAAGGTTATGATATAAACTGTACTTAATAAAAGCTTTTCATGTTTTTTGATTATTTCAGATGACTTAAATCTGGTTGTTGTATGTTTTTTGTCATTATCAGTGTTTACAATTGAATTTAAAATGTTTATTATCTATTTGTAAAAATCTTGAAGACTCGACGTCATATTTTTTAAAGTTCGATTGACCCGTCCGACAATTGAAGCCTTTTTTTCACTATAAACTACATAATGAATAACGTTATAATTTTTTCCTTCAATTTTATTTTCCTTTTTCCATAAATTCACCTCCAGAATCTGTACAAAGATGAACTGGTGTGTGAATTTTGAAAACATTTTCTAATTGTTTAACTACTTCTTTAGGATTTTTATATTTTAAAGCATACATCCAAACATATTTCGAGAAACAGTTAATTATAACCAAAACTTATTTGTGACCATTATTTTCATTTGCATATTCTTTCATATCTACTAAATTTGCTTGCATTAAATCTGATAAAGATTTTACAATAACTTTTCCTCTTTTAAAATTTATTCTGGCTGGTTTATGTATTTCAATTACTAGTTCATGTTTTGGTGATTCGTATTGCCTGATAATTTAGACGATCTAAAAGTTCATTGATCATCCCCCAATTGGTTTGTCTAGTAATTTAATTTGCATTGACTCTCCGTCTTTAGCTGATTCTGTATTTTCTATTTTCTTTTCTTGAGGAGTCGTAAGCGATTAAATAATATTATTGAATTTCATATTTTTACTTGATTTAACATTTTTTATGGCATTGGATTTTCTTAGTAGTCGTCTTTAGTGTAGAGGGATTATTTTGATTAAATAGTAAACTATATAAACCTTTTTTTGACCTATATTAAAAATAAGCTCCACAAAAATTAATTGTTTTAGTACCAGTCGAATATTTTTCAATATCTCTATAAGGTTAAATATGAAATTTTCCATCCATTTATCAATATTATATTATTAATAAATTTCCCAATATATTTTAAAGGTAATTGATGATATTGTTCATAGTAGTCAGTTAAAGATTTTTCTGCCATTGTCTTATCCAACTTTTCTTGGTATTCCTTTTGTTTCTTTCTTTCTTCCGTTTTTAGTTCTTTTTCAATGTCTTTTACTATTTGTTCCTACGATTGTAGGGTTTAATTTTAGAAAACTGTAATTTTCTCTTTCCACCTGGTTCAGATTGAGATTCCTTAAATAAATTTGGTGTGTTTGGATTTATAGGGATTGATGTTGAGGGAATAGGTTCCAAAAGAATTGATTTTATATCATCGAAATTATCAGATGTTTCGCTTTCCATAAATTCCTGTTGATTTTCAATATCAAATTCATAATCAGTGTTATCCTAACTTTTTTTTTCTTTTTTACCCTGGCATCATCAATTTAAGTAATTGGATAAATTTTTTTAATTAGTTCTTCTCAAATTTATTTATATTTCATTTATTTTATGTTTCAATTTCTTTTTCGAAATAATTATGTCTTCAATATCAAATGAAAATATATTTTTAAATTATATATATATATATATATATATATATATATATATATATATATATATATATATATATATATATATATATATATATATACCGGGTGTCAACGAATCTATTAGACAAGTCATAATTTCTAGAGTATTATGTGTATCTAAATGAGAATTGGTACAGGTAAATGTTATGTGAAGATTAGCGTTTTCGCATATTTTCCACTTTCCGGTCACTTCCGGTTTCACCGGAAATGGCCCCGGTTTTGAATTTTTAAATGAAACACCCTGTATATTTTAACATTTTTGGATTTCTGAGACAATTCTAGATCAGAATATGACATTTTAAAAACTTTTTACGTCTACTTCATTTTTTTAGAGCCACTTTTAAAATTGCATCTAGGTGGCCATGATCGGACGCAAACTAATCTAAGGGCCTTAGATGATGTCAAAAAAATACAATCGCAAAGTTTTAGTTACTAGTATGAAAGACAGGAATAAAACAAGTTGACAAAATTACGTTTTCATTTCTAACTATTAATTTTCAAATGGCGACCCCTTTTTGACAACTACTTTTCGAAAAAAGCATTCTTTGACGAATCTAACGGTACTAATTTATTTGCGATTGGATTAGACATAAGAACAGAAATTAAATATTATTAAGCAAAATACTGGATAATTTATTTACTTATGACAAGTGCGCCATGGACAGCCATGATGCATAATAAACTGTTTTTATCAAGTCTTCTTTGGAAAACAAAGCACTCACTTAAGTATATAATGACAGTGACATACGTTCTAAGAACAGACGTAAAAGTTTTTTCACTTTGAGTATAAATTATTTTAACGAAAATTTAAACTAAACTTAACGAAAATTAAGAAACTTTTACGTCTGTTCTTAGAGCGTATGTCACTGTTATTATCTACTTAAGTGAGTGCTTTGTTTTCCAAAGAAGACTTGATAAAAACAGTTGCAAATTATTATGCATCATGGCTGTCCATGGCGCACTTGTCATAAGTAAATAAATTATCCAGTATTTTGCTTAATAATATTTAATTTCTGTTCTTATGTCTAATCCAATCGCAAATAAATTAGTACCGTTAGATTCGTCAAAGAATGCTTTTTTCGAAAAGTAGTTGTCAAAAAGGGGTCGCCATTTGAAAATTAATAGTTAGAAATGAAAACGTAATTTTGTCAACTTGTCTTATTCCTGTCTTTCATACTAGTAACTAAAACTTTGTGATTGTATTTTTTTGACATCACCTAAGGCGCTTAGATTAGTTTGCGTCCGATCATGGCCACCTAGATGCAATTTCAAAAGTGGCTCAAAAAAATGAAGTAGACGTAAAAAGTTTTTAAAATGTAACATTCTGATCTAGAATTGTCTCAGAAATCCAAAAATGTTAAAATATACAGGGTGTTCCATTTAAAAATTCAAAACCGGGGCAAATTCGGGTGAAACCGGAAGTGGCCGGAAAGTGGAAAATATGCGAAAACTCTCCCCTTCACATACCATTTACCTGTACCAATTCTCATTTTGATACACATAATACTCTAGAAATTATGACTTGTCTAATAGATTCGTTGACACCCGATATATATACTTTTTTTTTCCTGAGTTTTCGGTTCGGTCTGTGGAATAAAAATTAATTTATTTCCTCATAGATGTTTTATTTTTATTATAAACGTTTCGACCTTATTATTGGTGTTCATCAGGGTCCCATCTACAAACAGTTTCCGAAATAGTTAGCAATTAGTTCACATGAAAAATTAAAATCTTCGGAAACTTACCTATAACAATAACAATTTCCAAACATAAAACATGAATATTAACTTTATATTTTTTATAATTTTTTGATTATATTACGGAGGCGCACAAAAACGATTTCTTTAATTTAAAATATTAAAATATATTCTATACAGATTTTTTATGTCCGTTCTGTCATTCACTGCGTTAGGGTTGTTCTTAATAAAAATCATTTCCAGAAACTCTCTTTTCTTATTGATTTGATTCAATTTTGAGCATCTTTGTGTCCTGAAAATTGAAAGTATGTGTTTTTTCATTTTGGTGTTTAGTTAGTGCTGTGGTGTCTTTTTTGCCGTATCGGTGTCGGCTTAAACGGTTTTGTAAATATTGGGTGGTTTGCCCTATGTAAACCCCGTGACATTCATTACAAAGCATTTCATATATTAAGTGTGTCTGTCTATTCTTTGGTAGTTTGCTCTTCATGGATCCAAAAAAATGTCTCAACAAATTCTCATCTTTATGGGCAACTGAGATGTTATGTTTTTTGAAATAACTTTGTAAATTTTCATATAACCCATCTATATAAAATAGACTTAAATATATATTTTTCTGTTTATCTTTTATTTCTTTTGGATTTCTTTTTTTGGATAAAATATATTGCTTGGTTGAATTAAATAATGTGTTAATAAGTTTTGATGGATAACTATTTTTTAAAAGTATTTGTTTTGCTTTTTTTATTGCTGTGTTCATATATAGAGGGTCACTGAATCCTATATCACTGTCTGTTAAACCAACCAAGATAGATTTTTTTGGGGCGTGGGATACTGTGAAAAGTAATTTAGGTATCTAACAGACCAAGTTTGTTTTGTATACCACTCAGTGTCTATTTTGTTTTTATTATGGTGTAGTGCCATGTCAGGAAATTTTATTTTGTTGTTATTCTCTCTCTATTGTAAATTGGAGTGTTGGATGATAAGAGTTGAAAATATTTAAAATATACTCATTTTTGTCCTTTGGTAAGGCAGTAATACAATCGTCTACGTAACGATAGAAGAATGGTGGTTGATAATAATAAAGTTCTTCCAGGACTATTTATGCTATTACACTAGATATGGGATGATCCCATTACACATCCTTCCATTTTCCGGTAAAATTTGTTATCGCATATAAAATGGGTAGGGTTTAAAGTTAACTCGATGGCAACTAAAAATTCTTCGAGAGGTATATCTCTAAAAATTTTTAATTTCATTCCTTTTTGATTTTATCGTTTGAAGTGCGAGTTGAATAGGAATATTAGTGTATAAGGATATTACATCCAGGTAAATTCGATGGAAATCGTTTGGTATTGGTACATTGCTAATTTTTTTCTTAAAGTTCCATGAATTTATAATGTAAAAATTTGTTTTGTTTATGATATTTTGGAGGATATCCTTTAAGTATTTAGAAAATTGATTTAATGGAAATTATATACATGATACGATGGGTCTCATTGGTATTCCCCGTTTGTGGAGTTTTGGCAATCCATAAATTCTAGGTGGTTGAGCGTTGTTAATTATCATTTTTTTCTTGCAATGTTTGGTGAAATATAATTGTTAGATTTCCAGCGGTGCACAAATTCATAATTTCTTTTTTGAAAAATATCTCTAAAAATTTTTAATTTCATTCCTTTTTGATTTTATCGTTTGAAGTGCGAGTTGAATAGGAATATTAGTGTATAAGGATATTACATCCAGGTAAATTCGATGGAAATCGTTTGGTATTGGTACCTTGCTAATTTTTTTCTTAAAGTTCCATGAATTTTTAATGTAAAAATTTGTTTTGTTTATGATATTTTGGAGGATATCCTTTAGGTATTTAGAAAATTGATTTAATGGAAATTATATACATGATACGATGGGTCTCATTGGTATTCCCCGTTTGTGGAGTTTTGGCAATCCATAAATTCTAGGTGGTTGAGCGTTGTTAATTATCATTTTTTTTTTTGCAATGTTTGGTGAAATATAATTGTTAGATTTCCAGCGGTGCACAAATTCATAATTTCTTTTTTGAAAAATATTTGTTGGGTCGTTATTTATTGTTTATCTGTTTGTGAGTTATTCAAAAGTTGGTTCATTTTAGTGTCATATTGGGTTTTGTCCATTATAACTATTTGATTTATCGGATCTTAATATTTTTAAGTGTGGATTTTTTTTTAAGAATGATTTTAGTTCTATTTATTTTTTGAGATAGAAGCTTATTTAATGGATTATTCGTTGTTTGGTTTTTCCCTGAGTCCAGTTTGTTTGTATAGGCCGCTATTGTGCTGTAACAGTTTGCTCAATGGTTTTATATATGGTATGGGGCAGTTTCATTCATCAGTTGTCTCTGACTTGCATAGGTAGTACATGTACTATTCTTATTTGTCAAATCATGGCATATGTTTGTGAAAATTGTGGTTCCAAGCTTACCAATAGTTATAATATGAGGCGTCATAAAAGAGAATCGTGTGCGGCGAGATTTAATGAAGTGCCAGGAGGAAAACGGCTCCGAATTGAAGAGCGTACATCGGTGATTCCACTAATTAATTGCGCTACATGTAATGTGGATGTTCCAGTAAATCAAAAGTTAGCACATCAACAAACACAACAACATAAAAATAATTCATGTTTGCCGGTATAACATGGTGTGCAACTCGTCGAATGTGCCTTCAAAAAGATAATTACAACCTATCGGGTTAGCAGTGATATATAACATTCCGATTATGTAATGTTTTTTGCAGACATTAAATCGAAGGTGGTGGAACTTGTGAATAATGTATTACGTATGAATAAAGCCTTAAAAGTTAACATAACAGCAGCAGTTGGCGAGTACATGCCATCACAAGAAATATTCAGTGAGAAATCCCTCAACACTGCTAATCAAATAATTACTGTAAAAAGTGATTTGGATGCCGTTTACCATTCTTTCACCGAATTAACAAAAACGCAGGCGACAGAGTTTCAGGAGAAAGATTCAGGTATGCAAAAATGAAAACCTGATATATTAAACTGAATTTTATAATTTCTTTTCTTGTTATAGGATGGGCTCTTGTACGAATTTTATATTTGGAAGTTAGCATCAACAAGTATACGCCTATGAGTGGCACGTCATTCATCAAGTTGCCGGGTTCTATTGAAAAGAGAGGAGGTGTCGTCAATGTGTTCAACCAGGATGAATTTTGCTTTGCGTGGGCCATAACATCAGCATTGGTTCCGCCAGCAACCGCGCCTTTACAGCTGTCATCCTATCCCCATTTTTCTAGAGTGCTAAATTTAACAGGTATGGATTTTCCAGTAAAATTACGTGACATTAAAAAATTTGAAGAAATACGATTTTGAATCTAAATACGAAAATAATAAAGTAAGAGATGAAGTTGTTGGTCCACTGAGGTATGCGTCAAGAAAGTTGGATAGACATATAAATTTATTGTTAATTACAAAAAACTGTAGTAGTGAAAATGGCGGTGAATATTTTTGTGATACAACTTGTTCAAAAAGTCATTATTGTTGGATAAAGGATTTAACACGCTTAGTTTCAAGTCAAATTAGTTGTCAACAACATAAAATATATTTTTGTGATGGTTGTCTCACTAATTTAAGTACACCGTCAGCTTTAACTTTGCATCAAAACTACGATTGTAACCACATTTTCACGCAAACACCCTCAGTGGATTTAAAAATTGATAAACTTGGAAAGAGTGTGCCGGAAAATATTTTAAAATTCGAGGCTATAGAAAAGCAAATGCAAGTTCCATTCGTGGTTTATGCAGATTTCGAATCTCTTTTACATCCTGCTAAAACGGTACAACCAAACCCTTATTTAATTAAATGCTCGTTTGACGACTCAATTTCAAAATTTGAGATATTTCGGGGAAATAATGCAGCTCAAGTCTTTGTGGATCGTATCGAGTGTGATTTAAAGGCTCTATATAATACATATTTAAAATATATTACGCCTATGTCACCGTTAACGCGTGAAGAAATAAGAGAGTTTAATTATGCTAAAATATGTGGTATTTGTGAAGGCCCTTTCGAAGATGGTGAGATTAAAGTACGAGATCATTGTCACATAACTGGTTCAAAAAGATTTGGTGCTGCACATTCCGTTTGTAATTTAAATTATGAATAACCCTCTTTTATCTCTAACATATTTCATAACTTAAGCGGCTCCCACAGCCATTGATTTATAAAAGAGTTATGTAAATATGGAGATAAAATTGATGTTTTGGCTCAAAGTAAAGGAAAGTATATATCCTTTACCAAAATCTTTTATGTGCACTATTATTTTGATGGTAAATGTGGAAAAGTCAAGAGGAAATATTTAAAATTGCGGTTCATTAAGAGTTTAAAATTTCTGTCACGTCTTTGGAAAATTTAGGCAGTGGTTTAAACGATGATGATTTTATTGAACATTTTTCAAATATTGAACAATTTAATTTGATGCGTGTTGTTTTTCCCTATAGTTTTATTGACTCTATAGAAAAAATGAAAAATACATGTCTTCCAAGTAAAGATCAATTTTATGATAATTTACGGGAAGAACACATTAGCGATGAAAGCTATAGCCGAGCAAAAGCAGTATGGCGCTTGTTTGGGTGTAAATCTTTGGGGGAGAATTCCGACCTGTATTTAAAATCAGATGTGTTGCTATTGTGCGATGTTTTTGAGCAATTTCGAAATAATTGTTTAAAATTCGATAAATTGGATCCGGCACACTACTATACTCTTCCAAGCTTATTATTTGACTGTATGTTGCGTATAACTAAGGTATAGCTAGAGCTCTTAACTCATATAGATAGGTTACATTTTTTAAAGAAAAGTATACGTGGCGGCATAAGCCAGTGTACAGAAAGGAAGCACATCGCTAATAATGTTTATTTACCAGACTATGATCCAACAAAACCGTCTTCATTTATAACATACCTTGATGCTACAAATCTATACTATGTCACAAGCATTAGCATATGGTGATTTCCGATGGTTAACAAAGCGCGAAATACTCAATTTAAATATTATGGCTGTTGGTAATAATAGTTTACATGGCTACGTTTTGGAAGTAGAGTTGCAAACCAATTTATATCGGATTTTCTATATTCGATATATTAAAGACTCTAATATACGATTTTTATAATAATTTTATTAAATCCAAGTTTGGCGATGATGCTTCGTTACTTTATATCGATACTGACTCGCTTATATTAAAAGTGTACACAGAAAACTTTTATCAAACTATATCAGAAAACCCCGAAAAATTTGATTCATCAAATTACCCTGAAATAAATAATTTCAACATAATTAAAAAAATATTCTGTAGTAGGTAGAATGAAAGATGAGTTTCCTGGTAACCCGATAATAATTTTTTATGGTACCGGCGTGAAGGCTTATTATGTAAAGTCCATTAATAAAGAATTAAAAAAGCCAAAGGTATCAAAAAATCTATTATAAAGAAAGACCTTCATCAGGAAGACTACCAAAGAATTATTGAACTGGGTGGTTTGATATTAAGAAAGATGAAGACATTTAGAAGTAAATTACATAACATTTATACCAACATAATAAATAAAGTAGCATTATCACATAGCGACGATAAACATTATGTAATTCCCAATTCAACCAAAACTCTACCTTGGAGACATGCAGACATAGATTTTTACAAAACAGACCCGGAAGAAAATTTAGCAAATTTAGTGATTGTTTGGAATCATTTCTAAGTCAGGATAACACGTAATCTGGAAAATCCATATTTCATTATTTGTATTGTTTTTATTACTTCCATTGAACATATAACATTAAGTAATAGCGGTAGTATTATAATTTTTTTAAAATAAAAAACATGTATTCAGTACTTGTTTGCTTTTTAGTCAACTTTTATTTTAAAATTATGAATATAAAAGTATTGACACATAACAAACGGAAAAGTTATTGTTGAAAAATTTATTTAACAGTAAATTAAACGCGCAGGTCCACGAGTAAATATTTAAAGTGGAACAGTTTTGTTGGCACCTCCACAGTCTTTTCAATTTTCAACATTCTAGAATTAAGTTCATCACGCAGTTCGTCTTGTCTAAGCTCATATAATGCAATATCAGAGTCATCAATATATCCTCTAAGTTCTTGAGAAGTTTCAATTAATTTATTGCATACATAACCTTCAAGTTGGTTTTTGAATATATCTTTAATAACAATTGTTGAGTCATGTATATGATTCTGCGTATCTTGCATACACTGAGCGAGGTTATTAACAACATAACTTCGCGTGGCCGCATCGTTTCCTTCAAGAGGTTCCGCTAAGTAGCACAATCTTTTTCTTCCCATGTCGTAATCTCCATTAGGCGTAAGTTTAAATCCTATTCCTGAAGATCCGCGCATAAAGTTAAAATCCTTAATTTTTTTTTTTGGATCGAACTTATCAATAGTGTTTACTTCTGACATTGTTATTTGAGACTGATTTGAAACCATTACATTTCACCTTAATATATGGTTCTATTTCATTAATAAACAGACTATGCAGAAAAATATGGATTGCAAAACGTATTTTAGGTGATGTTCAATAAATACACATACAGATTCATTTTACTATTGTTTTATTGGTAAAAAATGAAAATATAACAAAAAAATTAACTTTACTTTTTATTATTAAAAAATAAAAATATAACAAACAAAAAAAAATAAAAATAAAGAAATAAGATATATAAGTTAATTTCTTCTGTACAGGTAAGCTTCTTCTATGACCCAATTTCTTCTCTGGATGGCGCGTTCATTACTGTCCTTGCCCTGGTAGTGTACTAGTCCACAAAAATCGCATTGTACAAATTTGACCCTGAGGAGGTCAATGTAATTGAAATCGTGTGTGAGATCATTCAGCCAGCAGATACCTTGTATATTGCAAGTTAAACAAAAAGCTATTGGTATATGCATTGTGGTTATTTTAACCTTTACCTTGGCCTTGCATCTGACAAGTTTAGTTCTATATTTATATGTTATTTTTTATAATAACCTTGACATTGTCGGTTACGTTGGCCTTGGCTTTGACCTTGCATTCGACAAGTTTAAATACTATACTTGATGTATCAAACAAAAGGAATAAAGGTGGTGTAGTGGGAGAAATAGGCATAAAAGCAGACTTGCTGGCTAAAGCTCCTCACAGTTCGTCAGAACAACAACCAATACAGTAGTAAGTGGAAGTCGAAGTAAAGCAAGAAAAAAACGAAGATGTCTTCAAGAGCACAAGTCAGTTTACTTTTGGATGGACATAATGTGAGTTGCGGATCCCAGATGTTGGAAAACATGAGTGGTCTGGAGGACTGGAACCGGGAGCAAGAGGATGCCGAAGACAAAGCCCTCAACGATGGTCGGGATGAAGAGCTGGTGCAGTCGGCAGCGGAATTTCTTAAAAATTAGAGTGGGGGGAAGAAGCCCAAAATAAAAGTTATAAGTGATGTGGTAGTGCGAAAAGCGTCGCGTACAAGTCGGGCACTTTCTCAAAAAGCTTCAAAATTCCAGAAGTTCTTGACGATGCCGAAATCGGAAATGGCCGATAAAATAACATTTTATTCGGAGACCAAAAGTGTAGGACAGTCGAGAAAGAAATTTACTTTTAAGCAGCCCAAAACGCCCGCACCGCCACCCGATTTCTTAGCAAACTGTCACCACCGACCGACAGAACCTTTGTCCGTTCAAGTCAAGATAGTGGAAGGCGACGATGCACCAATTCCACCAACACCGGCCAGTGTAATGGAAGTGACGGAGGTAAAGTCTTTACCAGTGAAGACTGATGCGCCACTGTCTTCGATATTGGGATGCCCAAACCATTAAAGAGGCAGTTTAAGCAGTGTTATGAAGGCGATGAAATATCTAATGTTTCATCGCCCTCGTCACTGAACGAAACTGATGCTTCAAAATGTTCTGATAAAAAGATTTTTATATTTTTACAAATATATAATTTTCTATATATAGAATAAAAAATTGCTTGAAAATATACATTTGATGTTTAATTTCGTCTAGGACCATTCCCGCATAATATTAGGTAGTAAAAAAAAGTGACAATAATCCACTAAAACCAGATTTTAGCATAATAAATATTTTTGATAATATTTACAACTATGCTAAAACATGATTCGGTTAAAGAAGCTCAGGTTCCGTCGCCAGAACTTCTTATATCTTGCATCTAAATATTGTATATTTTTTATGAAAAAAACATAAACTATTGGTTAATAACCAACTAAAACTGCGATCAAAGTATTTTGTGGTCCTGAAAAGGACCGTATTGTTGCAGAAACATGCGACTCTTTATGATGTTGTAGAGTCGCACGGTCCTTCATCGGTGGCGTTGCTTCCCACCCATTGGACTATAAAGTCCCAGAGGGTATCCCATCTAGGATTTTTTTTTGGCTTAGAAAATAAGATTAATTCTTAATATTCCATGAAAAGTACATTAAAAAAATTAATAGAAACTTGACACTTAAGCGACGAGACAAATCGTCGTTAAACGAATATCTCGCCCCATAAGTGACGACTACTAAACTACGATCAAAATATATTGTGGTAGTGAAAAAAACCGTTTTTGTGGCCCTAAAAGGGCCTGGGGGAGGGTTGGATATCTACCGTGGAGCAATATCCAACGATAGTAACACCGACCTAGATGTAGCCCTTGGTCTTCTTCTTGGCTGCAACTGGACCTCGGGTTGCCAAAGCCATAGTAGCGGTGTCGCCGTCGCTGGCGGTGCTAGTGCTGGTGCAATACCCCTGCACTCCGCACACGTATATAATTTGCTGAGCACGAATGGCCTTTCAATGCCAATAATCTTTTTCGGGGTATCTTCCATCCTGACGATCGACTGTGTAATGATGAAATAATTCGAATATCGCTTCTATATACCTTCAAGAAAGTTGGAGGGGGTAAGGTGGTGTGCAATTGTTAGTTATATTCAACATACTGTTCAAACGGTTGAAATACACGACAAATCGATTTGGTTTAATTTGACAAAAAAGGCACTTCGCCCATAAAAACTCGCGCTTGGCGCGACTATATAACGCTTCGCGCCATAATACATCGCGCTTCTCGCGACTATATAGCGCTTTGCGCTATATTACGTCGCGCTTCGCGCGTCTATATGGTGCTTCGCCTATATTATGTCGCACTTAGCGCGACTATATGGCGTTAAAAGCCGGTAGGCCGCACGAGTGGCTCCGCCAAGAAAAAATTAGTGGTCCTCTCGTTTGCATGCGACTTCATTACGCGAAAGGTGAATGGGTCGGTCGTACCTTAAACGTGGTCCAGCTGGCGTCGGCTGGCTACGGGGGTCGCAAATGTCGTGCGAAGCGCTATATAGTCGCGCGGAGCGCGACATATTATGGGCGAAGCGCCATATAGACGCGCGAAGCCCCCCAGTGTGAAACAGTTTTATGACATTTTCCAGTCATGAAACAACGAAATTAACTAATCTCATCACACCATTCATAATACGTTAAACTACTCGTTATGGTGACAATATAAACATGGATTAACTTCTCCGTCCACCTTTTTGTTGGGTTTCAAATAAATATAAAACTACTACCTAATTTTTACAAATTTATTAATTGACATACCATTATTGACATGTTCTAACATTATTATGTGTTACATATAATCTAAAATTATATTAAAATACAGATTTGTTGGTCAAGGAACTGTTTAATATATTATAACTGAAATATGAGATGTGAATAACTAACGCATACACTTTAGTGTTTTTGGGGAATTTATTCTCTCTGGTTTGGAACTCTAATTTCACATCCACGGTCGATGAGTTACTAGCCTATGGTAGATGACTGCAACTGATAATAAAAATCGGGTTTTTCATATATTCGGCGAACGTCGTCACCGGATAGTTTATTTCGCGCCCGTGGTTGCTGCATTAGAAGTTTTCATAATTGTAACAGGTTGCTGCGTACAGTTTCTTGGCGAAATCTAAATTCCATCTTTCGTAGAGATAAATGGTTGAATTCAGATATAATCTAATATCGCATACGTCGGCGTGGGTAAACTGGGTTGCGTTTCTTTCTTTTTGGTCGCAATTATTACTGTCTTGAAATCCTAGACTTGTACTCGTTCTCAATGCCCATACGTCCGAAGATGTTTGCCTTAAAGCTGACAATTCATACAGATCCCATTTACGATATGTCATTTGAATACTGGCATTGTTTCCACCTTTATTAATGAGAGACAATATTTTCAATTTTTGCTTGTCGACTAGAATGATGTGACGAATTTTCTACTTGATTTTGTCGATAATAATTGCGGCGTCTACTTCACCGACGTAGCAATTGGTAAAAGTGCGAACTATAATCATAATAAGCTTTTGTTTTACGTTGAAAACACCTTTTGTATAATCTTCGGCGAAATCCATAAGATATTTTAAGGGTAATTTCACGAAGAATACGTTACTTGCAGTGTCTACGATATATTGGTTTGCTTCGACGAGACCACATCTGCATGTCATGAGAGATCTTTGTTGCAAAATTTCGAAAGACACTATGGTTTTTAATTTCGTGTAACTTCAGATTTACGAACCACGGCGACCTGCTCACCTCTTATCTCGTAGCGAATTTAATCCAACAAAAATGCGAGGGCATTATTTGATAAAAAACATCTTTTCGTTGCGTCTATGGGTTTAAATTTTCTTTCGATATATATGTAACTTTCGGCTAAATCCAGTTTGATGTATTGGATCCCGTTTGCAGATATTGCAACAATTCGATCGGTGGGGGTAAATCGCCGAAGCTGTCATAATATGTTACTTTAGAATTGCTTTTTCTATAAGCTACCCAATGAGTCCGTGCACCAGACGTACTATCCAAATTCACTATTGCTGCTTCGTAAAGTCGAGGATCTTGTCTAGGTAATGAATCCCACCTCGAAAATGTCCTATTCTCTTCTTCTTAGCGCATTTTTCAATATCGATGTTATATAGTGGTCTTCGAGGTAGGGATTCAATTAGTTTTTTGATTTACGATTTAAAAATAATCCCATAATTTTACGATATGGCTTTAGAAACAAACCATTTTATTTCGATTTCAAATATAGGCCGGCACTGGTTTTATCTTCACTGCTTTTTTTTGCAGCTTTTACGATGCGCACAATTCCCGCTGCCCCACCGGCTAATAAACCCAAAAGTGATAACCCGGCAAAAATTGGTATTAATGGTAATATTCCGCCACTTTTAGGAATCGGCATTTTTCTCGGTGTGCGAACTTTCCTTTTGCCACCTGCAGCTTTTACCGATCTACGTTCTGTCGACAGAGCTATTTTAGAGTCATTCATGAGATTTTTTCCAACACATTTTTTCTTCCGGCTTTTAATAATTCCTTTCGAACTGCTTGTCGAATAGCTGTTCCGAAACTGATTTTCCGAACATGTCGACTTTTATTGACACCTTTCCTTTTGTACGACGTGTACCTTTATTAGATTTTTTTTTATTGGTAATGATGATGTTGGTACACCCATACCAAGACGCTGTTTTGCCTTCATAATATTTGTAACTAACCAAACTGCTTTTTTTCACTTAAACAAGTATCTTTCGATTTTACTCTATTCCAAGCCTTTGTTCGAGCTCGTAATCCGTTCGATGTCTCGCACTTATGTTGTCTTTGTTATGTAAATAGGCTAAATTGGGTTTTTTGCATGCGGCATCCAAAGGATTAATGCCCGAATCACCTTTTGTTACACGTTTTATTATTTTTGTTCCGGGTCCGCAATATTGATAACCGGGAATGTGTACCTCGAATGGTAATTTATTTATAAACAAATTCACAACACCCTGTCCAGTTTTATTGGAAACGTGAGACCGTCCACTTCGTTTGATGCTCGGCATTTGAATGACAGTTTTTGTGAAAATTTGGCTATAAAATATCAAATTTTCCTTCGATGCGCGTTATCGATCTTAATTCATTTTATCTTTAATCTTCCTATTGATAATCTTGATGAAAAAGTAGGCCTTGGATTTGAAAAGAAAATAATGAAGAGACACGGTTCTCTACTTCCTTCCTTTATTCGCGGTCTGTTAATTGGTCAGTCTAATTCTGAAAAAACTAATGTCATGATTTCACTGCTTACATACCCCTTGGGCTATGTTTCGAAAATGTCTCGAAATTTCTGTATTAACCAAAATATGAGTATTTAAGGAAAATTTTAGCACCCATCAAATGTTTAGGCTACTAAGCTTTTAGTGATTCCAGTAATATTGTGAAATCGTCCGATACAAAACCAAACTCTATATTTATCTTTGATGATGATATATGTGAAAAACAAGATGTTATAAGCATGGGACATCATAAAAATATCGACTCTTTTACCTAGCGCAAACATATTCGCGAGTGCCTAAACAGCTTGTGCGAGACAATGTCAACTTTATTATTATATTGAAATAAAATGAGTAGAATAATAAGCAGATATTTTCCGACCACGTTTCACCGGATCTAACTTTTACTCAATTTCAAGAAACGTGCTCAAAATGTTGGGATTTTTAGTAATTGATAAAGACAGTGATGTAAAATCGGGAAGATACCGCAAAGAATTTGATAGCTATATATTACTGTAATAATAAGAGAAAGCATTCATTTGATTGTTGAAACGTCCTTTGTTACCATCATGAATAACGCGATCGATTTAAAACGTAAACTAGTGGAAGCTACCAATACCGTTAGCAAAAATGTATATATATATATATATATATATATATATATATATATATATATATATATATATATATATATATGTATATATATATATATATATATATATATATATATATATATATATATATGTATGTATATATATATATATATATATATATATATATATATATATATATATATATATAAGTAGAAAGACAAAGGGGGTTCTGTATCAAAAAAATGTGATACAGCTTCCCCATAGGCTTAAAACGGGTGCCTATAAACAGCGATTCTCAAAACCAAAGCTCATCAAATCTAACAGCCCATCTAAACTCATCACTTCCACACTCCCTGCTCATCCTCGATCTTCCCCCCCCCCCCCAAAAAAAAACACTAACCATAAAAAACCCCAAATCCGCCCAATTCCCAACCCGCAAGCAAATTAATTAGGACCAAACCGGCGAGCAGCGTTGTATGTGATTGGAGATGGATTTTTGGCAGAAGTGTGAAATTAATTTGGGAGATAGGTTATGTATTGATAGAAGGGTGACGCCCAATTCCTAACCGGCAAGCAAATTAATTAGGACCAAACCCGCGAGCAGCGTTGGATGTGATTGAGGATGAATTTTTGGCAGTATTGTGAAATTGATTTGGGGTAGGGTGTTTTTCCTTTGAAAAAGATCAAATTTTGTTTTAAGATTATTGCGTTGCATAACATAAATAAATCGGGTAAATTGTTCCTTTCACTTTATAGTAAAAAGCAAAAGGGTATAAAAAGAAGTGATTAATTTATTTTGGATAACGTCATATAAAAATGTTTATAATTACATAAGAGTTTAACATTTGATACAGCACAATGGCAGGTGTGGGTTAAGTTTATATGAAATTGACAATTTGGAATTTTTTTGAAGTTGCTTAGCTTTGGTTCACTGTTTATTGAGACTCTAAAAATATTTTCTTCACCTATAAACATTTGTAGAAAATTAGCCCTCGCCTCTCCTTTTACCAATATTAAAGGTGAGTTGTATTTTTCCATAATATGTTTAAAGATATTTTCAATTTCATTTAGATCAGTGAAACCGGATTCCCACTTTAAATCATGGTAATTATCTTCAAGCCAAGTTATTGTTTTCAGGTATTGTTCTTTTAATATGTTTTTATTAAATGGAGGTTTACAAAAGAAGTTTGAACAACGACTTCCATCGTAAACTGCCAATTCTTTTGGAATAAATCCAGAAGAACAGTTATATCCTTGAATATCAATAAACAAAATTAGATTTTTGTTCGTCATGTTTTAGATACAACTGATACTATGGATAGATAGACAAAATATTTCTTACAACCATTGAATGTTTTTTAAGGAGGGGAAAAAAATTACGAACAGTTTTCCAACAAAAGTAAAACCACAGTTTTTGCAAGTTCATATTAAGGTATATTTAGAGAATACTTTACTTACAAATTATATATATATACACATATATAGAATTCTACATTAGACATAACTTATTTTTAAAACACTGGAATTAGTCAGGTTTATCTGAATTATAATAAATCCTAAACTTTTGTTAACCATTAAAGGTATACTCGAGTACATTTTTGAGAATTATTTTTTACATTTATCAAAATTTATAATTTTTCTGTTATTTTAAAATGACCGAAGGGAAGCGTATCTGTGCTATTTGATAGTAAATATCTTTTATCATCATTAGAACTTAAAGCGAGTTTAGTTTGTTCCGAACTGTATAATTTAAGAAAATCTGTTTGAATAAATCGTTGAGTTCTATAGATTTCATTTTTATCCCTTAAATACGACAGATAATCATTAAATGTTATGGACTTTTGAATAACATTTTTTTTATACCCTTTATTTTTTTTGTTTCTTTATTATCTTGACATCTAGTAGCATACATTTTGGATCTTAATCCTACAAATTCCGTTATTATAACATCATTCATTTCATCCTTTATTAAACCTACAACTTTTTTATTAATTAGAGGAATCCCATAGGAATTATTTTCAAGATAATTGCTAGTATCGAACCTATTCAAATGTTTTAAAATTAGTTCCTTATAAATATCTTTACATTGAAATTCATAAATTAAACTGTTAGTATCAGTATATAAAAGCTTGTTTTTAATATTTTTTAATTTTGAAATAAAATTATAATGAAAATCATATACACAAGTTTTGGATATATCTAAGATGCACATTCCAACGTATATAGGTTTATTGAAAACAATATTTGCCTTTCTTAATTCTACAGCCACGAGATTTTCCTCAAAAATTTTACGACTATGAAACAATGGACTTGAAATAAAATTTTTTGCCTCATATCTTCCTTCCCATTTATTTAATAATTTAATTGTTCGATGTTTTCTAATATTTTCCATTGTCTTACCATAGTTCGCAGTAATAAATAATTTATAACAATCCCTGTCAAAAACATTATCAGCTTGTGCCCTAAGCTTCGCATTTAATTCAATAAATGGTACTAACCAAGGTGATTGATTAAACTGTAAGATCTTATGTATACGTGTTAATTTAAGTCCTTGCTCCAAATATTGTTTTAAATTTCTGTAATGTAAAATATAATTTTTTTTTGATAAAAAGTAGTCATCAATTTTGATAATTTGGACGATGGAGGTATTCTATGTTCCGGTGCCAAAGGTAAGTAAGTCACTATGAAGATTATGTAAAGTTTCTGGATATTCAAGATCAACTTCAAGTATATAACCAGTTTCAGAATTATTAGGTATTTCATTAGTATTAAATTTCTCAATATCGTCAACCCATTTAAAATTACCATAGGGCAAATATTGTGACATTGCCCATCCATAAAGATTATTTACGTCAAAATACATCAAATATTTAGATTCTAACGGAGTTGTTTGCTTTAGAATATCTGTTAGAGCACTGACTTAAACCTCCTCAGTAGTGGGAATAAGGGGCCTTCAGTTGACCCCCCACCACTTCTTTGAATGACCTTGTTTCTGATTGGCTGACCAATCAAAAAAGTGGTGGGGGTCAACTGAAGGCCCTCTATCTCGATTGATTACGTAAGCTCCACCTCTTTTTGCTCCACCTCCTACCTCCTTCCTAACCACCACAGCAGTTGGAGGGGAGCAGGTATCTTAAATTACTGAATCTGAGCGAGTTACATTCATTCGCTCCTAGTTTTAAACTCATATAGATGATAGACCACTAATAACGAAAAGTGTTGTTAAATTAAAAATAAGTGGTAGTTATAAACAGTGCTTTGAAAAATGAAATTACCAAATTAGGTAAACAGTTTACTAAGATTCAAAATTCCCAATTAAAGGATGCAATGCTAAGACAGAGGCAACCTGAGTGGGCGCAGGTATATTATGAGACTGCCTTCCAATACCAATTAGCTGCAGAAGCCTGTTTAAACTATAGAAAAACACAAAATTTGTCGAAGTTCGTTCATGAAATAAAGGAAATAGGATTCAGTTACTTTTTAAGGACATTGAAGAATTATATAGAAGATCATGATATATTAAAAGAAATCGTGGATGAGGAAGAGAGAGATAAAGAGATATTGAAAAACAGGGAGGCTTTAGTGTAGGACTTATTATGGAATTGTTAGTAAAAGAAATGTATGAAGAGTTTTTGATGTCCGCAGCTTGTTCCGAGTTTTATGCATATGAAGGTCAAGAAAGTGAAGCGCAGAATATTATATTGTATTTAAATTATATGGAACATGCAGAATTATGTTTACTAGCGGCTAAATGTTGTAACGAATATTTAAAAGATAAAAATATAGATATTTTAATATGTAAACTTCAAGAACTAGGATTAAATAATAATATTTCATGTATTAGAACAATGTTAGAAAATAAAACACATAGTATATAATCAAGTCTTTTATTACATAAAAAAATTGTTGTAAAGGTAATGAACATTTGATAATGCACATACACATGGTATTTTTTGATGATAAAAGCAGCAAGGATCCATTTTCTTTAGGGTGGGTTGTTCATCAATCTCGATAACTGGTTTGATGGAATATTTCTTTACGAAATCTGCCTTTTCTTCCCCTTTTACATAAACATAGTCCACCTTAGCGCTTAAATCTGTTATGATATCTCCACATTTGTGTAATGGTGTATATCCTTCACACCACTCAATGCAATAGTAATTTTTTATTAACCACAGAGCTTGTTTGTGTAAATATGATGGTAAATGACTCATCAGAAATGGAGCTTTGAAAATAAAATGACTTGCCTTTTGCCCATCGTAAGCAGCTAATTATTTTACAATAAAATTATTATTTTCAATTTTGAATCCTTGAAGATCTAGAATAAGTTTCATATTTTCAAATATTTGAATTTATTGATCATTTCTACTTTTAATTGATATTCACTTATTTGTTTTTTTAATTTCTGCAACTTAAGATGAAAATCTAATACTCGAACTGAAATCTCGTAAGACATTATATAAATGAAGAATTCTGGTTTGGCTACGTTAATAAATATCAAAATTGACGCGTGCGCTCTTAAGCGTAAGTAGCGGTTTGTTTAAAAAGAGTATTTTATCTTAAGGAAATTGTATTACAACTGTTTCACAATTTTTGTTAATGGATTGTAACTGAAAACTTTATCATGAATTATAACACAATATGCCGCTGTTTTAGGGAGTATTTTTTCCTTGGTTTCAAATTCAATTCTCATGGTTACTGGACCGGTTTGTAGTAAATCTCTTTGATTTGAACAATTAATGTAAACTATAGGAGCATTTTCTTTAAATTCTTTCGGATTAAAAATTGGTTCCACTGGAGATTTATAATACCCTTGACGAAAGTCTGTAAACATTTCATACAGAGTAGCAAATTTATTATTTTCAAAATCAAGTTGAAGATCTTGTAAGGATATCTTTCTGAATTTAAAAAGACATTCATATTTCTTAAATTACAATTATCAAATTTACTCATATCCATTTTTAGATTACCACGTCTATTTTTCTGAAAAGCAATTAGAACATGACGTGACGTTTCGACTTTTGTAGATGTTTTTACGGGCCAGTTGTGCCTCGTAGTTTCCAATAACTCTGGATATTCAACTAATTCCCAGCTTCGGAAGGTTATTAGTATATCACTATTTTCGTCAATAATTTTAGTAAGTGCTAATTCTTGCGGAATCGCTACAGTAAGATGAGGAACTCTCCAACACAACTTTGTAATTTTAATTTTGGGTTTTTCATCTTCATTACTGGATAATAATGCATATGTATCATCATTACTTCTTATTAGAATAAGTTCTTGTTGTGAATTAAGAATAATCTTATTATAATCTTCGAAAAATCCTGAATACATCTTTAATGGTATACATAATGAAACATTACCTTTATCATCAGTCATAATTTTTTCTTTAGATTTTGATTTCGGATACCAACCGGCATTTTCTAATTTAGGACTTTCATTTTGATTAAATGAAATATATCCCTTAAGAGTTGAAGTTATACCAATATCCCGAACGGACTCAATAGTAACACCATTTAAAATATAGCGTAATTCTTTAAATAAAAATGCCGGAGCATTATTAATTAAAACAGTATTAGCTAAAGGGGAATCATCTTCTTTAGTTACTTGCAATTCCACATAAATTTCACTTTTGCAAGGTAAAGGATATTTTCCTGTTTGTTGCAAAGCAATTCTGATTTCATCATTTGGTCCGAGTTTTGTAGGATTAAAAGGATCGAAAGAAAGAATTTCCCGGCTTAATATTGATTCATCAACCAATACATTTTCTCTTACATTTAAATAATCCATTTTATTTAAGTTTAAAACCCAAACTTTGAAGAAATTTTCTATTAGAAGATGTTAACCTTTGCAAGTTTGATTTCCTACTACAGGAAGTTGGTTTCTTTCTTGTCTTATTAATGTTTTTATTATTAAATTTTCTAATAAAGTTTGCTGAAATTATTGTTATATAATATTACCATCTTTCATCTATTTTTTAAGATGTAGTCTGATGATTATGGTTTCTTCTCTAAAATTAACCAAATCACCTTCCTGATCTATTATTTTAATGGCTATTTTATCAATTACTTTAACGGTGACTGGAAAATATATGACGTTTTGACTCAATTATTTTGAACCCTGGAGCAACGCTCGGGAAAAATTGGTGTATTATATGAACAGGTTTCCCGTTTAAATATGATCCCTCTGCAATACTGCAGTCTATATTTATTGAATTTACTTTAATTATTTCTGCGGGAAAATTTGATATATGTTCAATGTTAGCTTCCAATCGCCTATTTTTAAACTCTAATAATTTACCAATAGTTCCTTCACGAAAAGTTATGGGGGCTGAACATTTAAGATGTGTACGTAAAGTATTATTATTTGCATAAAGACTAAAACTAATTTTATCCTAATCCGAGTGTTTTTTTAAAAAATCTGTTATGTCTTCTAATTCGTAGCTATCTTGGGGTATGGCTATTCCTAAATTTTCATCATGAATTAATACATTATTCCCAACATCAATATTGGGAATTGCATTAAATGTTTCGAAATTTACAAGACCGATAACATATTCAATATCTTCATCTAAATATATTGGAGGATGTAATTCTGATGTTAAAATAGCGGAATTGCCGCTAAGAACAAAACTATATGACATTTTACTTTAAAAATGTGTTTAATAATAAACTAAAATTAGGTGTTACATGTGGTTATAAAGAAATTTTAGACACAATTGACTACAATTTGTTTTGTTAAAGTTTTGATAACTGTTATAATTAACAATATTATTATTTTGGTCGCTATAAAAATATTTAATTAATTCATAAGTGGGTCGCAAATAACCATAACTATCAAAATATATTATGTTTTTTCCTTTTTTTGTATATGCTATCCAGTGAGTACCAGCAACACTATGATTATCTAGATTGACAATTGCTCTGGCTGGACAATTGGCCGAACTATTCAACAAAATATTGAAGGATGAAAACACACCAACGAGATGGAGACACAGCATTACAATCCCGATATTTAAAAAGGGGACAACCTCAGATCCGGCGAACTACCGAGGAATATCACTCCTAGACACGACCATGAAACTGTTCACCCGTATACTACAGCAGCGTATTCTCAGTTACACCACAATCAGCGAGGAGCAACAAGGCTTTCGGAAAAACCGTTCAACGATTGACGCAGTGTTCGTCGTCAGACAGGTTGTAGAGAAAGCAATAGAGTATAACAAACCAGCATACCTGTGCTTTATAGATCTGATGAAAGCGTTCGACAGAATAAGGCTGGAGGACGTAATGAACGAGCTGGACCGCAGGGGAGTGCCTCTAAGCATCATAGAGACGGTTAGAAAGCTCAACACAAACAACACCACAATAATACGAACAAAATCAACAACAACAGAAAAAATAGAGCAAAGCACAGGGATACGACAGGGAGACAGTCTCAGTCCACTGCTGTTCAACATAATAATGGACAGAATAATAGAGCGAGTGTGTAGGGTGGAGCAAGGATACAAGATGGGAAACCAAAAAATCAAGATAATATGCTACGCAGACGATGCAACGCTATTCGCGGACACCGAGGACGGACTGCAGTGGCTTTTACAGGCATTTAAAAAAGAGGCCGAGAAATTCAACATGGAAATATCTACCATCAAAACAAAAAGTATAGTGATCGCCAGGGAACCACGGAGATGCAAACTAGAACTGAACAACACAATAATAGACCAGGTTTTCGAATTCAACTATTTGGGAACAACAATATCACCATATGGTGAACTCAAGAAGGGCGTACGAGACCAGGTAAACAAGGCAACCAGGATAGCGGGAGCCTTACGAACAACCATATGGAAAAATGCACACATATCAATTCCAGCAAAAGTTAGAATATATAAAGCATGTGTCAGGCCCGTAATGACATACACGGCAGAAACACGAGCTGACACAGCAGAGACTAAGAGGATGATGCGAACCAATGAAATGAGAATATTGAGAACGATCACAGGAAACACACTCTGGGATCAAAGAAGAAGCAGCGAAATAAGGGAAGAATGCAAGACGGAAGACGTGGTAAGATGGACACGCGCTAGGAGACGCTTCTGGAACGAGCACATATCTAGGATGGAGAACCGCAGACTGGTAAAAATCGCCAGAAATGGAAAACCAGCATCCGGCAGACCGCCGGGACGGCCCCCCAAGAGGTGGAAGGATAGCTGGTCGTCGGCATCTCAGGAGAGACAAAGAAATGGGTAGAAACAAGCCTTAGGCTTTCGCAAAGAAGAAGAAGAAGAAGAAGACAATTGCACTTTCAATTATCTTTATCTTTTTTTGTAATTTATTCCTCATAAAAATACCACGAAAGTTGGGAATTTGTAAATATTTAACGTATTTAAGTAAATCATAATTTGTAAGTGCTTTTCGAGGTATATGTTTTAGCAGTTTTTTGAATAAGGTTTCAAGTATAATCCACATCCTGTTTTATAGGGTTTTAAATAAAGTCCACTTCCTTTTTTTCCTACCGCAATGGACTCCATCATTTGATTGTGTCGTTTAGATTCTTCTAATTTCGCTTTGGCTGCTTTTGCATCATTTACTGCTTTAGCAATACCTGCAGCCCCTCCTCCAAGAGCACCAAGAGCAGACAAATCAGCAAATAAAGGTATAAGTGGAAGAAATCCGCCAGTCTTTGGGATTGGAAATACCCTTTTCTTTGGAGGTAACACTTTACCTGTTTTTTTAATAGCTTTTAAAGCAGTTTGAATACTTTCATTAAGGTCTTTAAAACGTTTCCCATTAATTCCTTTTCTAGCTTTTGAAATTACCTGAGATAATGATAGTCCTCGTCCTTTTCGAGTTTTTCGCTTGAACTTTCTTCTCGTTCGAAGTCCCATACCTAATTTTCTTTTAATTTTCATAGCACCAGTAATTTCTAGTGCAACAGTTTTTTTCCCCAAAACTCGAATCTTTAGCTTTGAACCTTGATAAAGCTTTGTCAGCTAATATTTTATCAGCTAAATGCCTTCTTTTTATATCATTTGATTGTGAGTAAGCAATATCGTGTTCTTTACAAGCCTCATCCAATAAATTTATACCTTTATCACCTCTTGACAACCGTTTTTCCAATTTTGTTCCAGGTCCTCAAAAATTATAACCAGGAATATGCAATTCAAAGGGTAATTTATTTATTAATGAGTTTACTAAACCACTTCCTTTCCTTTTGCTGTTTGTCTTGTAAATGATTCGTTTATTATGTGATGGAAACATTATATATAGTCACAATCCTAGTGATAACTAACCAGTTACATCACAATACCGAATATTAATAGTTTGTTTTATATATAAAATGAGAGTTGAGAAACAACCATACTCTATAACAATTAAGGATCATGAAAGTTCAGTGAATGGTTTTAGAAAACATGGAAAACTGTTCGAGGGAAATAGTAAACGAGGGTTAATTATTGGCCCGTCAGGCTGTGGCAAAACCAATGTTATTATTAGTTTGATTGAAGATCCGAATGGTTTGCGATTTGAAAATCTGTATGTTTATTCGAAATCCTTATATCAACAAAAGTACAAATATTTGAGAACACTTTTTAAACCTTTGAAAAAAATTGGATACTATGGATCTGAAAATGAAGAAACAATTGTTTCACCAAAACAAGTTAAACCAAACTCTATAATAATATTTGATGATATAGTGTGTTGTAATCAGAATGTTGTAAAAGATTATTTTTGTTTCGGAAGACACAAAAATACTGATTGTTTTTATTTATGTCAAACATATTCTTCTATTCCGAAACAATTAATTCGTGACAATGCAAATTTAATTGTTATATTTCAACAAGATCGAACAAACTTGAAACTTATTTATGATGATCATGTTAATGTTGATATGTCATTCAACCAATTTAATGAGTTGTGCTTAATATGTTGGAAAGATAAATTTGAATTTTTGGTAATAGACAAAGACTCTAATGTGAAATCTGGCCGATATCGAAAAGGATTTGATTCATATATTTACTTATAAAAATAAACTTTTGATGGTAAATTATACCAATCATGGATGAATGTTTAGCAAGAGAGCTAGTTAAATCAAGAAAAGCTGTTAAACAAAAATATCAGAGTTTAAAAAATGCGGAATTTGAGGCGTAAACTAAATTAGAGGAAACATATAAACCGATAACTCAACCTTTACAAGAATTAATTTCAACGATTGGTAAAATTGAACCTGTTGAAATAAAGGAAGAGCTACACACACCAATTAAAAAAATGTATGAAACACCACAAAAAAGATCAATTCAAACACTAATACCAAAGAGAAAATTACAATATGGAACATCAACACCAGAAAAAAGAAAGACGGGAAAAACTCCACTCCTTCCTACAGAAATACCATCGATTATTGACTGGGACGTGAGTTCAGCTTCAGCAAGTCAAATGCCATCTATACAACAAACAAGTATTATTGCAGAAACTACCCCTTCTTCAGGTTCACATTCCACAATAGGAAATCTTTCAGATATACTAGAACAAACACGGCAAACAGTTCGAACATTTGTTGATACAGATTTATATAAAGAATATTTATCAGGATTTGATGAATTACCTCGCCAATATATTGATGGCGGTGTAAAAGATGTTGAACATGAGTTTGATCACCAATAAGGAATAGTTCATGATTTGGAAACCGAGAAATTCTTTTTGGGTTTAACTCACAAACCTGTCGAAATTATTGGTAAAAACATCAAAATTAAAGGAATAACCTATACAGGTACACCAGGTTTATATGAGTTATTATTTAAAAAAGAACAGTAGAGATAAACATTCTCATATTTTAATCCGTTAGGATGTTCTAGGAGACTGAGCATTTTATTTGTCTTACCACAGTTACTCGGACCTGTAATAATACCATGAAATGTTTAAGGTAATAACGTACTATGTTTTATATTTTTTTATTTTATTTAAGTCGTGATTATCAACTTTTAACTTAACTTTTTGTCTTACCACTTTTTTCATATTGTCATAAAGATAAGAGTAAGAATAGTTATAAAAAGAGAGAATGTGGAATATATATTCAGTTTAAAAAATAAATCTTTATGATAATACTTAAAAATGAAGTACTACGTGAGAAACAAAAATTATAAAGGAAAAGGTCTTTTAAATTCAATCATAAATAAACTTTCATTTGAGTTAGATTTACCAGGATATAATTTTTGTGGGCCTGGAACAAAATTAAATAAACGTTTGGACCGTGGAAACGTTGGTATTAATCAATTAGACGAGGCATGTAAGGAACATGGTATAAGTTATTCAATGAGTAAAAATTTGACAGATCGTCATTTGGCTGACGATGTTCTGTTCAGAAAGGCTTTGGGTAGAGTGAGAGCATCAGATGCCTCTTGGAAAGAAAAACTAGCAGCCTTAGGTATAGCTGGTGCAATGCATAATAAAATTAAATTGGGCATGGGTAGTAGGGATAATAATTTAAGCAATAAATTTAAAAATGATCAGTCAATCGTTGAATAAAAAACATAAGCGTAATATTGTAGTTCGTCGAAGTTTAAATATAATGAACCCGAGTATGAAAATTATTTAGAATAAATGAAATTTTTGGTAGCAGAGTTAGAAAATATAACCATTAGTGACGGTAAAACTAAAACATTGAAGCAAAAATGAAAACAAACGGAAGAAAAAAATCATAAGAAAGAACAAGAAAGCAGCATTGATAATAATCATGAAAAAAAAGTTTAACAAAATATTGCTACATTTTCAAGTCTTACTTCAATATCTGGAAATAGAAAAAGAAAAAATTTCTAATGAAAATATTTCTACTAATAAAATGAGAAAAATGTTAGAAATGGATATTGAAGGGAAATTACCACAACAACCTATAAATATTCCGAAAATTGATGAAGATGAAAACTCAAATAAGAATTAGATTGGCCAGTATCAAATAAACGAAAATTATGTGAAAGCTATTTCACTGAAGACTCTGATAATAAAGAAAATATTAAACCGAAAAGATTAAAAAAATAATTATTCTAATATAAAAGTAAAAAGTTTTATATTACTAAACTAGTTCATAAAAATCATTTTTTAAGAACACTTCAAGGATAATGCTACCTAAAATTAAAAATAAAAATTCACGAAAGAATGTCAGTTGTGATTCTAAACAACGGTTTCTATACAAACGCAATATTATTGGTGGAGAGAGACAAAAGAAGATGAATAAAAAATATAAAATTAAAAAAGCTCTATCTAGTTTTCAAATAATAGCCAAAAAAAAAAAATATATTTCAACATCAGCCTAAAAATCTAGAGAGTGTTCTGAAGATGGCAGTTAAAGCAGTTAAAAATAAAAAGGGACAAATAAGACAACCTACAAGGGTCTTAAAAATTCCGAAAACTGGTGGTATATTACCTCTGATACCTATATTCGCAGGTCTTAGTGCATTAGGAGCATTAAGCGGAGGTGCGGCAAGAATAGCCAAGGCAGTAAATGATGTACGTGCTGCTAATCGACAGTTAAAGGAAAATTAACGGCATAATAAAAAAAAATGGACGCTATAACAATGAGAAAAGGACTTTATTTAAAACCATACAAAACTGCATTGGGCCTTTTTTTAAACGATCATCCGAGATTAAAAAACTACCAATAACATTACCTAAAAATGCACTAAATAACTTTGAAATAGAAATGTATGCAAGGAAATTAAGTATTCCATATTTTCGAGGTGTCTTTATGAAAGATTATTTATCAACAGAAATTCATACATATGAATCAGGAATTATTAATTTGGATAATATGTCTGGACCGGGAACCCATTGGACTGCTTATAAAAAATATGGAAAAGACATATATTATTTTGACAGTTTTGGAAACCTACTGCCTCCATTAGAGTGTGAAAAATATTTTATTTCCAGCATAATTTCTAATATATTTTATAATCATACTCCTTACCAGTCATATAATTCATTTAATTGCGGTCATTTATGTTTAAAGTTTTTATTTCACTGTATATAATTGTATGAAGAAATACTTTGTTTGAAATATATTGCTTTTAGTTCTATTACAAAATTCATATTGTTAACTATTGTATGGAAAGGAAAAAATGTCCTACACGTTTACGCTGTCTGGTAGAGAATCTACACTTAGTGCAAAAATATATCTTCCTATTGTATTAAATGACAATGACTACTATGTTTTGGGATTAATAAATTTCGAGAGCTATAATTCTATTCAAAATATTGATAGTTCCAATAATATGATTCATATTGGTACTAATCTAGATATAAAAATACCAGAAGGATCTTACGAGGTTGAAGATATAGATAAATATTTCATAAAATAGACGGGTTTTGTATTTCAGTGTAGGTTTTAATAATATCGGCCAAGCGCTTTCGGTCTAACTTAGACCATCTTCAGGGCTCAGACCCTAGAAACAAGAGAATATAGTCAGCAAATAAGCCTACTCAGTACTCACCAACCATACTCACTCGTCAAAGGGCACACCTTAACCCTGCCAGTTTGAGAGCAGTCGCCAGCCGTAGCCTCCACACAGAACAAATCGTATACAATTAAAAAACTTTCAAAAAACTTTGTCACAAATTAAAATTAAAATCAAAACATTCAACACACTAGTACATTGACATTATTAAAACAATAAACCTTTTTAATAAAAACTTCACTCTTTTTGGTTTTTATTAAAAAGGTTTATTGTTTTAATAATGTCAATGTACTAGTGTGTTGAATGTTTTGGTTTTAATTTTAATTTGTGACAAAGTTTTTTGAAAGTTTTTTAATTGTATACGATTTGTTCTGTGTGGAGGCTACGGCTGGCGACTGCTCTCAAACTGGCAGGGTTAAGGTGTGCCCTTTGACGAGTGAGTATGGTTGGTGAGTACTGAGTAGGCTTATTTGCTGACCATATTCTCTTGTTTTTAGGGTCTGAGCCCTGAAGATGGTCTAAGTTAGACCGAAAGCGCTTGGCCGATATTAATAAAACCTACACTGAAATACAAAACCCGTCTATTTTTTGATTTCTTCGGTGTACAACCGGTTAATAACTTAAATATTTCATAAACTATATTAAAAAAGAAAAGATTGTAGATACCACAAGTTCTATACCAATAAATCCCAATACATTAAAAAGAGAAATTAAATGTAAAAAATACATTGATTTTTCCAAAAAAAATTACTCAATGGGTAATTTACTCGGATTTAGTAATAAAATTATTAAAGCAAATAAAATATCCTTATCAGAAAATATAATAGATATAATTAAGGTCAATGCTACTTGTATAGAATGTAATTTAATTACTAATTCTTATAATAATGGGAAATATGTACATATTATTCATATGTTTTATCCCACCAAACCGACCGACTACAAAATAATAGAAAAACCGACAAATGTAGTATATCTGCCGATAAACACGCGGTATGTTGATGAAATAATACTTAAAATAACAGATTAAGATGGAAATTTAGTTAATTTCAGAAAAGAACGAGTCACGATACGTTTAGATTTGAAAAAAATTATTAAAAAATATGGTATTTTTATATAACTACAACTCTTTTGATTTACCTATTGATTCTTACCATAAAAATTACTATAAAAAGTTCAGAGCCAATAAAGATTCTTTCAGTTTAAAACGATATCGAATAACAGAACTTTCTACTAATAACAAAAAACTGTTAAAATCATTGGGTTTTAAATTAAAGAAAACAAGAGAAGGACAAAAATACATTACTTACATACATAGAATACAGAAGTCATTATAACTATAATTTTAAAAAGATTTTGGAGTAGTTTTAAGATTCGTATTAGAATAAATATAAGAAGAATTTTACTATTTATTAGATGCAAATGTAAATATACGTTCAAGAAAGAATGACCAATGTTAATATTTTAAAAGTTGGTGAAAATTTGATACATGATGACTCAATTGTAAGTTATCAATATCATACTCACCAACCATGCTCTTCAATAACTTTAAACAACAACGATGAAATAAGAATACCTATACAATCACAAGATCTTTGCACTTTGCCAAGTCAGATTTTCTTATTCATTGAAGGTAAACTAAAAGTGATGATAGCACATATTCTAAAAACATACATTTTATTAATAATGGAATTGCTTATATTTTTGATGAGATTCAATACGAGCTAGGAGGAGTGATTATTGATAGAGTGAGAAATCCTGGCATAACTTCAACAATGAAAGGTTATGTATCTTTTATATAAGCGGAAACTAAAAGTTTGCAAAATGCAGGCTGGAAACACAATACATTTCCTCCAATAGTTGATAATGAGGGTAATTTTAATGTATACATACCACTAAATATGTTGCTGGGATTTGCTGAAGATTTTCATAAAATTAGAATGAATATACGACAAGAATTAATATTAACTAGAAGTAATTCAGATCTGAAAGCAATTGAACATGTTCAGGATAAAAAAAAATTATAAAGTGGTGCTTAGTAAGGTTTTATGGAAAATGCCTCATGTAATAATTAGTGATAACCAAAAACTACGATTATTTAAGCAGTTTGAAACCGGGAATTACATAACAATTGCCTTTAGAAGTTGGGAATTACATGAACATCCTGGGCTGTAAAATCTTCAAATTCTCTAGAAAGATTCAGGATAATTATTTTCGGTCTACAAACAGATATGAGAAATCATGTCGGGAAAGATTAGAGTCATTTTAGTCATTGTAATTTAGTAAATCTAAAAGTTTATTTAAATTTGAAAGTATTTCCCTACGATAATTTAAATTTGGATTTTGATAATATTAAATTTGCCATTCTCTACGATATGTACACACAATTTCAAAAGTCCTACTACTATACACATTATAGTGATCCATGTCTTAGTCTTGGAAACTTTAAAGATATAGCACCCCTTGTAGTTATTGATTGTTCACGTCAAGGCGAAGACGTTTTAAAAGTAGGTGCGGTTGATATTCGTATAGAATTTGAAACAAACATATCTGTGCCCGCAAATACTACTGCCTATTGTTTAATTTTGTATGATACATTAGTGAAATATAATCCATTAACTACTTCAGTAAAAGTATTTTAAGTAAAATGTATATTCTGGATGTACCAGATTTTCGATACAAAGATAGTGGATTTATATGCAAAGAAATTGCTATTATAAATATAAAAAATGGGAAAATATTCATCTATATATTAACTTACCACAGCCATTATATTGGTTAAATTCCACTTTTAAAGATCATTAAATGGACAACATCGAATTTACATGGACTTTCCTGCGATGACTATGAAACTGTTCAATACCTACCCTATGAATGTATTTCTTTATTTATAAAAAATAAAAAAAAATTTCAAAAGGTTTAGAGAAGAAAAAATGGTTAAGCAATATAATTACGAATGAAATTTAGATTTGTTTAATTTAGGATGTATAAAGCTATTCAAATTAAAATTACTCTATGTAAACAATTATTACTGTAATAATCATTTTTCTAATAGTTTAGGCTGTGTTCGAGAAAATGTATGTTTGTTAAGACACTAGTATAAAAATTGTTATTTTAAAAATACAGTTAATGAAAAATAAACAAAATATTTTTTTTAAATTTTAATATTCATCGTACGTAATTAAATTACAAAATATACACATACTACATAACAAATTTTTTTGTTTTATTTTAATATTGTTGCAGTTGTTACAAAATCTAACCAGTTTTAAAGATTCTGCACAATAAAGATTTTTTGAAAATTAGGTTCGTTATTACTTTTTCGTTGTTGTGTTCGATATTGTTTATTACAAGTTGTTCTTGTGGTAGTGGAGGTCCTGGAGGTGATGGTGGTGGCGATGGTGGAGGTGATAGGGGAGAAGGCAGAGGTAATAGCAAATTGGATCCAACTCCATCTCCATATCGGTGCATTGATTGTTCCAGTATACCTGCCATGTCAGAAACATCTCTCCTGAACAGTTCCGGCATTTTGGCCAAATGTCACAATATTCTGTCGGAGTTTCGGTATACTGGAACTGTTTGTTATTAATGGTCTTTTTGCCCCAATTTCTTGGTAAGAACATTTTGTGAATTTTGCAACCCTTCTAATTTGTTTCACGACCATACCAGGACCAGGCATTATTCAGATTTAAGAAATGTGGTATGTGTAGTTTATGTAATATAAGTAGTTTATGTAACTTATTTCTTTACCCTAGAAAATATAAAATTTTATAAAATATTTATTATCAATAAAACTATAAACAAGTTTTATTAGCTAAATCTCATACAAAAATGCTTACCAATAAGAAAAACATATTTTTAAAACATATATTTTTAAAATATATTGACTTGCTTGTCAAATTCATCATATTCTCTCGATTCGAAATCTTCAACATCATTTGAAACAATAGTTGTACTAGTAGAAGCTAATGCTGTTTGATTTGGATTTTCTTCTTCAAAACCAAATTGATAGTACTTAATAGCTTTGTGAAATAAATTAAATTCCTCTTCCGTGGAGACATTTAATCTGACATATTTTATCGGTAAATTACCAAATTTTTTTATTAACGTGTCCTTTTTAGGAGAATATTTTAAAGACACAAATATCTTGTTGTTACTTAGACTAATATAATTTACCTCAATTCTAAAAACCAATATCAAATAATTAATGAACAGAAAATGATATGATAATTTACATTTTACACATTAACTGGTATTAATTTATATTATAAAAATAACTAGTAAAATTCTTGAACTCACTTGAAAATATTTTCATTACCACAGATTGTAATTACTATGGTACATGGAACTGCAGTCATATTTGTAATATTTATATGTCTAAAAATTTGTTTTTCTTTTGTTTTTAATTTTGTAAGCAAAATTAAAAATGTATATAACTATAATCATATAAATTTGACTGCTCTAACAAAAAATTGTAGTCTTCTATAATTTCATTATATGTGTAATAAATAGGTTTGAAAAATCTAATTTTTTTCATAGATCTTTTATAAATTTTCCGGTATTTAATTTTCTTTTCTTGACTTTGAATTAAATTGAACAATTCCTCAGGAGTATCATATAGTCTTAAATTTTGATATTAGTATAAGTTCTCTAAAAAAATATTTTCTAAAAAAAATGCTACCAAAAATTAAAATTCAAAAACTTACCCAATTACAGTAAATAAAATAGTCTATTAAATTCTTGACGTAATTCATTTACACATACTGAGATCTACTCTTATAATACATCCTAAGTTACACGTTTAAATTATTTTAATAGCATATTTTATATATTGTGTATAATAAATATTAATAATTGGTATTTTTTCAGAGGTTGGAAATATTTAAAGTAATCTAAAAGGTAATAATTTAGGTTAATAGTTTTATTATCTATGATGCAACAATGTATAAAATTTATTGAGCAATAAAATACATTGTTTCTGATCTTTAAGTAATAAATTATTTTAATCGTTCGTAAAGTGCGATTATTAGTTGCCCGACAAATTATTAATATTTAGTTGTTCAAAATGAAGTTTAGTACTTATTTACAATTGAAAACTCTACCTGTTAGTTCGATTTTATTATGAGCAGTAATATTTCTGAAACTGTTGATGATATTGTTAGCAAAGTGGTGAAGAAACTTGTGCACGTACGTCAATTAGTTAAAACAAAGCAAGAATTTTTATTTTGGTTAAATTTCGTAAATAGAACGATTAATATAATTAAATTAAAAAAAAAATAGAGTGTATTACTAATTTAGCTAAAATAGAATCTAGTCTTTCAATTTTAAAGCAATGCAAGGCAAATTTAAAAAATTAAAAAGGAAGATTTTCTAGTAAATCTGAAAGTTTTCGAAATATTATGAAAAATTTGGTGTGGCAAGATACTGAGTCGTGTTTTCAGAGTAGAATACGAACAGGAGTTATTATTAATTTGAATTTTCAGCAATTTTTATAAAACCACAAAATTTAGAAACTAGTGTTAAATATTTTGCAACCAAAAATGAAGTAATTGACAATAATACAAATTTAAAACTTGGTATACTGAAAATCTACTGGATAAAATTTTTGCTAAATTAGAAGATCATGAAGAGAAGGATTCAGGATTTGCTTTATACGAAGTTCTACATTTAAAAGTTAATATAAATACATATACACCAATTTCATGCGGTTTATCCACTTTTATTGATCTACCTCCATTTATTAAAAAATCTAAAGTATTTATTAACATTAGAAATAACGATAAATATTGTTTTTTATGGTCAGTCGTATGTGCATTATTTCCTGTAAATGCTGCGAATTCAAAAGATTATAAATTGAAAAATCCTTGTCGTACTTCTTCTTATCCACATTACAACGAGGTGCTAAAGTATGATGGTATTAAATTTCCCATTCAATTAAAGGACATACCAAAATTTGAAAATTTAAACAAGTTATCCATTAGTGTATTTACGGTAGAAAAAATCTCAGATTTACCCTTTATGTCTAAGTACACTAAATTTTTCTCCACGTATAAATTTATTAATACTAGCTTGTCCTCTTAAGAAATGTTTTAACACTTCTGATTGCTCTGAAGAAGAAATCAGTGATAACGAACACAATAAAACTATTTTTCACTTTGCTTAAATTAAAGACTTATCACGTGTTTTACATGGTCAACTCAAAAATACAAAAAATAAAAAGTAGCTTTGTGAGAGGTGTTTAAATAATTTTAGCTCTTCCGAGTATTTAGAAAAACATCTAGTACACTGTAGGGATGTGAATACAACAAAACTTACATTGTCTTGTGTGGATAAAAATAACTTAAAATTGAAAAATTTTAAATTCAAAGAGAAAGTTCCATTTGCTATTTATGCAGATTTAGAAAGTATCCTCCTTAAAACAACAGATCCTCAATTGAAAAAAAATTCAAATACCATTATTTATCAGAAACGTGAACCTTTTTGTATTGGATATTTTTTAAAATGTTCTTATGATATTTTTCTTTCAAATTTTAAATTATATACAGGACAAAATTGTATTGACTGGTTCGTAAAGGAATTTGAACGTATTGCTTATCGAATTAACAATATTATGTCTAATCCAATTTCTATGATTCCGTTAACAAAAGAAGAACTTCATAAATTTAATTTAACAACACATTGCCACATTTGCAACAAATTGTTTTTACTTAATGAAAATAAAATTAAAGATCATTTTCATTTTACTGGAAAGTATCGAGGTGCAGCCCGTAATTCTTGTAACCTAAACTATAAAAAAGACCAGTTTTATTTCATAATCTCTGTGGTTACGATAGCCATTTTTTAATTAAACTTCTTAGTACAAATATAAAAGGCAGAATTACCTTATTGCCTATTAACAAGGAAAAATAGATTTCTTTTACAAAATATATTGCAAATACCAATATTTATTTTAGATTTTTAGATTCTTTTCGTTTTTTGTCAACAAGTATTGATAAATTATCTTGTTATTTACCTAATGAGAAAAAAATATTACTAAAACAGTACAACAATAATGAAGAATTTCAATTGGTTACAAAAAAATAATTTTTCCTTATGACTATTTAGACTGTTGGGAAAAATTGCAGGAAACTTCGTTACCAGAAAAACAATGCTTTTATAGTTCCATTAAGAAGGAGTCAATTTTCCAGCAAGAGTACGAACATGCTCTTATCATATGGAATACGTTTAATATAAAAAATTTACAGGAATACGCCAAATTATATCTTAAAACTGATATTTTACTTTTAACTATATTTTTGAAAATTTTAGAGACACTTGTATTTCAACATATAAATTAGATCCTTTATGGATATATACTCTTCCTGGTTTAACTTATCAAATTGTACTTTCAAGAGGTGTTGAACTTGAATTAATAACCAATGTTGATATGTTTTTATTTATTGAAAGGGGAATAAGAGGAGGAATATCTCAGTGTTCTAATAGGTACGGGAAGGCTAATAATAAATATATGAAAGAAAATTATAATTGTAATGAACCATCTTCTTATCTCATGTATTTTGATGTAAATAATTTATATCGAGCTGCTATGAGTTTACCCTTAACAGAAAAAAATTTTGATTGGGATAAGTCTGAAAATTTTTCTTAAGAGTCAATTTTAAAAATACCTGATGACTGCTCCATTGGTTATATATTTGAAGTTGATTTACATTATCCCAAAGAACTTTTTGAATTACATAAAGATTTACCTTTATGTCCAGAGCATTTATGTCCGCCACTTTCAAGTGGTAAAACTAAAAAATTATTAACTAGGTTTTTTGACAAAAATGAATAATATCACTATCGTAATTTAAACCAAGCCATTAGATTTGGACTAAAACTTGATAAAATACTTAATGTTTTAAAATTTACTCAATCTTGTTGATTAAAAGATTATATTGAATTGAATACTCAGCTAAGAAAACAAAGTAAAAATAATTTTGAAAACGTTTTTTTTTTAAATGATTATTAACGCTTTTTTTGGTAAAACAATTGAAAATATACGCAAATATAAGGATGTTAAATTAGTAACCCGTTGGAATGGTAGATATGGAGCCAATTATTATATCTCAAAGCAAAATTTTCACAGCTGTACCCGTTTTTTTGACGACATGATTTTAATAGAAATGTCTCGTTTAGAAGTAAAAGTTGATAAACCAATATATGCTGGCTCTAGTATTCTGAATCTTTCTAAAACAATCTTATTTGACTTTCATTATTCGTTCATTTAAGACAAATTTGAATCTAAGGCAAAATTTTTATATACAGACACTGACTCATTAATTTATCATTTTCATACGAAATACATTTATGAACACATAAAAGAAAATATTGATAACTATGCACGTCAGATTATCCACCAAACAATATATATGGAATTCCTTTAAAAAATAAAAAAGTCATTGGATTAATGAAGAACGAAAATAAGGGTTCAATTATGACGGAATTTATCGGTTTAAGATCCAAGATGTATGCAATAAAATTATTAAAATCTGATTCTGAAAAGGAAAACGATATTAAAAAAGTAAAAGAACAAGGTTTTGATGAAGACGAAATTAATATTTTTATCCATAATTATGGGATTACAAAAAAAAGCGAAAAGTATTACAAAAGCAGCACTTAAGACAATTACTTTTGAAGATTACTACCAATGTCTTTTTAATAATTCAATAACAACTGTAGTCAAAAATTTATTAAATCAAAAAAACATCAAGTATACAGAATCGAACAAAAAAAAGTTGCATTAAATCCCTACGATGACAAAAGAATCGTTAATTATATTTATAAAAATACTCTACCATGGGGTTATTTTAATGATATTGGTAATAAAAACAATTTGTCCCGTGATAATTTTTTTAAAGATTAATTTTATATTGCACTTGGTGTTAATTAATTTTGTATACCTCGCTCTCTTTTCCCTGAGACTGTTTATCGAAAGGTAGGTTAAAATTGATTTTTAAACCATTTGAATCATAAAAAATTATATAATAATCCTAACAATTTCTTTATTTATTTCCTTTTAGCCTCAGAATCAAAATTTATGAATACACTTAAGGACAACAATATTTGGAATGGATTTGAAACAAAAGACTGAGGAAGCACAATTCTATGAGAGAAAAATTTGGACTAATTTGAAGATAACTCTTAACGAATTAAATTTAAGTGAAAGAAATTTTAAATCTTTTTCATCACATCTGTATCAATGTTTTACCAAACAATCTATGTTACATAACAGGTGAATTTGTTGCTAACCTGTTAAATCGTACCCAGGATTTTTCTTGTGTAAATTTATACGTTGATATCAAACTAAATAAGAAAAATATTTGTCAACACTACAACCAATGCATGAGAGTTTTTAATCATATATTAAATGTATGTACTGTTCCAAGCAATAAATCTGTGAACAGACTAAATCATTGTATACTTTGTGGAACAAGAAACTTTCAATATTATTTTAAAATTTCTCAAAATTTATTATTAAAATGTATGATTAATAGACACAGCAATTTGAAATTGACAACCCAAGAACAAAAATTGGGTACTCTGAACGGTCTTTCAACCGATATAACAAAATGTGCTATTTTAGTTAACAAGAATGGTTTCTACGTATTTGCTTTAAATCAAAAAGATTTTACTCCAGATTATGTTCTTGATTTTGAACAAATAAAACTTTCAAATGTATACAAAAATAATAAATTAGTTCCAGACACCTTAAAAACATTGTGTCCAAAGAATTTTATTAGAAAAAAATCTATATCCAACTTATTAATAATAGTAGAGCTTCCAATTGTAAAAGAGAATTCAATATATATATATATATATATATATATATATATATATATATATATATATATATATAACTTATTTTCTTTTCCTGTACCTAACCTTGCCTCGCCCCGCCTTGTCTAGTCTTCGCTCCTCTTTCAAATTTCACACACACTCTTCTAGTCGCTTTACAGTGTTGTCAATGTTAAATTTTTACCTTTTCCATTTATGTTTTCCTGATATAACTTACTCCTTCTTTCTTTCTCTTTCTCCCTCTCTCATACATTTCATCACACACTTTCCTTTGGGAACATTTAAAAGTCACATGACTTCCTAGGTTAACTTATATACTACCTTATTAGATTCTTTTACACTACGTACCCCTAAGTTAAATATATATATATATATATATATATATATATATATATATATATATGCTTTGTTGTTTATCCGGGAGTTCATCCATTCGTCATTGTTTCCTGTTGAAGGATCTTGCAGACGTTGCGCCAAGGTCGCACTTGGCATTTTCAATGCTTACTGATCGGATTTTAGAAAGTGAACTGAGATTCCTTAGATTGCGCAGGATTTTTATACTTTTCGTGATCGTTCGTAATCGTAGGTTGTACCGAAGATTGTTCGGTGGTGACTCCTCCTTCGTGCCGCTGTTTTACCGATGTTGATGTGGTGTTTTCTGTTCGTTTGATGATGGATTTCCATGTGACTGGTAAATTTAGTGCGTCGTCTCTTTTGTTTAGTTCGCCACTTTTTTCGATTTCTATTGCTTCGCGAACAAGTCTTGTTCTGAGGTTACTAACATTGGCAATTTCTTTGCATGACTCAAAATCAACTTTATGTCCTGTTTGGATATGGTGTTGAAAAAGTGCCGACGTGGTTTGTTTGTTCTTAGTAGATAGCTTGTGTTCTTCGAGTCTAGCTGATATTCTTCTGTTTGTCTGTCCTATATATGATTTGTGGCAGGACCCGCAGGATATACTGTAGACCCCTGGATTCTCTAACTTAATTTTGTCCTTGAGGTTTTTAAGTGTCGATCTTATGGTTTGATGAGGTTTGTAAGCTGTTTGGATATTGTTTCTTCTTAGAATCCGTCCTATTCTATCTGTGACCCCTTTTAAGTATAGCAGTGTGATTTTCGCGGTGTTGTCGATGGGCTCCTGTGTTTCGCGTGGTTTTTTGTGTTATTTCATAGCCTTTTTAATTGTGTATGATTTATACCCATTTTGTCTCAAAGCATTTGTGATTTTCTCCATTTCCTGTTGTTTATTTGCGGCGTCGGTTAGGTTGATTGACCTGGATATCAATGTGTTCGCCACAGCTTGTATCTGGGATGGGTGATGGTGGGACTCCGCATTTAGATATCTATCTGTGTGGGTTGGCTTTCTCTAGACTGTGTGTTCGAGACGTCCCTGTGCTGTTTTTGTGATGAATATGTCCAGAAAGGGCAGTTGATTGTTTTTTTCTACTTCAAGTATAAATTCAATTTTATGATGGATGGAGTTTAGGTGTTCAAGGAAATTGGAGAGGCGATCTTGTCCGAAGGACCATATCACAAGTATATCGTCCACATATCGTATCCAGAATTTAGGCTTTAGAGTCGCACTTTCGATGGCTTGTTTTTCGAAATAGATCATGAAAAGATTAGCAACTGCAGGAGATAGAGATGAGCCCATAGCGGCACCTTCAATTTGTCTATATATTTGCTCTTTGTATGTGAAGTATGCATTTTTAAGGCAGTGTTGCGATAGATCTATGATGTGTTGTGGGAGATCTTCATTGTCTTTTATAAGCAGCAGTGCTTCGTCCACAGGAATAATGGGGTATAAAGATTTTACGTCAAAACTGGCTAGGATGTCACCCGGTTCTAGTGTTATTGTATTTAGTATTTCTGTTAGATGTTGTGAGTTCTTGACGTAGGAGTTGGCTTTTTCAATAAATGGCTGAAGGAGGCTGGCTAGATATTTTTCGAGTTTTTGCACTGTCGAGTTAAAGGTGCTAACTATTGGCCGTAATGGAACGTCAGGCTTGTGTATTTTGGGAAGACCATAGAATTTAGGGCACCTGCTTGACTTTTCTCTGGGTATAAGTTGTTTTTTAGTCTTGGCGTCCAGTGTCGTTTCGTTGATTTTCGCTTTAGTCGTTTTTTCCAGGTATGTTGTGGGGTCTCGTGCGACAGGCTTGTAATTTGGATCGTTCAGCAAGTTTTTGATTTTATTCTCATAATTATCGGTATTCATTACTACTGTTGCGTTTCCTTTATCGGCTGGTACTATGATTATATCGTCGTTTTTCCTGAGATTGTTGAGAGCAAGTTGTTCTTCTCTGCTGAGGTTTGGTTTGGGCGGTTTTGCGGTTCTCAAGATTCTATATATATATATATATATATATATATATATATATATATATATATATATATATATATATATAATGATTATTACACAACTAATTTTAGGGACCAACAAATAGATACATTCATTAATCTTGTTGAATTTTTTGACTGCCAACAATTAAATCGAGTACTAAACAAAAATAACCATATACTTGATGTTACAGTTACTAATACTAGATGTAAAGTTTGTGAAAGTACATTCGGTTTTGTTGAAGTTGACCCACATCACCCCCCTTTAACCATAGAAATAGTACTTAAAACTCCTAAAACGCGAATTTTACCTAATAATAATACTGTTCTCAAATTCAACTTCAGGAAGGATAATTTTGAGGCTATGTATCAGTTATTTCAGCATACAGAGTAGAATGATCTGAAATCTTTCAAAGATGTCAATATGGCTGTAAAACGTTTCTATGACAAAGTATTTGCAATATTTGAAATTTGTGTTCCTAAAAATAAACCTTGCACAAAAATATACCCTATATACTTCACAAAAAATATTATTAAAGACATAAAAACTAAAGATAAATTGAGAATTAACAGTAAAAGAACTGGGGATGTAGAATTATACAATAAATTTATACAATTAAGAGCTAAAATAAAAAGAGACATAAGAACTGCATATGGAAACTATATCAATAAAATTCAGTCAGACATCTGCGAGGATTCAGGGTCATTTTGGCGATATATTAATAGTAATAGAGGTGTTGTTGGTGTTCCAAACAAGGTGCGTCTAAATGATGTTGAGTATATCCATGGGAAATCAATATCAAATGCATTTGCTTCATATTTCAGCTCTGTTTTTGTTGATGACTCTGGATATCTCGATGACCTTGTTATGGATGAATTTCAAGTCTTTGATTCTTTGTGTATTGATCAAGTCACCTATTTGGATGTGTGTGATGCTGTCAAGAGCCTTAAAGTTAATAGAGCAGTTGGTCCAGACAATATACCTGCATTTGTGTTTAAAGGAATGATCGGCTTTCTGGCTGAACCTCTTAGAATATTGTTTAACCTTTCTCTGAAAACCAATACATTTCCCCAAATTTGGAAGGAGGCTAAAATTTGCCCAGTTTTCAAGAAAGGCGATAACAGTGATGTAAAAAATTATAGACCTATATCCCTATTGTCATGTCCGGCAAAGATATTTGAATCTGTTTTATACAAATTTGTATATAATTTTGTTGAAAATAAAATATCAAATCGACAACATGGGTTTTTAAGTAAAAAATCTACGGCTACTAATTTATGTGAACTAACCCAATATATAGCCGAAAACCTTGATAAAAAAAACCAGGTTGACGTTGTTTATACAGATTTTGCCAAGGCCTTTGACAGGGTATCGCATAACATTCTTATACAGAAATTACATGGGGAATTTGGCTTTCATGACAACTTTGTACATCTGTTGAAATCTTATTTGCAAAACAGACCACAAAGAGTGACTATTAGAGGCTATTATTCTGATTATTTCTTTGCTACATCAGGTATACCGCAGGGCTCTAACCTAGGTCCATTGCTCTTCCTGTTGTTTATAAATAATCTGGTTGATGAAATTAACGCATCTAACGTACTATTGTTTGCTGATGATCTTAAATTATATATAAAAATTAATAATTACAATGACTGTCAGGTCCTTCAACAAAATTTGGACATACTGTATCAATGGTCAATCAAACATAATTTGCATTTTAATATTGACAAGTGTTTTGTCCTTAGTTTTAGTAGGAAAAAATTTTATTTAAATCATGTTTATGAAATGAATGGGAGAGCATTGACTAGAGTTAACGAAATGCAGGATCTTGGAGTCACCTTTGACACTCGACTGACATTTAAAGATCATATATGTGATATAACTGGTAGGGCCTCTAAGATGTATGGGTATATAGTTAGAAATTGTAAAGAGTTTAATGTTAAGTGTATTAAGTTGTTGTATGTGGCCTATGTGAGGAGTATTTTGGAATATTGTTCAATAATATGGAGCCCATGTTATGAGAATCATATTTACGAAATAGAAAAAATACAGAATAAGTTCTTAAGATATATCTATTACAAAGAAACGGGCATATATCAAATGCATATACCAAAAATAGATATTATGAATAATCATAACATTAAAACACTTGAAAGTAGAAGGAAGGTATCATCTATTTTTTTTTATATAAATTGTTGAACGGTATGATAAATGCTCCTGACTTATTAGCCTTAATTAACTTTTATGCTCCGCCATATAGAACCAGAAATCCACTTGTTTTTTATATTGATAATACTCGTACTAATTATTACAATAATTCACCTGTTATGGTAATGTGTAGGTTATATAATCAAATACAATCAAGATTTGATTTTTGTGATATCAGCATATCAAATAGACTTAGAGCATTGCTGTATGATATAATGTAAGTGACACAGTAGAATGATAGTGTTTAGCAATGTTTATATTCTTCTTATTATTAATATTGATTTGTTTAGACTAAGTCTCTTGTCCTACTCTGTAATTGGATGTAAATCTGTAGGGTTTGTAAACAAATAAATAAATAAATAAATATATATATATATATATATATATATATATATATATATATATATATAAATATATATATATATATATATATATATATATATATATATATATATATATAAATATATATATATATATATATATATATATATATATATATATATATTACTTTTAGGACACTTTTACACTATGTACGTCTAAAGTTATATTCACACTAGTCACCTACCTTTTTTTTTCGCGAATGCGCAGTTGATCACAAGTGTAATAAAGACCCGGTTGCTGTACTACTCAGCGCAGTGCGGCAAATGACCCATCAATTGCACGTTCTGTGTTCAAAAAATCACTTTTATGTGCCGATGTGTGATAGCCTGCAATGTCATAGTGGGGAATAATCTGTCATCTCTGGTTTGTTTCCCTAAGTCTATCGAAGACTTCCGGTAAACAAATGATTGTGTACCATTCCGAAATGAACATTTTACATTTTTCTAAACTCACGGTTGCAACAAGAACAGTTTTTGCGATAAAACAGGCAACCATTTGCTTCGAAGCTCTTCATGATCAAGCAATATTTGGTCGACTGCTGTTTACTTTCGGGCTTATACACGTAGATCCACAACTTGGCATCTTTTATGATCTAATCGTATATATATATATATATATATATATATATATATATATATATATATATATATATATATATATATATAAAAATTAGATAAAGTATTTTTTTATCATGAAACACTTCAATTCTGTTATTACTTTTTGTTTGGAAGTATTCTTCACTACAGGGAAAGTGACTTGGAAGTTATGAAAGATATAAATGTTTGCCTCAATAATTTTAGATTTTACAAAATAACAATGGTGTAGGATATTAATTTATTTTGTTTCTAAAACATACACAAAAAATGATGTTGTTTTGCCTGAAGATAATTTGGGAGCATTTATTTTAACAAATGACAGAGTCTTCTTTGAACGATTGCAAAATTATCAGGATCCAACACGAATATGTTTCTTCAATATATTATACACGCTGGTTTTATTACTATCCAGGGATATCTAAATCTCACGTCCTGTCACTTTATGATTTTACATTATCAGTTCACGCACAGTACCGATGTTTTCTTGCACTACAACCGATTTTGGATAACTTTCACGCGACATGTCTGTCAGCGAACTATGGCCACGATTGAATTCATTAAACAACAATTTTTCTTTGTAGGTTCTTCATCACCATGTAAAGAGTTAAGTTCATTGATGCACTCATATTGAGATAAACCCATGGGAACTTTTGAAAATTAATAGCATGAAAATATTCACCAATTCATTCTATTTTTAATTCATATGTCATAACTTTCTGAGTACGTATACCGTCTAGCAACGCTAATGTTTCCAGTTCCCAAAATATAAACGGCTACCCTAGTACTAACAGATTTTAAAAATTTTAAAATATATATTCTGCATTTTTAAGAAAAATAAATGAGAATTTTAGAGGGAAACTTCAAAGTTTAAGATTAAATTTTTTGACTAGTGTTACTCTATTTAACATTGCTCAGAAATTAAAAGGATTTTCACTAATAAAATTTTATTATGTCTGATTGGTACTGTACCCTTCTAACAATTTAAAATTAAAACTATTATTTTAAGTACAAAATATTGGTTTTAAATTTCTGAAATTAAATGTTCATTAACGACCATTCAAATATAAGAGTAGCCAGCAGTTAAAACCTTACTAAGGTTCTAATATAAATAATTTATACAAAAATATTAATCAACCAACTAGGTGTTTGTTGGTTTATTCGAGACGTATTGTTTGGAGTAAATACCACTTACAGCGGTAACATAAGCTAAAATGCAAATAAGTTTCACAAAAATTAATAAATTGAATTGAAGATATGTTCGTAACATAACACTGATATTATAATGGAATAGTTGATTTTGGCTAAAGCTGGTAGAATTATAATTTATTCTTCTTAAATCGGAGTAAAAATTGAAAATATTTTAGATAAACGACATTTTGTGGAATAGTTTGTACAATTTTTAAGAAAGTCAGCTAATTGGACTAAAATATTTGATTTTCTTAAAAATACCACTTCATATCCTCATATCCAGTTGTTTTTTGGTGTATAATCAGTTTTGTTTTCTATATCTAAGGGCATTTAAAATACGAGCTAATATTAAATATAGGAAAAGATTGGGAACTTTTTCCATAACTTTCTCTTAACGATAGACGTTTCCCTTAAAATCTTTTTACAAGAATTCCATTCAATTAATTAAGTGTCTTTTTAATTGGTGGAAAACAGTTTTCAACTTGTCGAAATAAGTTTTAAATTAATTACGTATAACAAATATTACCTTATTAGTCCAATATAAATAACAAGAGGGAACTAAATGAATACTATCCGAATGAGTTTTACATTGAGTAATAGTCTCATTTTCAAATACTGCTCCTTCAACAAGCAAATCAGATAGAATAATAGCATCGTTGTTAGAAGAGTTCCAGCTTGTTCGTAGAACTAAATTTTCCAGGGTAATGGATGTTGCCCTAAAAATAAGTAAGTAACTATATAAGAATTAATTAGAACCCAAATTTTTTTACTTTGTAACCAGCCGATAAAATTTCAATAATTTTCTAAAAAATCTTTCAGTATGAATTGCCAACTAACTGCTTAGCGATAAATAAATTGAAAGTTAATTGAAATTACCCAAACTAGTAGTTTCTGTATTGCATAAATGAAGTTAATTCTTGTATTTATTGAAATAGTACATACGAGATTACTAATGGAGCTGTCATTTTCCGTAAAATAAATAGATAGACCCAAAATATAAGTGTTATGCTCCAGTCTAATGGATTCAGATGAATTTTATGAGAATTAAGATATGTTTTCACCGAATCAACCGAAAGTGCTAAAAATTTTTTAGCCCAACCATAGATTTTAAATCTCAAGTGAATTCTAACTATAATATATATATATATATATATATATATATATATATATATATATATATATATGTATATACAAGGGAATTCTAACTATAATATTTATATATATATATATATATATATATATATATATATATATATATGTATATACAACTCACCTAAATGAAGAATTCAAGGTGACTGTAACCCACTATTTTCATTAAGTTTGTATTTCAATAGCAGTAGCCAACTTCAATTGAAATAATATTTCGTTTTCTTAAAATAATAAAGCTAGGTAGCACACATGATTTTAACAATCGGTATCAAATATAACAAAGGAATACTAGTAAAAAATTGCCTTTTTTGAATAAGTTTTTATTTTCATGGAGATTTATTCAGGATAAATTTTGCATTTATCTAATGCTAAAATCTAATTTTGCAAGTTGTGCTAGTTATGTTAATGCCTAACTCATTGTATGCTTATATCCAGGTTATTATTATTATATTTGCTATTTCTGCAATAACATTGAAATATTATTGCAGATGTGTTGAATTTGCTGTTGCTTTTTTTCTAAGATTAGTTACACTACCAATTTTTACTTATTTACAGACTAGTCTATATCAATTGATTGCTACAATTTATAACTCGTCTTTTATGACTGCATTTACCTCTTTTAAGAATTAGTATAAATGTATTTTAACAGTTTCTGTTCTTGGTAGATCACCAGGGGGAATGAAAAATAAATACAAGTTTGTCTAAAACAGGAAAAGTGTAAAAATATCAAAAAAATTAAAGTTATATATAATTAGAATCATAATTATTTTTGATCCTAAATCATTACCCTTTCTTTAAATATATATAAAAAAATAAATAGAAATAAATGTTCATTGAAGTAAATGGATCAACAAAAATAAGAAAAACTTCAAATAAACTAATTTATAAAAATAGCTACTTGTTAAACATGAAGAAAAAAGCCAATAGCCGAAAATTCTTGTAAAGTCTTAAATGTCGTCAGGAAATACTACCATGGGAAAAACTTACATCCTTTCCTGGTATTCTTGCAGTCTGAGATAGTGCTTTGTCTCTAACTGTGTTAGAACATAGTACATTTATCCTTATGGTATAAGATTTTTTCAGTTGGTTGAGAACTAAGTTTCTCTTCTCTTATAAGTAGTGAACATAACCCGATCCTCTCCATCCCCCCACTCCTCGACCTTGACCTTGACCTTGCCCCACCCCTCTTTGGCCCCGCCCACATGACATTGTCATTGACCTTGAAAGTGCGCGCGTGCTTTGGCCTTGACCTTGTGTTCAAGGTTGTGTGTGTGACCTTGACCTTGACCTTGGCCTTGGTCGAGACGACCTTGACTTTGTTGAAGGTCATCTTGGGTGTGTGACCTTGGAGGTATGTTGCGTGGTTTGGGGTGACCTTGAATGGTTTTATATAAGGTATGGGGCAGTTTCATTCATCAGTTGGCTCTGACTTGTATAGGTAGTACATGTGTTAATATTTGACAAATCATGGCATATGTTTGTGAAAATTGCGGTTTTAAGTTTAATAATAGTTATAATATGAGACGTCATAAAAGAGAATCGTGTGCGGCGAGATTTAATGAAGTGCCTGGAGGAAAACGGCTCCGAATTGAAGAGTATACATCGACGATTCCGGTAATTAATTGCGCTACATGTAATGTAGATATTCCAATAAATCATATGTCAGCGCATAAACGAACACAACAACATAAAAATAATTCATGTTTGCCGGTATGTCATGGTGTGCAACTCGTTGAATGTGCCTTCAAAAGGAGAATTGCAACCTATCGGGTTAGCAGTGATATGGAGCATTCCGATTACGTAATGTTCTTTGCAGACATTAAATCCAAGGTGGTGGAACTTGTTAATAATTTATTGCGTGTGCATCATGCTTTAAAAGTTAACATGACAGCTGTTGGCGAGTACATGCTTCCATCACAAGAAATATTCAGTGAAAAATCCTTCAACACTGCTAATCAAATAATTAGTGTAGAAAGTGATTTGGATGCCGTTTACCATTCCTTCACCGAATTAATAAAAACGCAGGCGACAGAGTTCCAGGAGAAATATTCAGGTATGGAAAAATCAAAACCCGATATATTAAACTGATTTTTATATATTATTTTTCTTGTTATAGGATGGGCTCTTGTGCGAATTTTATACTTGGAAGTTGGTATCAACAAGTATATGTCTATGGGTGGCTCATCATACATCAAGTTTCCGTGTTCTATTGAAAAGAAAGGAGCTGTCGTCAATGTGATTAACCAGGACGAATTTTGCTTTGCGTGGGCTGTAACATCAGCATTGTTTCCTCCAACAGCAGAGCCTTCACAGAAGACATCCTACCCCCATTTTTCTAGAGTGCTAAATGTAACAGGTATGGATTTTCCAGTAAAATTACGTGACATTAAAAAATTTGAGGAAATGAACAACATATCAATTAACGTATACGGTCTGGAATCTAAATATGAAAATAATGAAGTAATACATGAAGTTATTGGTCCACTGAGGTATGCGTCAAAAAAGTTGGATAGGCATGTAAATTTATTGTCAATTACAGAAGACTGTAGTAGTAAAGATGGCGGTGAACATTTTTGTGATACGACTTGTTCAAAGAGTCATTATTGTTGGATTCGGGATCTATCACGTTTAGTTTCAAGTCAAATTAGTTGTCAACAACATAAAATTTCTGTTATGGTTGCCTCATTTATTTCAGTACACCGTCAGCTTTAACTTTACATCAAAGCTACGATTGTAACCACATTTTCACGCAAACACCCTCAGTGGATTTAAAAATCGATAAATTTGGAAAGAGTGTGCCGGAAAATATTTTAAAATTCGAGGGTATAGAAAAGCAAATGCGCGTTCCATTCGTGGTTTATGCGGATTTCGAATCTGTTTTAAAACCCGTTGAAACAGTACAACCAAACCTACAAAATTCTTACACTGTAAAAAGTTTTAAACATGAACCATATTCTTTTGCTTATTTAATTAAATGCTCTTTTGACGACTCACTTTCGAAATTTGAGCTATTTCGGGGGAATAATGCAGCTCAAGTCTTTGTGGATCGTATCGAGTGTGATTTAAGGGCTCTATACAACACATATTTAAAAGACATTAAGCCTATGAAACCGTTAACGTCTGAAGAAAAAAGGGAGTTTAATGATGCTAAAATATGTGGTATATGTGAAGGCCCTTTTGAAGAGGGTGAGATTAAAGTACGAGACCACTGTCACATAACTGGTGCAAAAAGATTTGGTGCTGCACATTCCGTTTGTAATTTAAATTATGAATTACCCTCTTTTATCCCTATCATATTTCATAACTTAAGCGGCTACGACAGCCATTTATTTATAAAAGAGTTATGTAAATATGGGGATGAAATTGGTGTTTTGGCTCAAAGTAAGGAAAAGTACATATCATTTACCAAAAGCATTTATGTGCACGATTATTTTGATAGTAAATGTGGAAAAGTCAAGAGGAAATATTTAAAGTTGCGATTTATTGATAGTTTTAAATTTCTGTCAACGTGTTTGGAAAATTTAGGAAGCGGTTTAAACGACGACGATTTTATTGAAACGCGGAAACATTTTTCAAATATCAACCAATTTAATTTGATGCGTCAAAAGGGTGTTTTCCCTATAGCTTTATTGACTCTATAGAAAAAATGGAAAATACATGTCTTCCAAGTAAAGATGAATTTTATGATAATTTACGGGAAGAACATATTAGCGATGAAAGCTATAGAAGAGCAAAAGAAGTATGGCGCTTGTTTGGGTGTAAAACTTTGGGGGACTATTCGGACGTGTATTTAAAATCAGATGTGTTGCTATTGTGTGATGTTTTTGAGCAATTTCGGAATAATTGTTTAAAATTCGATAAACTTGATCCAGCACATTACTATACCCTTCCAAGTTTATCATTTGATTGTATGCTACGTATGACTAAGGTAGAGTTAGAGCTCTTAACTGATATAGACATGATACATTTTTTTAAGAAAGGTATACGCGGCGGCATAAGCCAGTGTACAGAAAGGAAGCACATCGCTAATAAAATTTTTTTACCAGACTATGACCCAACAAAACCTTCTTCATTTATAACATACCTTGATGCTACAAATCTATATGGTCATAGTATGTCACAAGCATTACCATATGGTGGTTTTCGATGGTTAAGCGAGCGCGAAATTCTGGATTTAAATATTATGGCTGTTGGTGATGATAGTTTACATGGCTACGTTTTGGAAGTGGATGTGCATTATCCGACTGAGTTGCATGATGCACATTCTGATCTTCCATTTCTAGTAGAAAATATCATACCGCCAACAGAAAACGCTAAATTACCGAAATTAATTCCAAATTTACAAGATAAAAAAAAATACATTGTACACTATAGAACTTTAAAACAAGCCATCGCCAACGGCTTAGTGGTAATGCAAACCCATCGAGTATTACAGTTTAAGCAATCAAAATGGCTAAAATCGTATATTGATTTTAATACCAATTTACGTAACAAGGCCACCACAAAATTTGCGAAGGACACTTTTAAATTAAAAAATAACGCGATATTTGGTAAAACTATGGAAAATGTGGAAAATCGAAAGGATATAAAATTAGTAACACATTGGGATAACAGTGTAGGCAGAAATGGAGCTAGAGCACTAATATCCCGCCCCAATTTCAATAGTAGCTCGATATTTACCGAGAACTTTGTTGCTATACATATGAATAAAGTTAAAATATTGTACAATAAACCAATTTATATCGGTTTTTCCATATTAGATATATCAAAGACTGTAATATACGATTTTTATTATAATTTTATTAAATCCAAGTTTGGCGATGATGCTTCGTTACTTTACACCGATACTGACTCGCTTATATTAAAAGTGTATACGGAAAACTTTTATCAAACTATATCAGAAAACCCCGAAAAATTTGATACATCAAATTACCCCGAAATTAATAATTTCAACATAATTAAAAGTAATTCTGTAGTTGGTAGAATGAAAGATGAGTTTCCTGGTGATCCGATAATAAGTTTTTATGGTACCGGCGCGAAGGCTTATTATGTAAAGTCCATTAATAATGAATTAAAAAAAGCCAAAGGTATCAAAAAATGTGTTATCGAGAAAGACCTTCATCAGGAAGACTACCAAAGAATTGTTGAACGGGGTGGTTTGATATTAAGAAAGATGAAGACATTTAGAAGTGAATTACATAACATTTATACCAACATAATAAATAAAGTAGCATTGTCACATAGCGATGATAAACGTTATGTAATTCCCAGTTGAACCAAAACTCTACCTTGGGGGCATGCAGACATAAATTTTTACAAAACAGACCCGGAAGGAAACTTAGCAAATTTAGTCACCGTGTTGGAATCATTTCTAAGTCAGGACAGCACGTAATCTGGAAAATCCATATTTCATTATTTGTATTGTTTTTATTATTTCTATTAAACATACAACATTAATATGTAACGATAGTATTGTAATTTTTTTTTTTTAAATAAAAAACATGTATTCATTACTTGATTGCTTTTTTATTGAACCTTTATTTTAAAATTATAAATATAATGAAGTGTCGACAAATAACAAACTGTAAAAGTTATTGTTGAAAAATTTGTCTAATAGTAAATTAAACGCACAGGTCTACGAGTAAATGTTTAATGTGAAACAGGTTTGCTGACAAGATCCTCCATAGTCTTTTCAATTTTCAACATTCTAGAGTTAAGTTCATCACGCAGTTCGTCTTGCCTAAGTTCATATATTGCAATAACAGTATCATCAATGTATCCTCTAAGTTCTTGACCGGTTTCAATTAATTTCTTGCGTACGTAACCTTCAAGTTAGTTTCTGAATATATCTTTAATAACAATTGTTGAGTCATGTAAAGCTTTCTGCGTATCTTGTACACACTGAGCAAGGTTATTATCAACATAATTTCGTGTGGTCGCATCGTCTCCTTCAAGAGGTTCTGCTAAATAGCACAATCTTTTGCTTCCCATGTCGTAATCTCCATTAGGTGTAAGTTTAAAACCTATTCCTGAAGGACCTCGCATAAAGTTAAAATCCTTAAATTTTCTTTTGCGACCGAACTTATCAATAGTGTTTACTTCTGACATTGTTATGTGAGACTGATTTGAAACCATTAGATTTCACCCTAATATATGGTTCTATTTCATTAATAAACGGACTCTGCAGAAAAATATGGATTGCAAAACGTATTTTAGGTGATGTTTAATAAATACACGTACAGATTCATTTTACTATTGTTTTATTGAAAAAAAAAAATTAAAATATAACAAAAGATTGAGTTTACTTTTTATTATTAAAAAATAAAAAATATAACAAACAAAAAAATTAAAAATTAAGAAATAAAATACATGTTAATTTCTTCTGTACAGGTAAGCTTCTTCTATGACCCAATTTCTTCTCTGGATGGCACGTTCATTAATGTCCTTGAACTGGTAGTAAACTAGTCCAGAAAAGCCGGATTGTACAAATTTAACCCTGAAAAGGTCAATGTAGTTGAAGTCGTACGTAAGATCATTTCGCCAGCAGATACCCAGTCTTTTACAATGATGACAAGTTAAATAAAAAGCTTTTGGTATATGACTGTATGTTTTGGCTGCTTCACTAGGTTGTTCATCAGTTGGCAACACGATGTTTGAATATGTTGTACTTTTCAATCGCTGTACTCTATTTATGTATTACTTTTTAAAATAACCTTGACAGGACCAAAAAAAAATCCTTGAAAATTACAACCTCGAAAACGACCCTGACATTGACGGGTACTTTGACCTTGGTCTTGGCCTCGCATCTGACAAGTTTAGTACTATATTTATATGCTTCTTTAAAATAACCTTGACAGGGACAAAAAAAAATCCATGAAAATTACAACCTTGAAAACGACCCTGGTATTGCCGGTTACGTCGGCCTTGGTCTTGGCCTTGCATCTGACAAGTTTAAATATTATACTTAATGCATCGAACAAATGGAATAAAGGTGGTGTAGTGGGGGAAATGGGCATAAAAGCAGACTTGCTGGCTCGAGCTCTTCACAGTTCGTCAGAACACCAAACAGTACAGTGCTAAGATAAAGTTAATAGTGTGAGTTTTAATATCGAAGATGTCGAGTGTACGGTCTCTTTTAGATGCTCTTGACGTGAGCTGCGGTTCGCAACAAGGCATGCTGGATAACATTAGTGGTTTGGAAGTGTTAAGTCCGGGGGTATTCGAGAATTGAAATGGCATGGAGCAAGAAGATGCTGAAGACAGAGCCCTGAATGATGGTCGCGATGAAGAGTTGGTTCAGTCGGCAGCGCAATTCCTCGAATGCTGGACGGAGGAGAAGGAGCCAAAAATCAACGTGATAAGTGATGTGGTTGTGCGAAAAGCATCGCGGCCTAGGGAATTTTCTCCGAAAGCTTCTAAATTGAAAAAGCTCTTGACTATGCGGAAGTCGGAAATCGCCGATAAAAAAACATTTTATTCGGCGATTAAAGGTGTGGGACAGGGAAAGAAGAAAAAGTTTAACTTTAAGCGTCCCTCCACCCCTGTTCCATTACCCGACTTCCTGAAAACAGCACCACAAGAGCCATTGTCGGTAGAAGTGCAAGTGATAGAAGGCCCCAATGGACCAACACCACCAACGCCACCAACACCGGCCAGCGTAGAGCAGGAAATAGTGTCGGAGGTGAAGTCTTCCCCAGCGCCACTGTCGCCGATATTGGGGTGCCGGAAACCTATGAAGAAGCGGTTTAAGCGGTGTTTTGAAGGCGCTGCTTCGTCGTCGTCGTCGTCATCGTCGTCTTCACCAAACGAAACCGCTTCTTCTTCGTTAATATATTCCGAGCCATCGCAACCGGAGTGGGTTGAAGACTTCACCAACTCTCAGAAAAGCAAATTAACAGACATTTATCGAATGAAAAAACACTTAGTGAAAAAAGTGAGCGCGTGTGACAGTGACATTTTAGAACTTGAAAGACAATTAGAGTTAAAAAAGGTGGAATCTGCGCGGTTAAAAAGACAATTAGAGGACTTTAATAAATTATGTAGTAGGTGTTAGTTAGTTGTAAGTATTAGCTTTTAATTTATAGTATTAAGTTTGTAAATATATATATATATATATATATATATATATATATATATATATATATATATATATATATATATACATATATATATATATATATATATATATATATATATATATATATAGATATCCAGACATCCTTGTGACATCATTTAGTAAAATTTGTCCTATCCTTCTGACATCCACTAACGCTATGACATCCAAAATTGGATGTAGTTACGTTTTCTATGTTAAATCATCGTGATCAGTTGAAGGGAGTGTATAGAACAATTTTCAAGAGGATGTTACAAAATAGGATTTTTAAAATGTAACTGTTTATTTGTTTCTAGCGTTTATTTCCCAGATGGCGCGCACGAGAAATCGTTTTAGTATATCCAGAGATTTCGCATCTTATTTTATGTGACATCCAACGATTTTTAATGTTTATTAATTTTTGCACATCATACGTTGTGTATTCTTAAAACTGGCAACAGTGCTGTCTCGTTTACAAGGTCGAGTTTTAACACAAGAGCGCGTCATTTTGGTGGCGGCATTCGTAAACCATGTAATATGTGACATCCCGTAATTTCTTTACAAAATAATATTTTATATTTGTGGCTTTTTTAACCTACTTCTAAAAGACGGAGGTTCTCAATTCGTCGACTATGTATTTTTTTATGTATGTACATCGAATACTCCGGAACGGCTGCACCGATTTGAATGAAATTTTTTGCGTTTCGTTCAGAAAGTTGTTACGGTGGTCCCATATTTTTTTAGATGAAATTGGTGCAGTAAAATCCAAGATGGCGTTTACAATATGGCGGCCAAAAAAATAATTTTTTCCCATTTTTTCCAAAATTGGTGTGGAGAAATTTTCGGGGTTGTACCCAACGAATCTGAAATTATTTTAAAAAAATTCATAATGGCGGATCCAATATGGCGGACAAAAAAATTTAATTTTGTCCGATTTTCTCCAAAATTGGTATGGAGGCGTTTTCGGGGTCTCACATAACGAATCTGAAATTATTTTTAAAAAATACAAAATGGCGGATTCAATAGGGCGGACAAAAATTTTTTATTTTTTCCGATTTTCTCCAAAATTGGTATGGAGGCGTTTTCGGGGTCTTACATAACGAATCTGAAATTATTTTAAAAAAATACAAAATGACGGATTCAATATGGCGGACAAAAATTTTTTATTTTGTCTGATTTTCTCCAAAATTAGTACGGGGGCGTTTTCGAGGTCGCACATAACGAATTCAGAATATTTTTAAAAAATTCAATATGGCGGGTCCAATATGGTGGACAAAAATCAATTTTGTCCGATTTTCTCCAAAAGTGGTACGGGGAAGTTTTCGGGGTCGCATAAGATGAATCTAAAATTATTTTTAAAAAATTCAATATGGCGTATCCAAAATGGTGGATAAAAAATTAATTTTGTCCGATATTTTTAAAAATTGACATGGGGGAGTTGTTGGGATAGCACATTCCGAATCTATTATTTAAAAAAAAAATTAAATATGTCGGATCTATGATGGCGGATTAAAGATGCTACATCTTTGGGGGATTTTTTTTAGTGTTAATTACGAAATTAAAATATTTTTTGAAAAACTCAATCTGGCAGATTCAGTATAGTGTTCTAAAAATTTTACATTTTTCGACTTTCTCCAAAACTAATATAGAGGGTTCTTGAGGGTGTAAATTATGAATTTAATAGTATTTTTTCAGGATTCAATATGGCTAATGCAATCTAACTGACTAAAAGTTTTACATTTTTCGATTTTATTCAAATGTGGAACTGAATCGTTTTTAAGGATGTAAATAACGAATATAAAATTATTTTAAGAAAATCTAATATGTCAGATACAATATGATCGTTTAGAAATTCTTAATTTCTGGATTTCATCTAAAATTGGTACTAGGGAGCTTTGAATGGTTTAGATTTAGATTAGATTAAGACGTTAAAATTTTTTTTTTAATTCAATATGATGGGTTGAAAATTTTACCTTATTCGCATTTTTTCAGATTCGGTATTTGGGGGTTTTGGAGTGGTGTATTACGAATATGAAGTTAATTTTTTACAACTATTGGGTTCATAAGATACAATATGAGGGATTAAAATTTTGCATTTTCCGATTTTATCTAAACTTGATATTGCTGGGTTTTTGGGGCAAATATAAACTCAATATGCAATATAAAATATATCGGGCTAAGAAATTTACGTCTCAAATTCTTTAAATATCGATATTAGTTTTGGGGCCTATATTACCAATCTAAAATTAATTTGAAATTTAAGATATTGGATATACTATGACAGATTAAATATTTGTTTGACACAATTTCATTGGTATTTGGAAAACTCTAAGAATCAAAGAATTTTTAATAGTTCATTTTAGGGTGATTTACGATTATGGATAAAATGGGTACTTTTTTGCCACCTTGGAGTCATTGTTGAACACTAATCTCGATTAGTACTTAGTTCAAATAATTTCTGACCCAAATTATTTCTGAATGAAATAAATAACTACTAATATATACAAATTATGGTAAGAAAGCAATTACAAATAAAGTATTTTAATCTGTTTAAGCGAATCACATTTTGTCAGGTTTTAGTTTGGCGCCGACGTCAAAAATTTCAATTTCATGTAAAAATAAATAGTTATTTTTCACTTTTTAGCGTACTTTTAGAAGTCGGTTCAATTTTTCTATAAAAATTGTATCTTATATCTGGATGATATTTGATAATATCATATTTTGATTCTGATTAAGGTAAGTGATGACAAAAATTATTAATATTAGACAACGTAGTAAACTTGAATTTCAAAAATGACTGAAACCTAACCTAACTTGTTATTATTAAAATCATTAAACATAAAGTTTTAGTTCTTTATTTCTTTCAATATGACTACAAGAGGGAAAATAATGGTAGTTATGGTTAGAAAGGTAGACAATGTGAGATTAGGAGAACTTGAAATTAAAAAATCAATATGGGATTCCACGAAAACTTCGGACTTAGAGAATATTATTGATGTAAATGAATTAAAAGATATATCTACTGGACATGGACAAGGTATTTTTTATTATTATACCCTTATATATAAGTTGGTTCATTCAAAATATAACAAAATTTGCATAAATAAAGTGAAACTCTGATTTTCACATTGGTGACGGGAATCTAGATAACGAAAAATAGAAATACGTGTGTTCGTCTGAAATGTAGCCCTAAGAAAAGGGACATGATTATTTTGCATATGAAACCTTACTGATATTAATTAAACATTTTTCAATTTTGTCCAAAATTGGCTTTGGGGAATTTTTGGGGTTGTAACTTGCGAATTTGAAATTATTAAAAATTTTAATATAGCTAATTACCATACGGTGGACTAAAATTTTACATTTCCCGATTTTGTTCAAAATTAGCACTGGGTGATTTCGAGGGTGTAGATTATTAAAAATTTAAAATTACCTTTTAAAAATCAAGTTTAGTGCATCCAGTAAGGCAAGTTAAAAATTTTACATTTTTTAAATATTTCCAATTACGAATCTAAAAGTACTTTCTCAAAATTAAATGTAGCAGATCCAATATGCCACATTAAAAAATTTACGTTTTCCAAAATTAAGATTAGATGTTTTGGGGCATAGATTAAGGATATACAATTAATTTCTGTTATGGTGGGTAGAATATGTCCTGCTGAAAAATTTACACTACTCAAATTCTTTCAAAATCAATGTTCGGGGATTTTCAGCGGCGTAGATTACGAATATAAAATTAATTTCTTAAAATAAAGAAGATTTATTATGGTGACTAAATCTTTGTTTGGTCCAGTTTAATTCAAAATTTTCTTTTAGAGAATTTGCAGAATCAACAACTTATTTATTGCGTAATTTAGTGTAGTTTACAATATCTTTGGCTAAAATGGTTGCATTTATAAATCCTTGACCATAACACGTATTAGACTATACGTCTGGATTAGTAATTACAAGGAAGGTACCTCAAGAATCCGGCTCCGATTTTAATAAAACTTCAATATGTGAAAGAGGGTACAAAAATAAGAAACACGTATTTTTTTATCTACGGAGATTTATTTTAGCGGGGTAAAAACCGCCCCTAAAGTTCACACCTAAAACAATAGTTTTGAAATATCTCGGGTTCTAAGTTCTATAAAACAAAATGAAAATTACTTCTTGTCCGAAGTGATGTTAAAGTATGGTTTTCTTTTATCCCCAAGGATATCATCCTTTATTTTTTATAAGAGTAAATCATCTATTCACGCAAGTAATTTAATTCTAAAAATTACGAAATTAAATATAATTATTTGAAAATAATTTTTTCACGAATACCGTAAGTAAATCAAGTTGATATTTTTCGAGGTTTCCCAGAAATAAATTAGTAAAAGAGGGTGAGTCACCCCCAAATACTCTTTTTTAATAACTCAAGTTTTAATTAAAATAATTCTACAAAACAAAATGCAAATTATTTATTATTGGAAATGATATTAAATTATGCTATTTTCACCCCCAAGGATATCATCCCTTATTTTTTATTAGGATAAACCATATATTTGCGCATGTAATGTAATTGTAAAAATTGCAAAATTTAATGGAAGTATTTGAAAATATTTTTTTCACCAGTACCATAAGTCACATTTAAGTTGTCGTGTTTCGGGGTTTCCAAAAATAAACTAGTAAAAGAGGACGAGCCAACCTCAATTACTTCTTTTTACATCTCAAGTTCTAATTGAGATAACTTTACGAAACAAACTGGAGTTTACTTGTTATTTGAAATGAAGTTAAACAATGGTATTTTCACCCTCAAGGATATCATTAATTTCAGTCGATATGAACGTTACACAACTTACTAAAATCTTTTCTTTTAAATAATAAGAAAATATAAACTTATTTCATTGGTTAAGCATTCATGTCTGTAAATTATTATAATTCATAACATATAGTGATTTCTAATTCCGTAACGTTCTTTTAAATTAAAATTTGAGAATTTTAAGAGCAATAATAAATGTATGAAATGATTTTTATAAAAAATATGGAATAATATCCTTGGGAGTGAAAATGCCATAATTTAACATCCTTTCGAATAAAAAGTAATTTTAATTTTGTTTTGTAGAGATATTTTAATTAGAACTGGATATATTAAAAAAGGTATTTGGAGGTGGATCACCCTCTTTTACTAGTTTATTTTCGGAAATACCGAAATACGGCAACTTAAATTATCAACAAATTTGGTTTAATTTCGTAATGTACAGAATTAAATTATGTAAATGAATTACAAAATTAACCCTCATAAAAAGTAGGAGATGATATCTATGGGGTTAAAACAACATGAAATAACCTGACTCCAAATAACAAGTAATTTCCACGTTGTTTTGTAAAGATATCTCAATTAGAATTTGAGATTTGAAAAAAAATTATTTGGGAGTGACTCAACCTCTTTTACTACTTCATTTTTTGAAACCCCAAAATATCCCAACTTGAGTTAATTATGGTATTCGTGAAAAAAAATACATTAAAACAATTTCTTTAAATTTCGTAATTTTTAGAATTAAATTACGTGCGCTAGTAGATGATTTACCGTGAAGTAATAAGGGATGATATCATAGGGGGTAAAAATACCATAATTCAACATTATTTCAAACGACAAGTAATTTCCATTTTGTTTTGTAAAGATATCTCAATGAGAACTTGAAATTAAAAAAAAAACTTATTTGAGTGTGGCTCACCCTCTTTTAGTAGTTTATTTTTAGAAACCCTGAAACTTAAGTTTATGATATTCGTGAGAAAAATATTTTTAAATAATTCCATTATAGTTCGTAATTTTTAGAATTGAATTACATGCGTAAATATATGGTTTACCCTAATAAAAAATAAGGAATGATATCCTTGGGAGTGAAAATACCACAATTTAATATCATCTCGAATCACAAATAACTTTCATTTTGTTTTGTAAAAATATCTCGCTTAGAACCTTAGATATTTCAAAAATATTGTTTTTAGAGGTGAACTTCAGGGGCAGTTTTTACCCCGTTGTAATGAATTTCCGCAGATAAAAGAAATACAGGTCTTTAATTTTTGTACTCTCTACAACATAAGTTTGGAGCCTGACACTTCAGATACCTTCCTTGTTAGTTCAAATAATTTAGAGATATCGTGACAAGTTCAAAACTAATAAAATTTTTATTAAAAAATTGAACCGACTTCTAAAAGTGCGCTAAAAAGTGAAAAATAACCATAAATTTTTTATATGAAATTGAACTTTTTGAAGTCGGCGCCAAACTAATACCTGACAAAATGTGATTTGCATAAACAGATTAAAAATACTTTATTTGTATTTGCTTTCTTACCATAATTTGTATATATTAGTAGTTATTTATTTCGTGTACAAATAATTTGGCGCCGACTTCAAAAAGTTCAATTTCATATTAAAAATTTATGGTTATTTTTCACTTTTTAGCTCACTTTTAGAAGTAGGTTCAATTTTTTAATAAAAATTTATTTTTCTATTTTTAGTTTTAGAATTCATTATGACATTCATAAATTATTTGAACTAAGTACTAATCGAGATTAGTGTACCTCGCAATGACTCCAAACTGGCAAAAAAGCACCCATTTTATCCAAAGTTGTAAATCACCCTAAAATGAACCACTAAAAATTCTTTAGTTCTTAGAGTTTTCCAAATACCAATCAAATTGGATCAAACGAGTATTTAGTCTGTCATTGAAAATCCACTATCTTAAATTTCAAATTAATTTTAGATTGGAAATATAGGCCCCAAAACCTTCCAATATCGATATTTAAAGAAAATAAATTAATTTTTTATCCACCATATTGGATACGCCATATTGATTTTTTTAAAAATAATTTTAGATTCGTCATATGTGACCCCGAAAACTCTCCCGTACCAATTTTGGTGAAAATCGGACAAAATTGATTTTTTTTGTCCGCCATATTGAGTTTTTTAAAAATAATTTCAGATTATTTATGTGAAGCCTCGAAAACTTCCCCATACCAATTTTGGGGAAAATAGGACAAAATAGATATTATCGTTCGCCATATTGGATCCGCCACATTGGATTTTTTTAAAATTATTTTAGATTTGTCATATGCGACTCCGAAAACTCCCCCGTACCAATTTTGGAGAAAATCGGACAAAAACGATTTTTTTGTCGGCTATATTGAATCCGCCAAATTGAATTTTTTTAAAAATTAGTTTAGATTCGTCATATGCGATCCCGAAAACTCACCCGTACCAATTTTGGAAAAAATCGAACAAAATTAATTTTTTTGTCGGGCATATTGGATCCGCCATATTGATTTTTTTTAATATTATTTTAGATTCATCATATGCGATCCCGTAAACTCCTCCTTACCAATTTTGGTAAAAATCGGACAAAATTGATTTTTTGATCCGCCATATTGGATCCGTCATATTGAATTTTTTTAAAATAATATCAGATTCGTTATGTGCAACCTCAAAAACTCCCCCATACCAATTTTGGAGAAAATCGGACTAAATAAATTTTTTTGTCCGCCATATTGGATCCGCCATTTTGATTTTTTTTAAAATAATTTCAGATTCGTTGGGTATAATCCCGAAGATTTCTCCATACCAATTTTGGAGAAAATTGGACAAAATTAATTTTTTTGGCCGCCATATTGTAAGCGCCATCTTGAATTTTACTGCACCAATTTCATCTAAAAAAATATGGGACCACCGCAGCAACTTCCTTTACATAACGTAAAAAATTTCATTCAAATCGGTGCAGCCGTTCCGGAGTAATCGGTGTACATACATAAAAAAAAAATACATAGTCGACGAATTGAGAACCTCCTTCTTTTAGAAGTCGGTTAAAAATACAAAAAAACATTTTTGTAAACGAATCAATTGTCTTCCGAAAAAGCCCTAAAATGCGAAAAATAATATTTGTGTTGTAATAATAAGAGTTTGCTTTTCTAGTTTAACCCAAGTACGACTTAAGTATTTTGTATGAACCACTTACGAAGCGATATCTAGGTACTCGGTATAGTTTATTTGATAGGATAAATTTATTTGTAGAAATTGCTTCCAAAGATATTAAAAACGATCTTGTGGTAAATTTTCATTATGATAAAACTAGTAATGCAGAACAACTATATGATTTAAATTCTTATAATTCGATTTTTAGTTTTGAATTCATTCTAATTGTTGTAAATCATCCTAAAATGAACAACAAAAAATTTTTTGATTTTTAGAGTTCTCCAATTATCAGTTTTGAATGGAATTATGTTATAGTAAATCCGCTGTCTTAAATTTTAAATTAATTTTATATTGATAATATAGGCCTTCAAAACCTTCCAATATCGATATTTAAAGAACTTGAGACGTAAATTTCTTAGCCCGACATATTTCATCATATAATTTCAAATAAAAATTGTAGAGATTTTAAAACCTAAAATTTGAGCTTTTGTGCGATCATTATTGCAAAAAGGTCGAAAAACCCGCAAAATCGGCTATTCTTTTAATATTAATTATTTATTGCAAAGTTGACTTTTTTGCACTTTTTGCTCGTCTTTCTGAACAAAATGATATTTTATAATAGCAAATCGGATAATTTGTTGCTGAGATATTGCTAATTACTTATTCCAAGACGCAAAATGTTGATTACTATAACTTTTTTTTGAGTGAATGTTTTGACTTCCACAGTGGTTCAATCCTTTCGTGAAGGCCAACACTTTCATACTTTGTCAGAAACAAATTAAAAATTAATTTTCAACCCCTTAATTACCGCTTTAAAAAAGGGAGTGTTTTCTTTTTATAAAGAAACATAGCTCTTGCGCATGGAGAACACTGAACTCGCAGCTTTACATCAGCAGCGCTCGGAAAATTTCGTCGTATTTCAACAACGAATGAACCATTTTCTGTGTTTTATGAATATGGCACCACCCCCTTTTTTAGAGCGATATTTAAGGGGTTGGAAATTATTATTTTTTTTTTCATTTGCCCCCAACAACATATGAAAATTTAGGCTTTCACGAAGAGATTGAAGCTTGTGGAGTTTAAAATGTTCACCCAAAAAGAAGTTATACCAATCAATCTTTTGCGTCTAAGCTACATTTTTGTCTAATTTACCATTATCAAATATCGTTTTGTTCAAAATGACGAGCGCTTCCCTTTAAAATCAAAAGAATTGCCGATTAAGAGTATTTAAATTGTAGGTTTTTAAAATCTCTACATCTTTTATTTGAATTTTTTTTTCCAAAATGAATTACTTGGCTTTTAAATTCAAAAAACTTGTTTTAGCCCACTTTGACCGCCCCTCTTAGCCCCAACTTATTCTTTGCTGTTACTTTTTATGTAGGGTTTGTTCTTTCACTGCTCCGAACACCCCTGGATAGGTCTCATCCATTTCGGAATTTACGTCAAAAACAGCACTAATTTTTACCTTTGGCTGGAACTATATCCAATGTTTGGAAAATTGCAGTTACTCAATTTACAGCGAAAGTTAAACATTATAGGATTAATTGCTCCTCCTCTTTTCATTCCTTATATTACGTAATTTAAAAGTGGCAACACCGCGATGATGTCACAAGGTATGTAGTTATTTTACAGATGTCACAAGGGATGTTAAATAGAAATGTATATTAAATATACAGGGATGTCGAAGAGGTAGGAAAATTTTTTTTTTTTAATTTGTGTATGGTTTGATTTTTTTGTTCACAAATGGATAAATTATTTGTTTTTGAAAAGTCATATTTTTGGTTTGACGAATTATATTGTTTTTCTAGTGGATGCCATAAAGTCGAAAATTTTACAGGAGGTCACAAAGTACGTTGGATGAGTATATATATATATATATATATATATATATATATATATATATATATATATATATATTGTAGTTAATAAAAAAAAGTGTTTGATCAGATTTTTATATTTTATAATGAGAATAAAAATGACTTGAAAATTTATTTTTGTGTGTTATTTCATATAGGCCCTGTCCCACATAATATTAGGTAATAAAAAAAAAAGAGTGAATAATCCACTAAAACTACGCAATAGCAATAGTTGTAAATATTTTTTGATAATATTTACAAGTATGCTAAAACATGGTTCGGTTTAAGAAGTTAAGGTTCTGTCGCCAGAACTTCTAATACTTTGTATCTCAATATTGTATGTTTTTATGAAAAAAAAAACATAAAATATTGGTTACAAAGTATTATAACCAACTAAAACTACGATCAAATTATTTTGTGGTCCTGAAAAGGACCGTTTGGTTGTAAAACATGCGACTCTTTATTGTGTTGTGGAGTCGCACGGCCCGTCATCATCAACGGGGGTGGTGGCGGTGCTGTCCTCTGCATATTCAATGATGAACCGCCAAAGTTCATCCCATCTGGATTCGTCCGACTCCCACTCGAGACAATTCTCTGTGGTAGAATCTACCACAGGGCATTGGATGGGTTGTTGTTGTTGTTGTTCAGTCGCAGACATGTTGAACTAAAATGATTGTAATAAGTATTGGTGGTCGTATATATAGAGACAAATTAATGGTGGGGGGTGAAAACAAATGTCGTATTACGTATTGAGACCAAAAGTTGTTTGTGGTCTCAAATACGAACGAACGATTTAGCTGGGTTCCACCAGCACCTAAACTTTTAATACTTTGTATCTAATATTGTATATTCTATACATACAATATTAGTAACAAAGTACTAATATGTACTAAAACTACGATCAAAGTATTTTGTGGTCCTGAAAAGGACCGTTGTTGTTTGCCCTTAAAAAGGGCCAGGGAGAGTGTGGGGCTTATGGTGCCCCATCTTCGCTGGTCGACCACCAGCTTGACGAATCGCAGGGGCCTTGCGGGTCGTCGGGTGTTGGTGATGCTGGAATTTCCAGCACCGCATCCCCCGTCGAGTCCGGCTCTGGCTGCGGCGACGGAGTTTCGAGTCTTTGTAAGACCCAATCGCCCGCATCGTTTAATTCCACGAGACCCGGATCGTGGTCATACAGCAGCGGAATCGGCTCATCCAAGTTGTCCCAACGTAGGACGTCAATTTCAAAATCCACCTCTTCGTCGTCGTCGAAGACTTGCAGGTCTCCAACGTTGTCGGCTACGGTGTCATCACTAAAGATGGATGAGCCTCTGCTGGCGGGTCTTTCTTCCTCCATGTTCATCGTATGAGGGTTGATGAATATATGACTGTGTAACTGGCCCAGTCTCATATATATAGAACTACCCCCACCCCACCAACGGATTCTAAATGTTGTGTATTGGTGAGAGCTTATAGAATTATTGATTTTTTCAAAAACTTTAAATAAGGAATTAGATTTGTTTTTGTTTAGACAATAAGACTTATTCTTAATATTTTGTGAAGAATACATTACAAAAAAAATAATAGAAACCTTGTTTGGACTGTTAACATTTTCATAGGTTCTCAAGCATATAACTTGGCACTTAAGCTACGAGACAAATCGTCGTTAAACGAATATCTCGCCCCATAAGTGACGATTACTAAACTACGATCAAAATATAATGTGGTCCTGAAAAGGACCGTTTTATGTGCCGCAGGCACACTTATAAAAAAAAAAAAAAAAAAAAAAAAAGAACCTCCCCTACAACTTCCACATACTCCCGTTCGGCGCTCTAGCCTCCTAACTCGAGAATTTCAATTTTTTCGTCTAAATTTTTTTTTCATTTTTAAGATTTTTCAAATTTCACCATTGTATTCTACTCAAAATTCTAGGTAATTAAAGTGCTTTTATTTTTTCTCTATCTTGTACGGTTCCCGAGCTACAGCGCTTTAAAAAATCCAAATTACCAACATTCTATAACCCTTTTTTTCAAATTTCATTTTTTCGAATTTTCAAAAATACTACAATATGTAGAAAAAAATTCTCTCTTTAATTTCCCAATACCGTTTTTCTCTAAATCTTCAACTTTAGCGCATATTCGGCATTTTCGAAAAAAAAAAAAAATATAATTTTTTTTACACCATCGCATTCTCCTCAAAATTTTGGGCTATCGAAGTGCTTTTATTTTTTTCTATCTTGAACGGTTCCCGAGCTACAGCGCTTTAAAAAATCCAAATTACTAACTTACTATAACCCTTTTCTTAAAATTTCATCTTTCCGAATTTTGAAAAGTACTACCATATGTAGAAAAAAATTCTCTTTCTAATTTCTTAATATCATTTTGCTCCAAAACTCCAACTTTGACGCGCATTCACCATTTTTCAATTTTTTTTGAAAAAAAATTTTTTTACGTTTTTACTATCGAGAAAAATGCTTGCTTATAGTAATCGATTTCCTCTATAATTTTTTCCTATAACTTTTTTCCCTATTCCTAACGGTTACTTTCCTACAAATTTTCTAAATCGTTGTTTTCATATTTTGCCTTAAAAATTTTTTCTTGTGTTATTTAAGCTCTTTTTTCCACTTAATAAACCACTATTATCTAAAATCCCGTACTCCTTTCTTAAAGAGCGGGCTTTTCCGTCCGCTTTTTTTTTGTTGGGTTTCAAATAAATATAAAACTATTACTTCACTCATTACAAATTTATTGATTCAAGAACATTATTTTGTGTTACATATAATCGATACATTAAAATATAGATTTATTGGTCACCGAACCGTTTAATACATTATAACTAAAAAATGAGTCGTGAATAACTAATGCGTACACTTTAGTGTCTTTGGGGAATTTATTCTTTCTCGTTTGGAACTCCAATTTCACATCCACTGTCGATGAGTTAATCGCCTCTGGTTGATGACTGCAATTGATAATAAAAACGGGGTTTTTCATATATTCCGCGAACGTTATCATCGGATCGTTTATTTCGCGCCCGTAGTAGCTGCTTTGGAAGTTTTCGTAATTGTAATAGGCTGCTGCGTACAGTTTTTTGGCGAAATCTAAATTCCATCTTTCGTATGGATAAACGGTTGAATTCAGATACAGTCTAATGTCGCATACGTCGGCGTGGGTAAACTGGGTTGCGTTTTTTTCTTTCTTGTCGCAATTATTGCTGTCTTGAAACCCGACGATTATATAGCGCGGTCTTTCCAGACTTGTACTCGTTCTCAAGGCCCACACGTCAGAAGATGTTTGCCTTAAAGCTGGTGATTCGTACAGATCCCATTTACGATATGCCATTTGAATACTGGCATTGTTTCCACCTTTATTAATGCGAGACAGTATTTTCAATTTTTGCTTGTCGTCTGGAATGATGTGACGAATTTTCCATTCGATTTTGTCGATACTAATTTCTGCCTCTACTTCGCCGACGTAACAATTGGTAAAAGTGCGAGCTATAATCATAATAAGCTCTTGTTTTACGTTGAAAACACCTTTTGCGTAATCTTCGGCGAATCCCATAAGATATTTTAAGGGTAATTTCCCGGAGAATACGTTACTTGCCGTGTCTACGATATCTTGGTTTGCTTCGTCGAGACCCCATCCGCACGTCATGAGAGATCTTTGTTGCAAACTTCCGAATGAAACCATGGTTTTTAATGTCGTCGTAACTCCAGGTTTACGAACCACGGCGACCTGCTCACCTCCCATCTCGTAGCGAATTTCATCGAACAAAAATGCGAGGGCATTATTTGATAAAAAACATCTTTTCGTTGCGTCTATGGGTTTAAATTTTCCTTCGATATATATGTAACTTTCGGCGATATCCAGTATAATATCTTGAAAATTAATGAGGATACGGACTTCATCCGAATTGTTGAATGATGGAGATCCGTATGGTTTATACGTATGCTCTTCTAGACTAATAATGGAATTGTCCAAGATGGGTTCGGAGAAAACCTCTATTTTATCGCTGGTGGTGGAAATCATTTTCGCACTTTAAGACCGATTGATTTTAAAAATCAAGTCTTCGGCAGATAACTGTTGAGATGTTTGTGATCTAAAGTCTGGACGACGACTAAACTTGACGTTAACTCTTCTTTTACTTTTATTATGTTTCGGCGGTTCCCCCATCTTAGTCGACAGCACACACAATTGACGATTGAAGCAAAAACCCATTTCTATGAAATTTTCTTCAGTTCCAATTTCACGATTATTTTCTCGCCTTGAAAATTGATTAGATCACCGCTATCGTCCAAGATGCGAAGAGTAATGTTGTCGAGAAACTGACGTCCTGCCGGCATTATCGGCATATAAATATTATTTTGTGGTTCTTTACTAATTTTGTAACCGGGCTCCACGTCGATATCGAATTCGAACAAGGTATGACCTTCCACAGAATTCATATATGCTCCGGAAATTATATTACAATCTACGCGTATGATGCGTACTTTCATTATTTCCACCATCTCGGTTGATTCGTGCTTTTTGTCTCTTTTTAACACTGTATGATTAAATCCTAACATTTTACCGATACTCGCCTCTCCCCGGAAATCTATAGTATATTGGGATTTAAGTTCACATTTCAGCGTATTATTATTAGCGACCAAGTAAAAGATTCCATCGTTCTTTTCTTCAGTTGAAATCCTCAAAGCCTCCGACATAGCTTTACCTATCTCATCTATTTCATAGGCCCCAGGTAGAATCTGCAATTGTATCGGCTCGGTGGTGTAACCCTCCTTCATGTAGGCAAACTTATTGTTGCTTTCGTCCACATTAAAAATTGAATTGTATGTGTAAAATCCCAGCAATGCCAGACCATATTTGTTTTCTCTATTTAATTCGACTGGTGGATAAAAATCGGCGCTTAAGACGCTCGAGTGTCCTGTTAGTGTGAACGTATAAGACATGACTAACCATTAAAACATCACACATCTCGGTTTTATTCTTAGCGGCAACATTTAAAAAGATTCATCTTCACACCTTTTCTCACTGCATTAGATAGTGATGTTTTTATGCTATTTTCTGCTTTTATGCGCACATCGCTGATTTTGCAATAACAACAAAATATTTTTCTAGCCGTAAGATCCTCATCAGCCGTAACCTCGTTTAAATTGCTGCTGCTGAAATAATGTTTGAAACCGCACTGATATTTTAATATATCGATATCGCTTTTGAGGTGCTCGGGCAACTTTTCCCAAACGAATGGAATTTCATTTGGGGCTAATGCAATCATTACTTCCTTGGACATGTTTTATAACTGTTTCACGGTCATTTTCCTTAATCCACCGGCTAGATGAAATGCTTTCAGTGATTGCAACATTTTAGTATCGTTATTGCGATCCATTTGCGGTGTTAATGGTGACGATGATGATGATGATATCTTTTACGCTGATAATTCGACAAGAAACTTTAAGCACAAATGTCCACACCAGACTGTTCCAAAATCCTGCTGACGATCGTATGTATAGTAAATAATTTTTGATGGTTCCGATCCCGTTTGTAGATATCGTACCAATTCGATCGGTGGGGGTAAATCGCCGAAGCTGTCATAATATGTTACTTTAGAATTATTTTTTCTATAAGCTACCCAATGAGTCCCTGCACCACGCGTACTATCCAAATTCACTATTGCTGCTTCGTAACGTCGAGGACCTTGTCTAGGTAATAAATCCCTCATATGAACGCCTCGAAAGTGTCCTATTCTTTTCTTTTTGGCATATTTTTCTATATCGATGTTAGATAGTGGTCTTCGAGGTAGGGATTCAATTAGTTTTTTGATCTACGATTTAAAAATAATCCCATACCTTTACGATATGGCTTTAGAAACAAACCATTTCCTTTCGATTTTAAATACAGGCCGGCACCGGTTTTATCTTCGCTGCTTTTTTTTACAGCTTTTATGGCGCGCACAATTCCCGCTGCCCCACCGGCTAATGAACCCAAAGCTGATAACCCGGCAAAAATTGGTATTAATGGTAATATTCCACCAGTTTTAGGAATCGGTATTATTCTCGGTGTACGAACCTTCCTTTTGCCACCTGCCGCTTTTACCGATCTACGTGCTGCCGACAGAGCTATTTTAGATGCATTCATGACATTTTTTTCCAACACATTTTTACTTCCGGCTTTTAATAATTCCCTTCGAACTGCTTGTCGAATAGCTGTTCCGAAACTGGCTTTCCGAACATGTCGATTTTTATTAACACCTTTCCTTTTTGTATGACGTGTGCCTTTACTAGATGTTTTTTTTGTTGATAATGATGATGGTACACCCATACCAAAACGTTGTTTTCCTTTCATAATGTTTGTAACTAACCAAGCTGCTGTTTTTTCACCTAAACTGGAATCTTTCGATTTTACTCTATTCCAAGCACTTTGTTCGAACTCGTAATCCGCTCGATGTCTCGCACTTATGTTGTCTTTATTATGTAAATAGGCTAAATCGTGTTTTTTGCATGCGGCATCCAAAGGATTAATGCCTGGATCACCTCTTGTTACACGTTTTATTACTTTTGTTCCGGGGCCGCAATATTGATAACCAGGAATGTGTACCTCGAATGGTAATTTATTTATTAACGAATTCACAATACCGTGTCCAGTTTTGTTGGAAACGTGAGACCGTCCACTTCGTTTGACGCTCGGCATCTGAATGACAGTTTTTGTGAAAAATTGCCTATAAAATATCAAATTTTCCTAAGATGCGCGTTATCGATCTTAAACAAAAACTTCCTATTGACAATCTCGATGAAAAAGTCGGACTTGGATTTGAAAAGAAGATAATGAAGAGACACGGTCCTCTACTTCCTTCCTCTATTCGCGGCCTGTTAATTGGTCCATCCAATTGTGGAAAAACTAATGTCATGATTTCGCTGCTTACACACCCCCTTGGGCTACGTTTCGAAAATGTCTATATTTACTCGAAATCTCTGTATCAACCGAAATATGAGTATTTAAGGAAAATTTTAGCGCCCATCAAAGGTTTAGGCTACTATGCCTTTAGTGATTCCAGTAATATTGTGGAACCGTCCGATGCAAAACCAAACTCTATATTTATCTTTGATGATGTTATATGTGAAAAACAAGATGTTATAAGATTGTACTTTAGCATGGGACGTCATAAAAATATCGACTCCTTTTACCTAGCGCAAACATATTCGCGAGTGCCTAAACAGCTTGTGCGAGACAACGCCAATTTTATTATTATGTTTAAACAAGATGAGTTGAATATGAAACACATATTTTCCGACCACGTTTCACCGGATCTAACTTTTACTCAATTTCAAGAAATGTGCTCAAAATGTTGGGATAATAAGTATGGATTTTTAGTAATTGATAAAGACAGTGATGTGAAATCGGGAAGATTCCGCAAAGGATTTGATAGCTATATATTACTGTAATAATAAGAGAAAACGCTCATTTGATTGTTGAAACGTCCTTTGTTAACATCATGAATAACGCGATCGACTTAAAACGTAAACTAATGGAAGCTACCAATGCCGTCAGAAGAAAATTTAAACAAATTAAAGCGGCTAAAGAATTTAATGTTGTGGAATTGGAAAAGTTTTACGAACCCATTTCTAAGCCGTTGACAACTATATCTGATGTGGTTAAGCAACGTCAGCAGCAGCAGCAGCAGCAACAACAACAACAACAACAACAACAGCAACAACATTATCCAGCTACAAAGTCACATAGTCTCAGTACATCAGTGCAGTCGACTCAAATATCAGGTTTTCCCCAACCTACACATTCCTTTCAAACCTCCACACCTATTCAGCAGCAGCAGCAGCAGCATCGCATTTCAAAAGAAGATATTAGCCAATCGGTGTTTGATACACCCTCGGCATCAACTAATACATCTCTCGCATCCGCTGACACCACAACTTCCGATACTTTAAACGCACACCTGAAAGGATTACGTTCGAAACCATCTCTATACGATACTGTATATGGTGTACGTTTTGGTTCAAAAACAGATTATAACAAAAATTTTATTGGTAATTTAGAGGTGCGTTTTCGAAATGGAAATATTGTCTTATACAGAAAAGGGAAAAATATTGCAGAATATGGTGGATCACCGGCACTTTATGATTTGTTATTTCTTAAAACACCCCCAAGTGTAGGCAAGGAAAAACAACAATTAAGTGATAATGTACTTTCAACGTACAAGGAAATTTTGGAATCAACGAGTGCTGTGTACAACAATTTTAAAAAAAGTTATGGTTTACGGGAGACCAGATGGAACAAATATTTACGAATTATTAAACCTCTGATAATGGGCACAAAATTAGGTGGTACTATTACAAGAAAAAATCTCTCTGAAAAACTACAGTTACCCACAAAAAAGAAATTATCTTCGAAAAAATTTCAATATGTCTATTGGAACAAAGCTAAAGAGTTGGTGGATCGTTTACGTTTGTTGTGGAGTTCCGGTCACACTGGACACGAAAATGAAATTATGTCAATCATAGAGGAATTACGAGAAGAAGATATAATATATTAAGCTCAATATTTAATGATATTATTCAGTTCTTCCTTCGATCTGAAACCTTTAATATTACTAATAATATGGAGCCCAGTCTAGAAAAAATCAAGATTGTTAATGAACTACATAGAACGGCTAGAAAAAATTTTGTAAACGGCGCACGATAATAAAAGGTTACAGAGATTTGTGGCAAATTGATTTGGCTGAAATGCAACAGTATGCTGATGAAAACGATGGTTATCGTTATATTTTGGTCTGTATAAATTGTTACTCTAAATTTGTCTATACCAAAGCCATAAAAAACAAGACTGGTATAGAAGTTACTAATGCGATGAAAAGCATCATTGAAGAGGCATCATATACACCAACAAATCTGCAAAGTGATCAAGGAAAGGAGTTCTATAATACAAACTTTCAAGCCCTGATGAAAAAATATAATATAAATCATTATTCCACTTACAGCACAAAGAAAGCTGCAATTGTTGAGCGAGTCATAAGGACTTTAAAAAATAATTTATATAAACAATTCTCGACAAGAGGATCTTACAAATGGATACATATATTATCGGCAGTAACAAAAACCTATAACCATTCGAAACATCGCACCATTGGAATGAAGCCTGCAGACGTGCAAGAAAAAACACAAATTAAAGCATACGATTATTTAAAAATTGTACCTAAAAAATTTAAGTTTTCCATGGGTGACATTGTGCGTATTAGCAAGTACAAAAGCTTATTCGAGAAAGGATATACGCCCTCTTGGTCAACCGAATTGTTTAAAGTTGTAAAAGTTAACGTTACAAATCCACCTACTTACTTGTTGGAATCGTTAGAAGGTCAGCCTATAAGAGGGTGTTTTTACGAATCAGAACTACAAAAAACAAGCAGTCCTGGCGTTTATCTAGAAAGTCCTTAGACAACGCAAGAAAAATCACATCGATCAATTATTTGTCAAATGGCTAGGATTTCCCAACCACTTCAACTCTTGGATAGATAAAGCTAATATTGTTTAAATAACATATTGTATGAATATATTTTTAATTTAAAATGTAAAATAAATAAACAATATATTGTAAAATAAAGTTTTTTATTTCAATCTTCATCATTAAAAACAATGACAATAAAACATCATACACATAAATAACATTTCAATATTCTTGGAGGGAAAGTCCAATTCATCGACGACTACGACGTTATCTTCAAGGCTATGCCACTTGGAGTGCATTCTCCTATTCTTTAACCTGTTTTCCCTTTTTTTTAGATGTTTTTTGAAGTCGAGCCGTACGACAGTGCGCTTAATGGGTCATTTAAAGGCTGATGATAGAGTATTTTCTGCATAACTTCATTTTTTGTTTTAAGCTCACTATTATTTTTGTATATCATGGGGAGGACATCCTTGTTAAATATGTCACATATTACAACTGCAAAATTGTAAAACTTTCTATTAACAAAGTGTTTTGTCACAGCATCGTCATCATCTTTAGGTTCGCCTAAGTTGGTTATGATTTTTCCACCCATATCATACTGCCCATCCGCTGTAAATTTAAAACCAATCCCTTGTGGCCCAGTTATGTATGATATTTTTCATTACATTTCTGACGACCAAATTTATCAATTGTGTTGTTTCCTCGACTCATTTTCAATCTTTACTAAACTATTTTATTTTTATTTGCCCTACTTATATTAAATATTTCAGCTGAGAAAAAGAAACACTGACTATGATCTACTGGGTTGGTATGTTTATAAAAGAAATAAAACAAAACTGTGATTGTAATAGATATTTATTTACAGTTATTTAATTGCACAAATACAAAAATTATAAAAAATTAATTTTCCATGTCTTCATTTTCGTCGCTCAAAATTCTATCCCATTCGACACTATTTCGATCGTCAACGTCTTGGGCTGTTACTGTTGCAGAAACCAATTCCTATTTTGCAGCAAGCTCACCTGGTAAATGTGGAATATTGACGAGGTATTCTTTTAATTCTTCTTCAACCATTTCAGCACAAAATGTATCCATGTCTATGGAACCATATAAAAATTTGTCGCACAAGTGTGCCCCAGCCATAAAATTGATTGTATCCCTGATCTCGTTCTTATATTGATCTTTGGTTACATCAATATGCGACCAATCATTTACGCTATCTAACATATCGTGAGCCATATTTCTTAATTCTCTCCCCAACCAAAATATGTATCTATCTACACATTCGTTGGCGGTCGTCGTCGTCGTCGCATCAGCAGACATCTTTAACAGAAATAATGAACACGCGTAAGTATTCTGACATGTGCAACTATATTTTAAATTTAATTACATCCTTTTTTTCAAACAATTTACATACAATTTACTCCAATGAGCCAAAACGTAATAATGTTCGAGTATTGTTTCCAAAAACTCTAGTGCCCTGCCCCAAATAAGTTAGAGTGTATTTACCTTTAGTTTTACTCATAATATCTACAATATCGTCATATAGTGTTTCGGCCACACGTTTTGGCAAAAAAGTCTCAAATGTGCTATTATCACCGTCATCGTGTAAAGCCACTAAAAGAGTTTTACCAAATCGTGTAGTCATTGAAATCATCTTTACAATTTTATACACTTTGCCTACAATCATTTCGGTAACCTTTTTTCTCTCTAAAACATCGAAATCTTTGCTGAACATTTCATTAATTTCATCTAGAGTTTCTTTTGCAATACTCATTATTGAAAAAATGGTATATAAATCCAAAAATTACCGTGAATATAAAAGCACTTTCAGAACACTACACGAACACAATATTTGATGTTTATGCCACTGATATCTGCGACTGTTTGAAGTCACTTCTTTTCCCACTAACCTTTATAGCGAGTTTTCAAGGTCGAATTGTAACAATGGTGGGGGTAGCTTAACGATAGAAATAGTGGGAGGAGTCTTCAAGGTCAAATGACGTCACACATTTAAATTGGTATAAGGATAACTTCAAGGACAAAATATAATGAAACAAATAACTACATTTTATGTACTTTATTGATTGATTTTTTTCTGCCATTCTTCTATACGTGTAACATTATCACCTAAACCTAATTTTCTTAATTTGTTCAATAATAATTGTTTGTTTTTATTTCTTAGAAAATTCTTACAAACTATACTCGCTAAAAGACACACTTCGGCATGGTCCATACTTAAAAAATACACTAAAATCCTGAGCCTCCGAATCTTGCATTTCATATGCGTAAAATTCCGAACAGGCTGCAGAAATTAGAAATTCTTGGTACATTTCTCGCACTAAACTTTCCATATTAACTACTACTACGTTAAACTTAAGTCCTACACTCTAATTTCATCTAACACAACCGGATCTGCAATGAACCTAATCAGTTTTTCCAAACAGTCACTAAACCCCAACTTTTTTATTTCACGAACAAAGTCTTGTAAATTTATTGTTTTGCTGCAATATTTACGACATGCATTCGCAGCCTTTTCATATTCATAAGCCAAATCACAATAGCGCGACGCCCATTCTGCTCGACTTTTCATTGCATCATTGAAATAATTACTAGCCGTTTCAGTGAACTCATCGCCCAATTTTTTTACTGTCTCTTGCAAAGCACTATTCATATTATTCACTCATTTTTACATTCACGACACTTTTTTATTGCTGGTGGTGGCCCATCTATATAATGACGATATATTTGTTCATAGTGAATGTAACAGGGTAAGCTTAACTGTAGTTCCTTGTCACACCGATATGGCGCTGGCAGCTTATCCCAAATTTGCCGTAAACTCAGCGTATCAACGCAAGTTTTTAAATATTCGAGAGGAAAAAATGCTAGATCCTTCTCTTCAAAATCACACAAACTTTTTAAATTACTCTGATATAAACAAATTACTCTGCCGACTTGCTCTATAATTTTTTCTTTAGATAGTTCCGTATCTGACATTTCACACTGAATGAATGCAAATAGACTCACACAATTTATAGAACAATTTGCAAGGTCAAAATCATTTCAAGATCATCCCAAACTATTACAATGCACAAATAACTACTTCAAGGTCACACACCCAAGATGACCTCCAACAAAGTCAAGGTAGTCTCGACCAAGGTCAAGGTCACACACACAACCTTGAACACAAGGTCAAGGCCAAGGACAAAGCGCACGTGCACTTTCAAGGTCAATGACAAGGACATGTGGGCGGGGCCAAAGAGGGGTGGGGCAAGGTCGAGGTCAAGGTCGAGGAGTGGGGGGATGGAGAGGATCGGGTTATGTTCACTACTCTTATATAATTGTATTTTATACACCCAACTGCAAGTATATTGTATCCACTTTTGGTATATATACAGATCTCTATGAGATTATATAATCAGATTGGGTGGAATGCTGGGAGGTGGCGCTGCTTGGATTAGATTTCATATTTTGTCTAATATAAGTTACTTAAAGGATTTACTTCTCCGATGTTGAGGTGTGCTGGCCTATTCTGTACTGACAAGAACCAATAAGTTCGAAATCGGCCTACAAATGGCGGAGAACCACCATTGGAAAGGCTTCCACCCTTTCCTGGCATTCCTGCAATCTGAGAGAGTGCTTTGTCTCTCTGTGTTAGAACAGAGTACATTTGTCCTTATAGTATAAGGTTTTTTCAGTTGGTTGAGAATTACGTTTCTCTTGTATAATTGTATTTTATACACCCAACTGCAAGTATATGAGATTATAGAATCAGATTGGGTGGAATGCTGGGAGATGGCGCTGTTTCTATTAGATTTCATATTTTGTCTAATATAAGTTGCTTAAAAGACTTACTTCGCGATGCTGAGGGGTGCTGGCCTATTCTGTACTGATGAGAACCAACAAGCTCGAAACCGGTACCATTATGAGAAAGGCTTCAACTCTTTCCTGGTATTCTTGTAATCTGAGATAGTGTTTTGTCTCTAATTGTGTTAAAACGGGATACGTCTGTCCCTATAGTATAAGGTTTTTTCAGTTGGTTGAGAACTAAGTTTCTCTTATATAATTGTATTATATTATCTTTGTCTTTGCTATGTTCTCAAATACTGAAATTCTTTCAAATAAACCTTATTATATTAAAAATAATTAGAAATATTTGCTTTCGTACCGACATAGAATGTCGTTTTCTAAGTTTTTGGTGAACGTGAACAACAATCATTATATTTTCAGACACCAATTTTCTTTGTATTTCTGTTTAGTCCAGAAGCATTCAGACTAGCGAAATGCTATCACCGCATCAGTTGAAATACAGAATATGCTCCTCTCATTTATCTTTCTACTATAGTTAAGCAATTAACAAAGGAAGTGTAAATCATTCAGCTTTAAGATAGTATTAAACTAAATCAATAAATAGTTTTAGCTTTTTTAACTCCTAAATATTCTTGTCTTTCTATGTTAGCTTTTATTGTACTTTATAATGTATTGCAAATATATAATATTTTTTTGTAAATAAATAAAAGAAGTTGATATTTTTATTTACTATACACCTATTATTGCCTGTCATAAATGTATATCTGTATTTTTACTACTATACTTTTAATATAAATTGAGATCATCCAAATTTATCATAAATTTAGCAAAATGAGTGACAAGAAGCTCCGCTAATAATAATGCGTTAATAATTACGTACTAATTTCTCCATTTTAGACATGGCATACAAAATAATAGGCGGTTTCTGCTTCCACTTAATGAATTTTTTCTAATATGGCAATATAATTTCTCTTCTTTTTATTTATTTGTTGTTCTAAGTGTTCCCCTCTCATCTATCTCAATAGTTACTTAGTCCTTAAGAATGATAACGTCCTCGATTGGTCTATTTTTTATAACCATAACACCTTTAATAAATTTTTGCTTACTGCAAGACTTTTTGTTTTCTGAATAAAGATCTACCTATTTTATTTTAAACATATAAACAAAAATTAATGCAGTTGTCAGGAGATCATTCTATGTTTCAGTAATTACCGCGATATAGTCAGCAATGCATATTCATGACGAGATTGAATACAAATGGGTTTAAGCTATCGCCTTGTCTTGGAAGGTATTAGTATATTTTTAGTTATTTCATTGTCCATTATCGTATTTCTTGAAATTAATAATTAGTAGGAAGTATATACAGCTACCAGATATAGATCAGTGATCACTAGTTCTTCCCCACCATTCTCTCCTACAATCCTCTCACCACTGTCCCTTTTCTCATCACCCTTTCGTCCCGCCGCCCCACCACCCTCTCCTCCGTTTGCCCCACTACCCTCCCTTTCCTTCCCCAGCAACTCACCCTCCTCTTTCACTTACCACCATGTAAGGTTTATAAAATCTTTATTTAGTCAACATATACTCTGGTTCATGGCAACCATTACTTCGTTGGTGTAATCAGAAGTCGTTGGTTAGTGTGTAAAAATATAATATTTCCAAGTAATTCATATATCGTGCAGAGTTGTGCATACACGAATCAAAGGTTAAGACGGAGTCAAGCTTCTGCTAATAAAGAAAAGATATTTCTATGAACTGATTATAACAAAAAGTTTACCGAAAAAACAGTTTTCTATAGACACAAGATTGAATAACGTCCATATAGGGCGTCTTGATTAGGAGTCCAAAAGAAGTGGATCAACTAGCAAAAAAAATTAAAATAGAAGACAGTGTACCCAACAAAAGTGACCTACCTAAAATTCTCGAACTTACATTATCACGTTTTAAAGACTCTAATACTTGATATACGAAAAATAAACTTAGTTGCCCATTTACTCTCAAATCTACATAAACGTGTTATATTTAAAGAAAATGAAGATAATGTAAACATTTTAACATCCGCTTTTAGAAATAGAATTATACATTTTATTCTGCTAACATCCAAAAATTATATATATATATATATATATATATATATATATATATATATATATATATATATATATATATATATATGGTGATTTTTGTCTGATATTAAAGAAAAAGCATCTATCTTCGCAGAAAACTGATCAGGTCAGGCATTGGAGAAAATCTTGCATTTAGAAGTTAACGTGAACAAATACTATCAATTTAGAGCTTCTTCCTATATCCCTTTACCAACGAATATTGATAATAAACAAGCAGTAACTAGTGTGCAAAATAATGATCAGCACTGTTTTGTGTGTAGTGCGATAAGGGCATTATTTTTAGCGAAAACCAATGTTAACAAAACAAGTTCATATCCAAATTTACACGATATTCTGAATACTGAAGAAATTCAGTTTCCAGTCAATTTAAGGGAATATCAAAGTTGTAAATGTTGAATCAAATATCTGTGAACGTTTACGGTTTGGAAAGTGTTTTCGAAGATAATCAATTAAAATACCAGGTGGTAGGTCTACTTCATTATACCTCTAAAAAACTTCAAATACATGTTAACTTGTTATTAATTAGTGATGGTATTAATAATCATTATTGTTGGAGTTAGGATATGTCTAGGTTAGTATCATCTCAGATAATTGCTACAATTTATTAAAAATATTTTTGTGATGAATGTTTGATTTATTTCTATTCAAAGGAAAAGTTTGACATTCACCAAAAGGATGATTTAATCATTTTGTACAAAAATTCCAACAAATGAAATTAAAATTAACAAATTTTTATAGAATGTTCCGGAAAATATCCTTCAATTTGGAAGCTTTCAACAACGGTCAAAGGGTCCATTTATAATATATGCAAATTTTGAATGATTTTTAAAATCTTTGCACTATACACATCCTGAAAATAATGAAAATTCATATAATGTGAAAACATTCAAACATGAACCATATGTCTTTTGTTACTCCATTAAATGTTCATACGACAGTTCTCTATTATTAGTCGATTACTACTTTCATTCGGATGCTGCAGAAGAATTTTGTAAACGAATTGAAGTCCATATACATATGATTTACAATTATTTAAAACATATAGTACCAATACAACCTTTAACAGATCAGAAAAAATCTGATTTTTAAAATAGTGTTTAATGTAGTATATGTGATGAAGAATTTAAACCTGTAGATGATAAAGTTAAAGATCATGAGCACTTAACGGATAAATTTCAAGGTGTAGCACACAATTTATGTAATTTAAATTTTAAAATTCTATATTTTATTCCTATTTTCTTTCACAGGTTAAGCGGGTACGACAGTCAATTAGTTATTAAACAGCTTTGTTGTGAAGGGGATAAAATAGTTGTTATTGCACAAACTAAAGGAAAATACATTTTTTTCTCAAAGTCCACGTTAGTTGACAAATATAAAGATGAAGATGACAAAGAACAGAATATTTTAATAAATTAGGATCCTTATACTCCTTTCGTTTTGTTGGTAGCTCATTAGAAAAACTTGTAAAGAGTTTAGACACAAATAAGTGTGTGGAAATAGAAAAATATTTTCCAGATTCGGAACAATTTAATGACCTAGTTGCCTGCAGTCTTAAACACGTAATTCTCCTTACTTTCAAATACAGGATCCCGTTTTAAAATATTAATTTGACTTCAAAATAACAAAGAGTGTATTCAAAGGCAAAATATTTTTTGACTGAAGTCGGTATTTTAGTTATATTGTAATATTCTATATATGGTTCTTTATTATTTTCAAAAGTTTGTGATGTCTTACTCGGAATTATTTTATCTTACAATAATACAATATCTCTGTTTTTTATACAGGTTGTCTAAAATAGCTATTTAAATAATAACAATCAGGTTTATTAAGAAGGTTTAAGCCTTAGACCCGATATAGTTAGCATAAAAGTTAGATCTTCTAGTCCGTTAGTTTTGTTTTGCTTCTGTCATAATTTAGATTACATACGTCAACAAAAAAATGCATATATAAGAATATTAAGGATAAAAACCTAAAGATAAATCAGTATTAGGAATAATTGTCTCCCAAAAATATATGTTTGCAAATTTTTCCGGTTTAATTAAACGAAAAAATACTTTTTATGCCTGTATTTTTATGGCTTATAGCTTGCTTGACTTATTGTTAAACTTATCAATTTAATCCCTCTGTTGTAAACTTAGACTAGTTTTAGAGTTACCATGTTAGTGAATTACCCAGTAAACACATGATTTTAAATTGACATCACAAGTAGGTAATTTTTATGTAATAAAGTTTTATGTAAATTTGATATTCTTCAAAAACATAATATGATATCATATTATGTGATGTCAGTATGACATCCTACTAACTTAATATTTGACTTTTGTATGTATGTAACATTTTATAATACCGTCAAAAGTTCATTTTTTTATGTAGAAATAACATAACGAAACATCATACTTTTACATAAGCTACAAGGCAACTTTTCTAAGAACGCATTATGTAAACATTAAGTGTGAATTTTTCTAAACGCCGGGTTCTGATGTATAACCGCGGCTTCTTTGTATTTCCGTTTTCTCCAGTGTTTTTCTCGGTATGGAATTTTAGTTTGAGACGATTTTATGTGGTGTCCATAAGTCGAGGCATGCTTAGCGGCACCAGAATTTTCTGTTCCACCTCGAAATATGTATTTTCTATGGTCTTTGATCCTTACGTCAAGGGGTCTTTTTGCCTAGCCAACATAGAAGTTGTCACATTCACATAGTATCTGATACACACAGTTCTTCATGTCAATTTGAGTTGTTGGTCTGACCCTAAGCCGACTTCTCAGAGAATTATTTGAAGACGTTAATATGTTCACTGAACTATCATTGCTTCAAAAAAACAACATTACTAGAGGACATTCGTCAACGGTTCGATGAAATTAGAAAATATACATTAGAAGAAGACTACGCCCCATCTGAATGTATAAAATTTTGCTTCGATAGATCCTATCAAAGGCCTAAGTAGTTGATATTGGATAGTTCACGGAACACCCCAGAGGCATAACCAGTGCTGCCGCGTACGTGGTCTATGCTATTTCTTTAATTAATTAACGAAAATCGACCTAACCTGACTCCGTTTTTCCTTGAAATAATATATAAAAAAAGAGGATCTGGCAACATTGCCCTGGGTGGAACTGGGGTAGATATTTTGGGTTACGTCATAAACGCTCTCGCTCGGCAGATACGTCAATAGATACCTTCCTTTATCGAGGCGAAGGGTTCTATTGTATTTTCGGACAATATTGTACCTGTCTTTAACCGCCCGGCAGATGTCTGCCTTTTTAATTAGTTGTAAAGTGTTAGAATTTGAAAAGTAATAAAGAATTTGTAATGACTTTGGGTTCTTCACGTTCCTTTATTGAACCCTTTTTATTGTACCGATTTTTATTTTATCTCATTTAATGTATTATTTTGATTATTGTGGAAGTAGTGGATATATGAGAGAAGAAAAGAGGAGGAGGAGTAAGAAGAGTAAATCATCAACACTTTTCATCCTCCTCCTTTTTTCTTCTCTCATTATACTTTTTAAAAAACCTCGTATCATCAACACTTTTCATCCTCCTCCTCTTTTGTTCTCTCATTATACTTTTCAAAAAGCCTCGTATACATCATCTTGAGTTTAATCTTAAAGTTAACAACATGGCTAACCGTCCATCGAATCCGATCATAGTAGGAGATCTAACCTTATGTTTGACCTTGAGGTGGATAACCTTATTTGACCGTCAAGTCGATATAAAGTCCTACCACCAATGAATTTTCACTTTAGTAAATTTATAAAATAGATACGTGGAGCAACAAAAGATGATAAATTAAATACCAACAAATAATAAGTAAATAATAAGTAAATAATTTTATATTTAATAGTAAATATTGCAAAGTAAATATTAAAAAAATTCATTCAAAAATGTATGGATAACAATATTGAAGAAGGTCCAGATCTAGACGAAATAATTGGAGTATTGGATTACAATACATATCTTAACGAAAAAAAAAAATTCAGAAGAACTTCAAAAATTGTTTGAACTACGATATGCTCATAAACAGGTAAATACTCATAAAAAGAGAAAAAAGGCTTAAGTGATGATTTACATTGCGATTAATGTCAAGACAGTTGTATCAAATAATTACCCCTAAAGTTTGTTTAATTTGCAATACTAGTGTTAAAAATATTGATTTAGATTGGGACACAAATGTTCCAGTGGTGCCAATATAAAAAATAATTATAATGCCTGGTAAAAAAAACAATATATAAAAGCGGTAGGAAGTCGCGAAGGGTAAAAAAAAGTTGTTAACGAAATAATTGAAAATAAAACCGAAGAATGTCCTACATGTCTTGAAGATATATTATCTAATAAAATGATGTCACCAGAATCTTGTAATCACAGATTTTGCATCCCTTGTTTAGGAATGTGGATGTTAATTAATAAAACATTTCCAATCTGTCGCAATGACCTATGCGTAATTAAATGTGAAAATGAAGAAAATGTAGTCCTAAAATATTTATTTTAGAATGTATTATTTAATATTTATGTGTTGCAAACCACTTCATACATGTGAAAATGAAGAAATTATAATCCTAGAATATTTATTTTAAAATGTATTATTATTTAATTTTTATTATTTTAAAATTATTATTGTTTGTATTTAATCTATTTATTCTTATCTTACCTTATTGGAATAAAGAATTGAACAATTTCGAAAAAAAAAAATGTTTAATTTATAAGAATAAACGAACAAACATAACAACTCTATACAAAAGTTTTTATTAGTCATAATAGAATGAAAAAATATTTTAAATTAACCACCCTGTTCAAAAGTTCTTAATCCTTTCTTATTTTAGAGAGTTTGAAATCTAAAATTAATAAGTTTATAAATATGAAAGAAAAAATATTATAGGAAATTTAGGTACAGTTATCTTCATACTCCTTTATAATTAGATCTATTAAATAAAATTTACGCTCCGCGGGGTGTGACGCGCAGAATTGAGGTCATTGACCTTTATTGAGGTCATTGACCTTTATTGAGGTCACTATATTTACGAGGACAAACCGTGGTCTGCTTTCATATAAAACGGTCGAGGATCAGTTTATAGCAAGCTTAAGTCGAGTTTACCACGCTTTAAATTTAAAGTCTCCAATTTTAGTTTGTTTCAGTTTGTTTTAGTGTGTTTTAGTTTGTTGCTGTCAAGTGTACTCAAATTTTAAAGGTATGTCTTTTCCTTTTGCCTCAACTTCCACTGAACAGTTAGGAGTGGTGAACAAAATTAATATAATTTCAGATATAATAATTCAGCCTGCTTTTTTGAAAAATGAAAATGAAAGTGACAACCAAAATTTAAGTCAGAGAACCCAAAATTTTAACGTGATGATTAATATGATGCAAGAAAAAAATTTAGAAAACAAATTACTCGAAAGTTGTTCAGAAACGAACATAAAATTTTTAGAAAATTTGGAATATTTGCCTGAACTAGAGAATATTTCGGAGACACATTTTGACTTTCAAAATTCAATTTTATCACAAAATTTAGATTTTAATAACATTTTAACGCCGAAAACCACAAATTTTTTAACTCAAGACTTAGATTTAACAACGGACACTCCCATTACAAATACTCCCGACATATTTTAAAAAGCTAATGTGGATTCCCAAAATTAATAAAAATTTAACTAATTATGAGAGTAACAGTGACAATGATTCAGGTTCAAATAAATCACAAAATTTTTTTGGAATGTTGAAAACTAGAAATTTAGAACCAAAAAAAGAACCCCAATTAGGAACCTTTGAAAGTGAAAACAATTTTGGAGCAATACCGGGTAATTCTTCATTTTCTCCTCTATCTCTCTTCAAAATTTCAAATAATTAAAAAAAAAAATCGGAATCGACTAGTAGTGGAAATAGGAGGGTTGATGTTTTGGGGGAAGAGGATGGTTCACAGGATAGTTACAAAATTTCACATTGTAGTGAAGATTTGGGAGCATCGTTTAGTAATGGTGGTGGTTCCCAAGAAATTCTTCCAATAATAAGTGAACCATCTACAAAAATTGAAGATTTTAGTCTAAATTCAATTCCGTGCGGCCAAAATACATACTGACAATTTAATATTCCAAATTCTCCAATCATTTTTGAAAACTCGCCACCAAATTTCGATGAAATTTTAAATTCTGTTTCCACACAAACAGATGAGACAGTTCAAAATTCTGTTTTAATACAAACGGAACTGTCAATCCCCTTCGAAAACGATTATCCGAAACTAAGCTTTCATTCTAAATCAAATTTCAAAATTAAAAATAAACATTTGTCTTATCAAAGATCATTAAGATTTGTTTTGGATTCCATTTTAAATTGCGATCCTAATAAAACAGCTCAGGAGAAAAGGAATATGTGGGAAAGGGCGATAGAACTTGTAACCAAGTTACTAAATTTTTAGGCAAGTGTATGTTCGCCGGGATTTAATTCATTTTACATCCTAAAAATCTGATTCTTGCGAGAAAAGATTGTTTAAAGTTTAAATATTACCAGAATATAATTAGATTCACCGCGCTATGCCGGGAAATATAATATTCCGAGATTTTCAGAGCGTCCGACCATAGTAATCGCGCGCCGCATACAGCAGTATCGTATGCGCGATCACCGCACATCGTCACACGTCAGCGTAGTGGGAGTTCGGGCCGTCTACTTAAGTCCGAGCAGACCATTATTTCGCGGAGAACTACACGTTCTCCACCCGGGTCAGCAGTCCAAACGGACTGGACTGGGTCGCCTGCTGGGCCGCGCCTTCCTGGTCTAGTAATGTAGGTGAGGCTAGGCTTGTGTGTATATGGTGTTTACCATACACTTCCTTCCTTACGTCCTACCCCTCTAATGGCCAGCATTGCCGAGGACCCTTATAAGAACGGGCAATGTTGTGTCACATTTGGCGCCCGAGCAGGGACTTTCAAAATGTTTGTTTGGAAGAACAGGGATTCTCAAAACGTTTGATTCGAAATATAGGGACTATGAAAACGACTTGAAAAGCGCATAACTCTTGAAAGGAGTATAACCGGAAGAGCATAAGACCAGAAAGAAAAGCAATACTGAGGTAATACCGAGATTGACCGACACCGGGAGACAGTTGGGCGTGACTGTGGTGGACCGTCTTACCGAAGGAGTATTTTGCTGTTTTTTTTTACCGTCACCGTTGAGAGTGTTGTATTTTCTTGGAGGAGTACCGACGTTTAGGGAATGCTTTTCCACCACTGATCAAGTCCGTTTAGTCAAAATAGTCGTGATAATAGGTAATCCGAGTATTCCATTCTGTGTCCGCCGACCGTAGCAGTGTATATGAACCGATTAAGGTAAATTTTGTTATAGGAGGTAATTAGAGCCTAAAACTGTATGAATACCGTCTTTTTACAAAAATTTGTTATGCGCATGCGCGAGGCTAAAATGTGAGCCGTATATCTTTTTCGACTAATTTGGTGTCGTAGATTTCATTTTTCGACCGTAGAAAAGTTAATTCTTAGTGTACCGCGAGATACGACTTGTTTTACCGACTTATGTTAAAATATTGATGTTGACCGCGCTTGCGTCGCGCATGCGAACCGGAGAGTAAACTGGAGGGAGAGTATGCGCGCACCGATAGTATAAATCCCACCGACCGCACCACACCGATAATACTATTAATTTAAGAACCGTCCGAAATAGTATCAGTTCCAAGCCCACCGCTCAACCAGAAGCATCGCCAGCTCCAAGCACCGACAGAAGAAGCACTACCGAACAAGATGACTGAAGACTAGCCACCGACTACAAGTGCCGCCAGCCGCTCGACACAAACCGATCTAAGTGATACAAGGGTAAGTTGGGTGTACCAGGTGAAGAAAGAAGACGTCATTCAAGAGCTGACCAAGTTTGGACTCAACGTCACCGAAACAACCGAAGAAACGTCTGATTAGTTTCATCAGAGATGGTAGGACCATGCCACTGCCGCAGCCCAGTCCGTTTAGTTTTCCGCCTGCTACCAGTACCGCCGCACCTTCATCAAGCTTGACCGGACCGACTATTAGTATTACTGCTCCATTGCCGACCGTTACTACCGCCGCCGCCGCCGCCAACGTCACACCTCCGAGGTATGCTTCAAATATTCCGCCTCCGCCACTGAAAGTCCATAAATGGAATGTCTACTTCAATGGTGACAACGAACCGATAACCTTCATCGAACGTTTAGAGGAGATATGTACGTCACACAGCGTCAGGATGGACCGTTTATTGCCACAAATGCCAGAGCTTCTGAAAAGGAAGGCCTCCTTATGGTTCCGCAATAACCGTAGCAATTAGACTACTTGGGACGACTTTCTCGCCGATTTCCGTATCTGCTAATTTCCGCTGAATTATGCCGATGACCTGGAGGCAGAAATCAGTCGACGCCTGCAAAGAAAAAATGAGCCAGCCAGCCGCTATATTACCAACATGCAGACCCTCATTCGCAGGCATGGAAATATTGATCCGACGCAAGAGCTTCAGTAGTTGTACCGTAATCTACTTCCCGAGTACCGTCAATATATCCGGAAGACAGATTTTACCGATGCCGCTACCTTCACTAGGGTCGTCCGAGAGACAGAACTATTGCTTTGGCAGTTGAACCCACAACGAGCATGCCCTCAGCAATCCAGAGAGACTGGGCCAAACGATGGCATATCGCGACCGCCACGCAGACCGTTCCCGTCTCAGGATAGCTCATCTATATTGTGTTGGCGATGTGGAGAAACCGAGCATGTCCGAGATCAGTGCAAGGGAAGATTCCAGTTGTTCTGTTCCAGATGCCGGCGGAGAGGTGTGATGACCCGTGATTGTCTGTGTCCGGAAAACTAGATCGGCGCTGTCTCGCTACGAGGTCAGTACAGCCCCGCCGTAGTAAAACCTCGCGACAGTCAAGCCAGAGTCTTGTTGCAGTGATTGACAACCGCCCCCATGCTTGTGTATTTATCTACGACACCCCGTTTATCGCCCTCATCGATACCGGTGCCGCGAATTCCAACATGGGAGACCTAGCCGTGGAACTATGTCGCCAGCGACAATGTAGACGAGTACGACCGATGGTTCAGCAGGCAAGAGTGGCACATGGTGGCATCGTGGAAGTTACCGAAGCCTACCGTATTCCGTTGCAGTTTGGGCGTACGACGCTGACCGAAGAACTAAGCTACCTACCGCATTTAACCTCCGATATCGTACTGGGAATGGACATATTGGCTCGTCGCCGGTTCCGTCTTGATCTTGGCTCTGGCCGATTGTACCTTAATAATGAAGTATTACAATCGCCTAACTTTTGTAGCCCAATAGGACAAGTCAGCTCTGGAGCGAATCTAATTCTCAACAGCCAAGAGGAAGTCCGTTTGCAACAATTTCTCAATGAAGAACTACCGAAGTTTGAGAACATACAAGGTACGACTCCGCTGATTCAACATACGATGAGACTTTTGGAGCCAGAACCGATTAAACAGCGATACCGACCACAAAATCCGAGGATGCAGGAGATTATTAATACAGAAGTGAGAAGTATGCTGAAGGATGGAATAATCGAACCATCGGATAGTCCCTGGAGCTCTCCTGTAGTGATAGTGCGCAAGAAAGGTGGTAAAAACCGATTTTGCATAGACTTTCAGAAAATAAACAGTGTTACCAAGAAGGACGCCTATCCGTTGCCGTACATCAATGCTATACTGGATAAACTCCGAAGGGCCCGATACATCTCCAGCATTGATCTTAAACAAGGATACTGGCAGGTACCACTCTCAGAAGAAAGTAAACCGATTACCGCTTTTACTGTACCAGGAATGGGGTTATTTCAATTCCGAGTGATGCCATTTGGATTGCATTCCGCTCCGGCCACTTTTCAACGTCTAATGGATCGCATCATAGGACCGGAGTTGGACCCGTTCTGCTTTGCCTATCTGGATGACATAATTATCCTGGGAGAGACTTCTGAAGAGCACCTCCAAAACCTGAAAGAAGTGTTCCGCCGACTACGAGAAGCCAACTTGAGGCTGGAAGAAGATCTCTACGTTACTTGAGACAGTTACCGCCGAAGGTATTCGAACCGATCCCGAAAAAGTTTCTGCTATCCAGCGCCTTCCAGAACCGACCAGCGTTCGTGGCCTTCGATGCTTTTTGGGTGTAGCATCTTGGTACCGCCGTTTCGTGCAGAATTTTTCACAGATCGCGGCTCCTTTAAACCGGTTATTAAAGAAAGGAGTGCGATGGTCTTGGTCTACCGAACAACAAGCCGCCTTTGCACATTTGAAGACCTGCCTGACAAATGCTCCCGTATTATCTTGTCCCGATTTTTACCGTGCTCCGCAAAAAGAAACAATTACATGGTTGTTTCTCAGGATAGATTCACCAAATGGGTAGAATGCCGCCCCATTCGTAAAGCTACTGCCAAAGCAATGAGCCAAGCATTCTACGAAGGAATCATCACCCGATTTGAATGCCCGAGGTTCGTTATTTCAGACAATGGGACTCAATATACCGGCCAAACTTTTAAAAACCTGCTTCGGGAGATGGGAATCACTCACCGACTTACTCCACCGTATTCTCCACAAGCTAATCCCGTAGAAAGGACCAATAGGATCATGAAGACTATGATCGCTCAATTCTGCGAATCCGATCATAGAAAATGGGATGTCCACTTACCCGAGCTTATGTTTGCAATAAATACCGCTCGGCATGATTCTACCGGATTTTCTCCAGCTTTCCTTAACTTCGACCGTGAACTCGATCCGCCGAATTCATTGAATCGACGCTTACTAAACAATGGTGCCGAGGGACAAAGTCAAATACCGACCGCTGAACCCGACGCAGCTCAAGTGACACGCCATTCCGAAAAATTACAGGAGCTGAATGAGACTTACGAGCTGGTTCGAGTAAACCTAGGAAGAGCTTTCACTACGCAGAGCCACCATTATAATCTGCGCCACCGAGAATGGAGATGCCACGTGGGTGATAAAGTGTTTAAGCGTGAGAATCCTCTCTCGTCCGCCACCAAAGGCTTTGCCGCAAAACTAGCACCGAAGTATTCCGGACCCTACACCGTTATTAAAGTTTTGTCGCCGGTGGTGTACGACTTGAAGGGTTTGGATGGTAAAAAGATACGGCATATACATATTAAGAAACTTAAACCGGCTCACGACCTCTAAGCCGAAAAATACGCCAAACCGGCTGCCCTTCTGGCCGCCGCCAGCCTTAGCCTCAACATGGGAAACGGTGAGGTACCATGCGTAGCATGAGGAGTCACCGCTACTAGACCGTCATGGAATCACCACTACCAGCCATGAGGAATCCATTCCACCAGCAACCGAAGAAGACAAGAAGATTAGGTTAAGTTTAGAATTGTATCAGGTTAGGTTTTTTTTTTGTAAATATTTATGAAATAAATATTTTTCGAGGAAGGGGGGGTGTGTAACGAAGTTACTAAATTTTTGGGCAAGTGTATGTTCGCCGGGATTTAATTCATTTATTTTACATCCGAAAAATCTGATTCTTGCAGGAAAAGATTGCTTAAAGTTTAAATATTACCGGAATATAATTAGATTCACCGCGCTATGCCGGGAAATATAATTTTCCGAGATTTTCAGAGCGTCCGACCATAGTAATCGCGCGCCGCATACAGCAGTATCGTATGCGCGATCACCGCACATCGTCACACGTCAGCGTAGTGGGAGCTCGGGCCGTCTATTTAAGTCCGAGCAGACCATTATTTCGCGGAGAACTACACGTTCTTCACCCGGGTCAACAGTCCAAACGGACTGGACTGGGTCGCCTGCTGGGCCGCGCCTTCCTGGTCTAGTAATGTAGGTGAGGCTAGGCTTGTGTGTATATGGTGTTTACCATACACTTCCTTCCTTATGTCCTACCCCTCTAATGGCCAGCATTGTCGAGGACCCTTATAAGAACGGGCAATGTCGTTCCATCCTGCTGACGCTCTCGAGGAGCCTTATAAGAACGGGCAGCGTCAGTTCCTTTCTTTCCTTCCTACCGTCACCGATACACACACGCACTGATGCCGTAAGTTTGTAATTGTTTCCGTAATGACCAGGAATGTGTTTACCGCCAGGTGCCCTCCGATGTCCGTTGACAAGGGCGCTAAACAACTGTCGCCCCGACGCTTATCGCCACCGCCGCGTGTAAAGACCGTCGCCGTGTAGAGACGCCGCCTATCGTCGATCGATGCCGTGTTATAGTTACATACCGCGTATACCGCGGTCGGTCGAATTTTAATACGAAGCGCCGTGAACCGTGAACGCGGATTTTAGATACGAGGAGCGATAATTTGCGTACAAGCCGTCGTGAATAGCGTCGCAACAATATAGTAAGAGGTACGTGAATAGCGTCGTGAATGATACAGCCGGTTTACCGTCTTCAGTGCAACCGAACAGTATGAGCTACCGTGATCAGCTCTCAAAACATACTCTTGCACTCCAGACCGTTTATTTGCTTACATTATTGTCCATCTTAGATTGTAAGTTAGTTTTAGGCCATATCTTTGTATAAAAGAATGGAATACAGGATACAGGATGTTTTATAACCGTTTGTTTTCTTACCTAGTCCCATTTTTACCATACCATGTGATAATTGGCAGCCGGCAGCCAGCACTAATACGCACAATTGACCCCTGGCTTGCCGTTTCTCCACTGTAACAAGCTGCCCGGTGCATAAAGTGGGCCCTCGACCAAATTAAATCCCGAGGGTGGCGCCCGAGAACCGACCACCGAGTGGATATTTTGACCTTCAGACGGTCAAACCGTTGATCAGTTGAGAGAGCAGGGATATCCCGAATTTACGTAGATGCCGCTGACCCGATACCCCTGCGCTGAGCATTTGACCGATGACTGTCTGCACGAGAAATATCCATTGACCGATGTTCTGCTGCCGTGAACGAAGAAGAGCCGTAGAGCACAAACTGCTCCCCCGCTCCCCGCCTACGAAAAACGCGTCACAAACTTTATAAAGCTACTCTTAGCCTTTTCCATCCCATTACTTAACTCCCCTCCTACTTCTTTTCCAGCATTTAAATTCATACCTCACCATGTTACCTTCAGTGTGTTAAAATCGACTTGGGCTTCACAATAAGAGATTCATTTTAGAAAAATGGATTTTAAATGTGAAGAGTGCTTCAAAATTTTTACTCAAAAAGACAATTTGAATCGCCACAAGAAGATAATTCACTCCAACAATGGCCCCCAGTTAGAACAGAAGAAGAAGAGCTGTAGGTTTAATTTTAAATAGAAATTTTGTTTCAATTTAATAATTAGTTATTAATTTGATGAATTAGAGGCAAATTTAATAAAGAAGTTATTAAATTTTAGGTGAAAGAAGATATTGTCAATTCTGCAAAATATTTATAAAAAAGTGATTATGATTCTGTCATTTGAGAACAAATAAACACAAAACCAATTCAATGGTGGTTAGGGATGAAAATGTGTCTGTAATAAAATTGGCATTTAAGGAAAGAATCATTTCATATAAAGTATCATCGACTCAATACCAAATCAACATTTATGATTTTTTCTCCGAAATACAACAAAAAATAATTGAGGTAATCAGTTATGAAATCAGTAGTGGAGATAGGGGGCTCTGAGTTAACCTCCCCACCACTTTTTTGATTGGTCAGCCAAGAATGATCTTGTTTCTGATTGGCTGCCCAAGTTCGCCCCCTATCTCGATTGGTTACGTAAACTCCACCTCTTTTTGCTCCACCTCCTACCTCCTTCCTAACCATCACAGCAGTTGGAGGGGAGCTAGTATTTTAAAGGACTGAATCTGAGCGAGCTACATTCGTTCACAATTAGTCTTAAGCTTACATAGAAGATTCACCACTAATAACGAAAAGTGTTAAATTAAAAATAAGTGGTAGTTATGAACAGTGATTTGCAAAATGAAATAATCAAATTAGGTAAACAGTTTACTAAAATTCAAAATTCCGAATTAAAGAATGCAATGCTAAGGAAAACGCACCCCGAGTGGGCACAGGTATATTATGAGACTGCCTTCCAATACCAATTAGCTGCAGAAGCCTGTTTAAATTATAGAAAAACACAAAATTTGCTGAAGTTCGTTCATGAAATAAAGGAAATAGGATTCAGTTACTTTTTAAAGATATTGAAGGATTATATAAAAGATCCTGAAAAAGTGGGAGAGGAAGAGAGAGATAAAGAGATATTGAGAAACAGGGAGGTTTTAGTGTAGGATTTATTATGGAATTATTAATAAGAGAAATGTATGAAGAGTTTTTGATGTCCGCAGCCTGTTCCGAGTTTTATGCATATGAAGGTCAAGAAAGTGAAGCGCAGAATATTATATTGTTTTTAAATTATATGGAACATGCAGAATTATGTTTACTAGCAGCTAAATGTTGTAGCGAATATTTAAAAAATAAAAATATAGATATTTTAATATGTAAACTTCAAGAACTAGGATTAAGTAATAATATTTCATGTATTAGAACAATGTTAGAAAATAAAACACATAATTTGTAATCAAGTCTTTTATTACATAAAAAAATTGTTGTAAAGGTAATAAACATTTGATAATGCACATACACATGGTATTTTTTGATGATAAAAGCAGCAAGGATCCATTTTCTTTAGGGTGGGTTGTTCATCAATCTCGATAACTGGTTTCATGGAATACTTCTTTACGAAATCTGCCTTTTCTTCCCCTTTTACATAAACATAGTCCACCTTAGCGCTTAAATCTCTTATGATATCTCCACATTTGTGTAATGGCGTAAATCCTTCACACCACTCAATGCAATGGTAATTTTTTATTAACCACAGAGCTTGTTTGTGTAAATAGGATGGTAAATGACCCATCGGAAATGGAGCTTTGAAAATAAAATGACTTGCCTTTTGCCCATCGTAAGCTGCTAATTCCTTTACAATAAATTTATTATTTTCAATTTTGAATCCTTGAAGATCTAGAATAAGTTTCATATTTTCAAATATTTGAATTTATTGATCATTTCTACTTTTAATTGATATTCACTTATTTGTTTTTTTAATTTCTGCAACTTAAGTTGAAATCTAATACTCGAACTGAAATCTCGTAAGACATTATATAAATGAAGAATTCTGGTTTGGCTACGTTAATAAATATCAAAATTGACGCATGCGCTCTTAAGCATAAGTAGCGGTTTGTTTAAAAGGAGTATTTTATCTTAAGGAAATTGTATTACAGCTGTTTCACAATTTTTGTTAATGGATTGTAACTGAAAACTTTATCATGAATTATAACACAATATGCCGCTGTTTTAGCGGGAATTTTTTTCTTGGTTTCAAATTCAATTCTCATGGTTACTGGACCTGTTTGTAGTAAATCTCTTTGATGTGAACAATTAATGTAAACTATAGGAGCATTTTCTTTAAATTCTTTTGGATTAAAAATTGGTTCCACTGGAGAGTTATAATACCCTTGACGAAAGTCTGTAAACATTTCATACAGAGTAGCAAATTTATTATTTTCAAAATCAAGTTGAAGATCATTGTAAGGATATCTTTCTGAATTTAAAAAGACATTCATATTTCTTAAATTACAATGATCAAATTTACTCATATCCATTTTTAGATTACCACGTCTATTTTTCTGAAAAGCAATTAGAACATGACGTGGCGTCTCGACTTTTGTAGATGTTTTTACGGGCCAGTTGTGCCTCGTAGTTTCCAATAACTCTGGATATTCAACTAATTCCCAGCTTCGGAAGGTTATTAGTATATCACTATTTTTGTCAATAATTTTAGTAAGTGCTAATTCTTGCGGAATCGCTACAGTAAGATGAGGAACTCTCCAACACAACTTTGTAATTTTAATTTTGGGTTTTTCATCTTCATTACTGGATAATAATGCATTTGTATCATCATTACTTCTTATTAGAATAAGTTCTTGTTGTGAATTAAGAATAATCTTATTATAATCTTCAAAAAATCCTGAATACATCTTTAATGGTATACATAATGAAACATTACCTTTGTCATCAGTCATAATTTTTTCTTTAGATTTTGTTTTCGGATACCAACTGGCATTTTCCAATTCAGCACTTTCATTTTGATTAAATGAAATATATCCCTTAAGAGTTGAAGTTATACCAATATCCCGAACGGAGTCAATAGTAACACCATTTAAAATATAGCGCAATTCTTTAAATAAAAATGCCGGAGCATTATTAATTAAAACAGTATTAGCTAAAGGGGAATCATCTTCTTTAGTTACTTGCAATTCCACATAAATTTCACTTTTGCAAGGTAAAGGATATTTTCCTGTTTGTTGCAAAGCAATTCTGATTTCATCATTTGGTCCGAGTTTTGTAGGATTAAAAGGATCGAAAGAAAGAATTTCCCAGCTTAATATTGATTCATCAACCAATACATTTTCTCTTACATTTAATAATCCATTTTTATTTAAGTTTAAAACCCAAACTTTGAAGAAATTTTCTATTAGAAGGTGTTAACCTTTGGAAGTTTGATTTCCTACTAAAGGAAGTTGGTTTCTTTCTTGTCTTATTAATGTTTTTATTATTAAATTTTGTAGTAAAGTTTGCAGATTTATTGTTATATAATATTACCATCTTTCATCTACTTTTTTAAGATGTAGTCTGATGGTTATGGTTTCTTCTCTAAAATTAACCAAATCACCTTCCTGATCTATTATTTTAATGGCTATTTTATCAATTACTTTAACGGTGACTGGAAAATATATGACGTTTTGACTCAATTATTTTGAACCCTGGAGCAACGCTCGGGAAAAATTGGTGTATTATATGAACAGGTTTCCCGTTTAAATATGATCCCTCTGCAATACTGCAGTCTATATTTATTGAATTTACTTTAATTATTTCTGCGGGAAAATCTGATATATGTTCAATGTTGTCTTCCAATCGCCCATTTTTAAACCCTAATAATTTACCAATAGTTCCTTCACGAAAAGTTATGGGGGCTGAACATTTAAGATGTGTACGCAAAGTATTATTATTTGCATAAAGACTAAAACTAATTTTATCCTCATCCAAGTGTTTTTTCAAAAAAATCTGTTATGTCTTCTAATTCGTAACTACCTGGGGGTATGGCTATTTCTAAATTTTCATCATGAATTAATACATTATTCCCAACATCAATATTGGGAATTGCATTAAATGTTTCGAAATTTACAAGACCGATAACATATTCACCATCTTCATCTAAATATATTGGAGGATGTAACTCTGATGTTAAAATAGCGGAATTGCCGCTAAGAACAAAACTATATGACATTTTACTTTAAAAATGTGTTTAATAATAAACTAAAATTACGTGTTATATATGGTTATAAAGAAATTTTAGACACAATTGACCACAATTTGTTTTGTTAAAGTTTTGATAACTGTTATAATTATAATTAACAATATTATAATTTTCGTCGCTATAAAAATATTTAATTAATTCATAAGGGGGTCGCAAATTACCATAACTATCAAAATATATTATGTTTTTTCCTTTTTTTGTATATGCTATCCAGTGAGTACCAGCACCACTATGATTATCTAGATTGACAATTGCACTTTCAATTATCTTTATCTTTTTTGGTAATTTATCCCTCATAAAAATACCACGAAAGTTGGGAATTTGTAAATATTTAACGTATTTAAGTAAATCATAATTTGTAAGTGCTTTTCGAGGTATATGTTGTAGCAGTTTTTTGAATAAGGTTTCAAGTATAATCCACATCCTGTTTTATAGGGTTTTAAATAAAGTCCACTTCCTTTTTTTCCTACCGCAATGGACTCCATCATTTGATTGTGTCGTTTAGATTCTTCTAATTTCGCTTTGGCTGCTTTTGCATCATTTACTGCTTTAGCAATACCTGCAGCCCCTCCTCCAAGAGCACCAAGAGCAGACAAACCAGCAAATAAAGGTATAAGTGGAAGAAATCCGCCAGTCTTTGGGATTGGAATTACCCTTTTCTTTAGAGGTAACACTTTACCTGTTTTTTTAATAGCTTTTAAAGCAGTTTGAATACTTTCATTTAGGTCTTTAAAACGTTTCACCTTAATTCCTTTTCTAGCTTTTGAAATTACCTGAGATAATGATAGTCCTCGTCCTTTTCGGGTTTTTCGCTTGAACTTTCTTCTGGTTCGAAGTCCCATACCTAATTTTCTTTTAATTTTCATAGCACCAGTAATTCCTAGTGCAGCAGTTTTTTCCCCAAAACTCGAATCTTTAGCTTTGAACCTTGATAAAGCTTTGTCAGCTAATATTTTATCAGCTAAATGCCTTCTTTTTATATCATTTGATTGTGAGTAAGCAATATCGTGTTCTTTACAAGCCTCATCCAATAAATTTATACCTTTATCACCTCTTGACAATCGTTTTTCCAATTTTGTTCCAGGTCCACAAAAATTATAACCAGGAATATGCAATTCAAAGGGTAATTTATTGATTAATGAGTTTACTAAACCACTTCCTTTCCTTTTGCTGTTTGTCTTGTAAATGATTCGTTTATTATGTGATGGAAACATTATATATAGTCACAATCCTAGTGATAACTAACCAGTTACATCACAATACCGAATATTAATAGTTTGTTTTATATATAAAATGAGAGTTGAGAAACAACCATACTCTATAACAATTAAGGATCATGAAAGTTCAGTGAATGGTTTTAGAAAACATGGAAAACTGTTTGAGTGAAATAGTAAAAGAGGGTTAATTATTGGCCCGTCAGGCTGTGGCAAAACCAATGTTATTATTAGTTTAATTGAAGATCCGAATGGTTTGCGATTTGAAAATCTGTATGTTTATTAACCAAAGTACAAATATTTGAGAACACTTTTTGAACCTTTGAAAAAAATTGGATACTATGAATCTGAAAATGAAGAAACAATTGTTTCACCAAAACAAGTTAAACCAAACTCTATAATAATATTTGATGATATAGTGTGTTGTAATCAGAATGTTGTAAAAGATTATTTTTGTTTCGGAAGACACAAAAATACTGATTGTTTTTATTTATGTCAAACATATTCTTCTATTCCGAAACAATTAATTCGTGACAATGCAAATTTAATTGTTATATTTCAACAAGATCGAACAAACTTAAAACATATTTATGATGATCATGTTAATATTGATATGTCATTCAACCAATTTAATGAGTTGTGCTTAATATGTTGGAAAGATAAATTTGGATTTTTGGTAATAGACAAAGACTCTAATGTGAAATCTGGCCGATATCGAAAAGGATTTGATTCATATATTTACTTATAAAAATAAACGTTTGATGGTAAATTATACCAATCATGGATGAACGTTTAGCAAGAGAGCTAGTTAAATCAAGAAAAGCTGTTAAACAAAAATATCAGAGTTTAAAAAATGCGGAATTTGAGGCGCAAACTAAATTGGAGGAAACATATAAACCGATAACTCAACCTGTTGAAATAAAGGAAGAGCTACACACACCAATTAAAAAAATTTATGAGACACCACAAAAAAGATCAATTCAAACACTAACACCAAAGAGCAAATTACAATATGGAACATCAACACCAGAAAAAAGAAAGACGGGAAAAACTCCACTCCTTCCTACAGAAATACCATCGATTATTGACTGGGACGCGAGTTTAGCTTCAGCAAGTCAAATGCCATCTATACAACAAACAAGTATTATTGCAGAAACTACTCCTTCTTCAGGTTCACATTCCACAATAGGAAATCTTTCAGATATACTAGAACAAACACGGCAAACAGTTCGAACATTTGTTGATACAGATTTATATAAAGAATATTTATCAGGATTTGATGAATTACCTCGCCAATATATTGATGGCGGTGTAAAAGATGTTGAACATGAGTTTGATCATCAATAAGGAATAGTTCATGATTTGGAAACCGAGAAATTCTTTTTGGGTTTAACTCAAAAACCTGTCGAAATTATTGGTAGAAACCTCAAAATTGAAGGAATAACCTATACAGATACACCAGGTTTATATGATTATTATTTAAAAAAGAACCGATAGGGTATAAAAAACAAGATTTGGAAAATTATATGGATATTTTAAAAAGAACCAATGCATACCGTAGAAATAATGATCCAAATGAGCAGGTGCAGGGAAATGGATCACATAAATATATTTCTATAATAGGACCTTATTTGCAAAGCAAAGGAATTACAAAAACTAAAACTCTAAATCCCGAATCACAACAAACAATCCAGGGATTTTTTGAAAGACGCAAAGCTCCATATAGAGAAAGTCGAATGTCTTCAAAAAAAACCGGATTTGGTATAACTTTAAAAGTTAATAAACCTAATACAGATTACATATATTGGGATAATGTAAACGAACTTGTTGAGAGACTTCAACTATTGGTAGCATCCATGCTTGCGGGACACACTGGTCATAACAATGAAATTATTTCCATTATTGAAGAACTAAGAGAAGCGAATATTATTATATAAAAGAACATAATAGATACTTTTAAACATTTCTAAAATGACCATCGATAAATTTGGTCGTCATATTTCAAAAAAATCTGCTCTAAACACATTATTATCATTAGAAAATAAAATATTATCAAATGTTGAAGAGAAAATAATAAAAAATTTTGAAAGCGATGTAAAATATATTGAAAACAAATTAATTCAAAATTTAGATCCCGGGTTGAAAAGTGACGTTAATAATTTAAATAAGAGAATAAATGAATATGATAACAACATACAAAATATTGCAAAAAAGTTTAAGTTATTTGAGGATAAAGTTATTCCTGAATATAATGACAAGATAATTAATTTGAAAAATACTGTTGATGGAAATGATGAGGTAGTAGAAAAATTTTCTCAGAAAGTTTCTAAATATGCAAATGACTTTGACGTAGTGAAGTAAAAATATGATAAAGTTGATGATTTTGAAAATGAAATAAAAAATGAAATTACATCAATTAAATCAATAATTAAGAATACTTCAGCAATTGACAACGCCAAGAATAGTATTTCCAAGGAAATTACATCAAAGTTTCAAAATTTTACTAATATGCTTAATGATAGAGTAGCAGAAGAAGTAGGGAATTTTAAGAAAATACATGACGTTATGGATAAAAATACACAAAATCTTGAAAAATCAATGAACACTCATTTTCTAATTCACAAAAAAGATACCGACAAAGTTAATGAATTTAAAGAACAAATTAAAGAATTTGAAATTAAAATCAATGCATATAAAACAAATTTACAATATTTAGAAGACAAATTGAAGGAGGATTTTCAAAACGAAAATGAAAAAATTGAAACAGAATTCAAAGATCAAATTACAAAAAATAATGAAAAAATCGAGGATATACTAAAGCAATTAAACCATCTAAAATCCAAATCTGAAACTTCTTTTGACGAGGGAAATTTTACAAAGGTAATTGATGAAAAATTACAAAAAGAATTAGAATCCTTACTACAAGTAGTGCAAGCTATAATGGAAGTTTCTAAAAAGGATATATTAATTAAAATTAAAAATAATAGTTCAAAAATCGAGGAGATTTCTTTACTGATAAAAGAACTTGAAATATCTTATACAGATATATTACACAAAGCTGAAAAGACAGAGTCAGATATAAAAAATATAGAAAAAAAAATTGTAAAAATGACATTAGATATAACAAATGCAGAATTTCAATTAGGAAAAGATATAAAAAATCTAGAAGATAAATTAGTAAAAGAAATAAAATCATTAAATGAATTAGTTCAAAGAGCTGCTGAAGTTTCTAGAAAATAATTTAATGATACAATGAATTATGCAAAAGAAGAAATTAATTCAACATTAGGTGGTTTCAAAAAAAATTATACGTTATCAAATGTTGTTTTGGAAACTAAATTTAATGTGAAAATGTCTGATCTTAATAACAACATCACCCAAATAAATTCGTCAATAAAAGAAATTAGAAATGAAAATAACAAATTATTTGAAACAATGGAAAATAAATTTAATGTAAAAATTTCTGATCTTACTAACAACATCACCCAAATAAATTCATCAATAAAAGAAATTAGAAATGAAAATAAAAAATCATTTGAAGCAGTGGAAAATAAAATTAAAGAACTTACTAAAAAAAAACTGAGATGATTTTTCATATTTTACACAGTCAGCGATAAAGGGTTTTTATAAACGGTTTAGAAGGAGGTAAAGTTATTTATGGGATTTATTTTCGAGAGTAAGGTATAAATTAATAATGAGTAAAATTAAGCAAGACGTAAATGAATTACATAAACCAGCGAGAAGGCGATATAGAAGGAGACGAACAATTGTAAAAGGGCTTAATGATCTATTTCAAGCTGATCTGATAGAAATGCAGCCATATGCGAAATTTAATAGGGGTTTAAGATATATTTTAATGGTAATAAATGTGTTTTCTAAATTTGTATGGGCAGAACCTGTAAAATCCAAAACTGGTAAAGATGTAACAGCTGCAATGAAAAAAATTCTATTAACTTTAAAAACTCCCCCAAAAAATCTGAATACTGACCAGGGTAAAGAATTCTTTAATCAAGACTTTCAGAAACTTATGGAGCAGTTCAAAATTAATCATTACAACACATTTTCTAATATGAAAGCTAGTATTGTAGAGAGAGTAAATAGAACTATAAAAAACAAAATGTGGAAAAAGTTTAGTTTACTAGGTAATTATAAATGGATCAGCTTTCTTAAAGAAATAATTACAGAATACAATAATACTAAGCATTCAACAATCGGAAAAAAACCAAACGAAGTTAACAAAAGGAATGAAATGGAAATCTTGAAATCAGCTTATACCCATAGGAAAACTGTGGATCCCAGATTACCAAAATTTCGTGTCAGTGATAGAGTACGAATAAGCAAGATTCGTGAACAATTTTCTAAAGGTTACACACCCAACTGGTCAAACGAAATTTTTCAAATAAAAAAAATCCAGCTGACCAATCCAACAACGTATTTGATTCAAGATGGAAACGGGATAGATATTCAAGGAGGTTTCTATGAGGAAGAACTTCAAAAAGTAAGACACCCAAATGTATATCTGGTGGAAAAAGTGTTAAGAAAGAAAGGAAACAAAGTATTTGTAAAATGGTTAGGATTAGATAAATCTTATAACTCTTGGATCTTCAAGGGAGATGTGATGTAATAGTAATTAATGCTGTAATAATAATTGATGTTTGTAATAAAACAATGAATTTTTATATATATATTTGTTTTATTTAAAAATAAGCTTATTACATAAACATTTTTTTAAATACAATATTCCTATAATCAGAGTCCTATATGGGATTTAAAATTTCTTCAGTCAATTTAATCCTTCTTCTAAAATGTTTTTGATTTATAAATTCTTCAGAAGTCATACGTGCTTTTCTGTAGGCAAAGTTCCAAGCAACCATCAGATGAATTTGGTTTCTTGATTCATCAATAGATACTGTCTTCTTCATAATAGTGCTTAGACTTTAATTTTTGTTCTAGTTCTTCGGGATGATTCAAAAGCAGTTCCAGCATGGAGTATACATTTTCACTATTTAGATTTTGTTTTGGAGAAAGGACATTATATATTTTGTCAAAGGAATCTCCATCGTAAAAGTTGTTATTTCTAAAAACGTTGAAATAACGTCGAAAGTTTTGTTTTTGTAAAACGTTTAGTCTATATTCTATAAGTGGAATTTGTTCCCATAGTCTGCAGACAGTTTCATTTCCATAGTAAATAAATTCACAGCTTTTCGCAATCTTCACTATTGGTAATTCACCAATCTTTTCAAAATGAATAGATAAATTTTGCAAATATATCGGTTCATGGAAAACATTAGGTGAAAACATATAATTTGTTATAACTCCTTGATATTGCAATAAGTTCTTCCAATCATCTTCATTTAATATCACAGATTGACCATTTTTAGCACCAAGTTTAATGTATGGTAGAAAATCACTTTCCACCCACCAACCAATCGCAGCATTTTAGAGTTAGAATTATTTAAATTATATTTTGTAGAATTTATAATTGTTTTTTTTTTATTTTCTTTTTTAATGGTGAATTTTCAAATATATTTTTACTCTGATTACTGAACATCTTGAATGATGTATTTCAAAAACTAACTAGCTATCTGTTTACTCTCAAAAAACTAACTATCTATCCGTTTGCTCCTAAATTTTATACATTTTCCCTCTCCTCTCAAGTGGAGGGCTAAACTTATTTTCCTTCTCCATTTAAGAGGAGGGGATAAACTTTAAATGTCTTTATACTAACAAGAATCAATAAAAAACAAAATTTATATTATTTTTAAACATTTATTAAATAATTTTATAGATATTTTTTTATGAAATACAATAAAATTAAACATGTACAAATAAATATTGCTGCTGCAAATATAATAACAAATATATAACAACAGACACAATGACAGGATTCTTCTTTTTTATTGTTGAAAGGAATCCAATTTGAATATTGTAATGGTTTGTTTGTCATGGAACATTTAATTTTTATGAATGTATTTTCACATAAAGCAGAATCAGTTACATTATAGGTAAAAAAGTGTGAATTTCCAACAAGATATGTCATTTTCATCTGTTTGTAGCCATCGGTTTCATTTTTGAGTGCATTTATACATATATCAGCCCTAACTGCATTAGGAATGTAATTTACATATAGCACATTTCCAACAAGGGAAACTAAAACTATTAAAGATGCAGCAGTCATTGTTGTAATATTACTAACCAATAGTGGTATTTGTATACAATATATATGTCTTTGGATTCAGTTCCCCCTCCAACTTTTAAAGCTTCAAAAACGACTTACATATATTATCATCATATAAAATGATGACTTTATAAAGATGAAAAATTACTAAGAGTAGTTAATTCTAATAGTGGTTTTTTAATTTTAGATGCATTTTCGTTTTCGGAACTTAAAGAAGTTAGAGTATCATACATCATTTTCATATCTTTATCAAAAAAATCTGTTTCCAAAATATCTTTATGTCCCCATGCAAGAGTTTTTGTGGAATTTGGTATATAATATCTTTTATCATCATGAGTTGTTAATGCCAATTTATTTAACAAATTAGTGTATATGTTATGCATATCTGATTTGAATACATACATGGTGCAGAATATTTTGTCACCTTTCTCAACCACATCTTTATAATCTGATAATGTTAGTTGATTTTTTATACATGATTTACTAACACCTTTTGCTTTTTTATCTACACTATTTTTGGATTTGATGCAATATGCTTTAGCACCAGTTCCATAAAAACTTTCAATGGGAATCCCTTTGTACTCATTTCTAAATTAACTGATGTTGTAATAGCCATGCAATGAATATTTTGTTTAGAAAAATTAGAAGTATCAAATTTATCCAGATTTACCTTCATATCTTCATAAAAGTTTTGGGTCTGAACTTCAAGAATTAAGGAATTAGTATCCGTATATAATAAATTTAAAATATTACCATATTTAACTTTTAAATACTCGTAATAAAAATTATACATCACAGTTTTTGTAATATCCAAGATACTCATCCCAACATAAATTGGTTTATTGTATTCAATGCAAACCTGTTGAAGTTGAAGAGCAACTAAATTTTCAGAGAAAATTTTAAAATCCTTTAATTGAGGTTTAGAAATAAGTTTTTCGGCACTAAATTTAATACCCTGTCTTTCCCATTGAGATACTAATTTAATATCTGCTCGCCTATCAACATTTTCCATGGTTTTACCGAAAATTGAATTATTTGCCAATTTAAAACAATTTTTATCAAATTTATTTTTAGATAAATTTCGTAAATTTGTATTTAAATCTATATATTCCGCTAACCATGGTGATTGTGTAAACTTAACTGCTCTGTGTATTTTTATGATTTTGAGTCCAAATTGTAGACATTGTTTCAGATATCGGTAATGAATGATATAGTTATATTTATTATGTAAGTTTGGAATCAATTTGGAGTGGTTTGAATTTGGCGGTGTATATTGTTCAGGACAAAATGGGAAATCATTATAACTATCATGTAAATAATTTGGATATTCTAAATCAACTTCAAATATGTAGCCTATAGATGATGTATCCGAAAGTTCGGATATATTTAAAGTTTCTATTTCGAGCTTAGGTACCCAAGCAAAATTTTTTTCAGGCAAATATTGTTTCATAGCATAACCATACAAATTTGTGGCGTCTAAGTAAGTGATATATGTTGTAGGTCTTTCAGGATTAAAATTTTCTAAGAATGGATTATTTGCTTCAGATTTGCGTTTGGAACAAGTGCTAACCCCACCACGAACACCTTTTTTGAAAAAATGAAGCATATCTGGTTCCGTTAATAATTCTAATTCTACATTAGTTAATTTCATCATTGCATCCCAGCACATAGAAGGGCTAGTGACATAATAAACAGGATCTAACTTATAGGTTTTAATACATGTGGATCTATAATTTTCATAAACATCAGCCAAAAGTAAAACATCAGATTTTAAGTAAATATCGGAATAAGCCCCTATTGTAGAACACTTAAATAGATTCCACACTTCTACAGCATGATTGTAGTCTTGAGGAGAGATATTTTCATCGGTTAAGTTATTATAAAATTTATCAATCGATGGTAGAGATTTCTCATTTAATTTTTCGTTGGAATCTATGTAAGAGTATGGAAATAACCCTTTTTGTCTAATGTATCGAAATTCATCAGCATTTGAGAAAAACTTTTTAATATCAAAACATTTTGAATCTTGTAGAGTTTGTGATAGCGACTCTAAAGACTCTGGGAGAAATTGAAAAGAATCTATAAAGCGTAGTAGCAAAGAAACTGGTTTCCGCTTTTCTGACACATAACTGTCAACGAAAATTTCCTTACTAAAAGACTTTTCTTTATTTTGATCTATAACACTAATATTTTCTTTATTATAGCAAAGCGATTTAATAAATAGGTGAGAATCGTAGTTTTTTAAATTATGCAATACTATTGGTATATATTTTGGAGGTTTAAAATGCAAATTACAAATTGAGTGAGCAGCTCCTCGATATTTACCTGTAATATGACAATGATCTCTACACTTTATGAAATTTCCTTTTGAAAAAGGTTTTTCACATATGTAACAAATGCTAGAATTTTCATACTCAATCTGTTCCACAGATGACACATCTTTCAATGGTACTTGATATTTAAAATATTTTTTATAAATTTCTTTTAAATCATTTTCAATGTATTCAATAAATTTTAAAGCGCAATCTGTACCTCTATAAAGTTTAAGACAAACAACATTCCCATCAAATGATGATTTAATATAATAAGCAAATGAATAGGGTATATGTTCAGCAGTTTTAATAGTATATGAGGTTGTCGAATCAGGTGTAGATTGTTGGCACTCAATGTTTTTTAAATAACATTCAAAATCGGCATATATAACAATAGGGGCTTTATACTGTTTCTGAATATTTTGAAACTTTAATATATTTGCAGGAATATAATTTCCAAATTTATCCAAAATCAAATTATCTGAAGGAAGCTCAATTCGAACAAAACTACAATCACGTTCTAAATGCGCCTTAAGTTTTTCATATGTTCCAAAATATTGAAGGCATCCATCACATAAGTATTTTTTTATTTTCTTTTTGATAATTGTTTGTATACCAAGCAACCTAAATCTTTTATCCAACAGTAGTGGTTATTTCCATCATCAGAACTTATTAAAAGTAAATTAATATGTAATTTTTTCTTTTCATTATTATAATGCAAAGGACCGACAATCTCATATACATTTTTATTATCTCTTAAAAAATTTTCAACTCCATATACATTTATGGACAAATTATTTTTTTCCTCAAATTTTTTTATATCTAATAATTTTACCGGAAATTCTATACCTGTAAAATCGAAAGCGTTTCTGAAGTCTGGATATGAAGAGGTCTTTCGAGGATTACCGATTAGCTGGTATGCTGCTGAAACGACTGCCCAGGCGAAACAGCAATTGTCCTCATTCATCACATTCACTATTGATGTAGAAAATTTTTGCATCTTTATGTAGGAGGAGGCATTCAATGGGTTGTACTTGTTGATGTTTACTTCCAAATGCAGAATTCTTTGTAGATCCCACCCTGTAATATGAATTAAAAAATTAGTTATGAATAATATTTGTTAGAGATGTTCAAGTGATATTAAGAAAACTTAGCTCTTGAGATTAAATAATAATTACCTGAGTCTCGTTCCGGCAATTCATCTGCTTTGGTTTCAATAATCTTGAATAAATCATCGTAAAGCAGTTGTAGATCAGTTGTATGGGTTACAACGAAGAACGGTGTATTAAATGACTTAATTGAAGTAGAAATTAAAGTTGGGGAATAATATATTCCAAATAATTCCAAATTTACTTTAGCACATGTAAATTCTTGTTGACGCTGGCGTATTAATGTTTGCACTTTATTACCAACATCTTGCTGAAACTTTTTGATGTCGACGTGATAATTCTGTGAATATATTCTGTAGGAAGCTATTCGACATTTAAATGCACTCCTGATAATGTCAATTCCATTTCCATATTTTATGCAGCTCTTGTTTTTATGAATATTTGTCCTCAAGTGTGTGCTCCAGGAATTAGATTTGACATTTACTTCACAATCTTGACAATATCGCATTGGAGGTCTTGAAAGTAGTTCATCAACTGAAACAATCATTATTTTTAATTCCTCTGTAAAACTTTATTAATTAATATTAAAAGAAAAATTAAAAGGAAAATAATAGCTATATATGTTATAAAAAAATACTTACGATTAATTATATAATCTTCCATGTTAAAGGTGTTTTCGTTATTGACAAAATTTTCTCGAAGGTGGCGTACAATATGTGATTTTCTTTTAAATTCTCTTAAGCAGTGTGTGCAAAGGAGAGTCATTTTAAAATGGAATCGGTCAGGGTTATATCGCTTTTAAATAAACACAATTCGATCAATCAAGACCCAATGACATAGAATAATTAGCAATTTTTTCAGCTCGCGCAATTTGGAAAACTTTTGGATTAACTTTTTAATTTGTTGAAAAGCATGGATTTTTTTAAAAAAATATATTACCCAAATTTAAAAGAAGATCGCCTTGTCTTTGTATACAATTTTTTACATCTTTCAGAGTTGAATTAGAAATATTATTGCAAATACTATCCAAGTTGAAATAAGAGAACACCATTGATTTAAATCTAGATGCCACGCATCTTGTGTCACTCTTATTTAAACTCGGCTTAGATTTCATGCGAATAAATTTAGAAGTAGAGAAAAATTTTGATGCTCCAAATTATGAGAACTAGTATCGTTACCATCCAATTTTAGCCTTTTAAAATTTGGCAAATCTAACAATGTTTCCGAAGAGCGCTTTTTTGAGAAATTTTGTTCAAATAAATTAGTAGAAATTTGATTTGGTTCCAATACATTTTGTTCCTGATTTTGATTTGGTTCCAATATATTTTGTTCCTGATTTTGATTTGAGTTTGAAATGATATTTGAGGAACATTGAGGTTGCTCATCCTCAAAATTTCCATTGTAACTATATAGCTCAATGTCCCCCACAATTTCACCGCAGCTCAAATCCAAAACGTCTACAAAACTATTTGTATAGCCAAATTTGGATGGTTGTTGATATAAAATTTTTTCATCTTTTGGTGAAACCTGTAGGACGGTTTTCACACTGTCGATAGAATCATCAGATGAATCATATGATGATTCATCTGATGAAGCATCCGAAATTGGTGAATAATGGGGGCGATAAATCTCTTTCATAATATTTTTCGAAAAACCCCCAATGCCAAACCCATTATTATTATTATTATTTAAAACTCCTTCATTATCACCCTCATTTTGCCCTGAGCTATTTGGAGACCCTCCCAATACATTCAAAAGTTGTTTCAAATCATAAACCTCCCCTATTGTTGAATTATTAATTAAATTTTGCCCGGGAATTTCCTCATGCTCCCCATTAACCTTAATTAAATTTTGCCCCGAACCATTTTCAGTCCCTTCCATTATTGTGAGAAGCTCTTCCAAATTATCACCCTCATTTATTTCAAAATTATTAATTAAATTTTGCCTCAACATATCATTGTTTATATCGTCAAAATTTATGGTTTCTAGAGGTTCAGGAGAAAATTCTTTAATATGCACTTCATCTAAAACTTTTAAAAGTTGTCCTAAAATATCGCAATCACCAATTTCAGTATTATCAAATTCTTTAAATTTAGTTTCTAATTGTTCATCGCTTAACCCGCAAAAAGAACAGTCCATTAAATCGTGGACAAGGCAAGCTTCGTTTAAATTAAATGCGGTTAAATCGATGTTTTCAATTTTTACATTTAAAAATGAAGACATTATAAATTAAAAATTCAAAAATCAAAATAAAAAAATTAGAAAATCAAAAATAAATTTATAGCTCTTAAAATGAAGTAAAAATTAAGTTAAAGCAAATCCAAAATATTAAATAAAAAATATTAAATCAAAAATATTAAATCAAAAATATTAAATCAGCAATACAAACCAAATGAAAATGAATATTATGTCACTACGCCACACAATAATTTGAAATAATTCGGACTAGTTCAAATACTATTCGAGAATTTTAATACACACGCTAATAGCGAGATGTAAACTGAAGAGACGCTTCGTACCAGGTCGCCTTTTAAAGCGGCCAAGAGCCTGGTACTGGCTGGTACGGCGTGGCACTGCATGGTACGGCGGGAACCGTGAGACCGTGAACTCGAGAGAGGTCGTTGAACGGTCGTAAGTTGTTTTGTTCTTAAGAAAAAGACGAGTAAAGAAGAGATGAAGAAAAAAAAAAGTTGTTTTTTGGAATAATATAAAAAATGTTTTTTTTTATTTTTTTTTTTTTCGTTTTTTATATTATTCTAAAAAACAACTTTTTTTTTTTCTTCTTCTCTCCTTTACTCGTCTTTTTCTTAAGAACAAAACAACTTACGACCGTTCAACGACCTCCCTCCAGTTCACGCTATCTTTGCCTTCTTCTTCTTCTCATTCTTCGGACCGGTTTCGCCGCTGGAGGTACGGAAAGGTGGTATTTCAGTATTGTATATAAGGATTTACAGCGTCTTGACTTATCATTCATTAAGTTTAAAGTCTGAAAATGAGTACTTTCATAATTCTAACACTACAAGACTTTCTGGGATTCTTAGAACATCAGATTAATCTGATCGATCGTCAGAGTCCAAATTCAGAGAACACGGTGATGTGGCCGCCACCATCAGAGGCTGACTATTTGGATGAAGAATTCATCAACATGTTTGAGCCAGACCTAGATCCCGAGCCTGTCACCTTTGAGTGGGATCCAGACCGAGCAATGGATCTTCAACCTTTGATGATGGAGCAACAACAGCCTATGGAAGAAGATCGGCCACAACCTATGGCAGAGCAGCAGCAGCAAGCTATGACAGAGCTGGAGCAACAGCAAGCTATGGCAGAGCCGGAGCAGCAGCAAGCTATGTCAGAGCCGGAGCAGCAGCAAGCTATGGCAGAGCCAGAGCAGCAGCAAGCTATGGCAGAGCCGGAGCAGCAGCAAGCTATGGCAGAGCCGGAGCAGCAGCAAGCTATGGCAGAGCCGGAGCAACCTCTAGCAATGCGAAGACAGAGATACGATCGAAAATGCAAGAGGCGGATACCGGAGCAGCAGCAAGCTATGGCAGAGCCGGAGCAACCACTGGCAACGCGAAGACAGAGATACGATCGAAAATGCAAGAGGCCGATACCGGAGCGAAGACAGAGATACGATCGAAAATGCAAGAGGCCGATACCAGAGCAGCAGCAAGCTATGGCAGAGCCGGAGCAACCTTTGGCAATGAAAAGACAGAGATACGATCGAAAATGCAAGAGGCCGATAAATTATAAATTATAATTTAAAATTTACGGCAATCTCTGGTGGGCAACAACATGTCTGGTGGACAGCCACAATCTCTGGTGCATCAGCAGCAACCGATGGCAAAGCAGTAGCAACCTATGGCAGAGCAGCAGCAGCAGCAACCTATGGCGGACAGCAGCAACCTATGGCGGACAGCAGCAACCTATGGCAGAGCAGCAGCAACCTATGACAGAGCAGCAGCAGCAGCTTGTAGTGGTCAGCAGCAACAGATGGTAAAGCAGCAGCAACCTATGGCAGAGCAGCAGCAGCAACCTATGGCAGAGCAGCAGCAGCAAGCTATGGCAGAGCTGGAACAGAGATCCATCCCAAAATGGTATTTGGTATTGTGATTTATATATGTATATATGTATTTATCTATTTATGTATATATGTATATTTGTATTTTAATTTAGGAATAATAAAAAACAAAATCGTTGAGGAAAATTTTTTTTTCTATTTCACACCTTATAACCAAGTTTCTTCAACTTTAAAGAATTATTATGAATAGGATGATTATATATATATATTTATTCTTTTACAAGCATAGTAACGAAAACTAGTTTTTTTTTAACTTGGCAGAATTTTTCTACATGGAAGAATAAATCATAAGCTCGGTTTTCAGAGAATCTTATTTAATCAAACCTAATTGTTCTTTATCTTATATATAAATTCTTATTTAAATATCTTAGTTGACATTTTTAAACTTAATATTACAAACTACTAGGGTGCATGAATAAATTCAAGTGAAGTATCAAATTTATTTATTTAAAATTCAATTTATCAATAGGATTGATGGTGCATATTATGTAGAAAAAATTAGTCTACACTGAAAGAACAAAATCATTAATTCTTGGAATCTAAATATAGACAAATTTCTATTTATTTACATGGTACCCTTATATTTATTTAACTTAAACTTAATATATATCTTATAACTTATACCTTATATCTTATAACTTATATCTTACAACTTATATTTTATATAAAATGTTATTTAAATTAGTTGGCATTTTAAACTTAATATAAAAAACTACTAGGAATAAATTCAAGTGGAGTATCAAATTCATTTATTTAAATTTATGCATGTTATTTGAAAAGAATTATTCTATACTGAAAGTACAAAATTATAAATTCTTTCAATGGAAATAAATACAAATTCTTATCTATTCACATCATTCCCTTATATTTATTTACATAGTTTCTTACATTTATTTAACTTAGCAGAACAAAATCTAAATTCTTATAAAATATTTTAAACTTAAACTTAAACTTAAACTTAATATTAAAAATGCCATAGTGCATGAATAAGTGCAAGTGAAATAAATTTATTTAAAATTTGATTTTTCGATTAGATGGTTTTGCATATTCTTTAGTTCTGGTTTGTTACATATTATACATGCTTGTGAAGGAGTTGTTACAAATAAATCGTTTTCACAAGTGTTGCATTGTAGATCTTTTTCGCAACATATAAAGGATCGTTTATAGTGGCTATTAACAAAATTATGTTTCCCATTTGGGCAATTTAGAGCATGTATATAGTAACATTCACAACATAAATTATATGCACCGCCAGAAGATGAAATGATTACAATATAAGATTGGAAAACGCACACTTCTCGCGTAAGGTAATTTGGTGCCAATGCATCACTTGCATTTATTTTTGTCACTTTCACGAGCCCCTCTTCTCCACACCCGTTTGGAACTCCATTATCCTCTATCCCATCATCTTCTTCGTCTTCATCATCGTCTTCGAAGTTATTACGATCAATAGTAATCAGAGACTCCTGTCTTGCGTTGAATTTCCCCCTTCCAGCCAATTTAAAATGAGTTACTTCTTCCTTGTACATTGACTGGATTGATTCATCGCAAGCGGAATCTAAATAGATTTGTTGTTGATCCATTTCGAAGACTGATGAACTGAATTTGTGAGATTTGATTCACTTGTTTAAACAATTTGCACTTTGACAACACTTTTTTATTGGTAATGGTGGACCGTCTATATGATTTTGGTATAAGTTGTAATGTTCAAAACAGGGTAAATTTAGCTTCAATTCCTCATCACTTTGATAATGTTTTGGTAACCTATGCCAAATTTGTTGTAAACTAAGTGAATCAACGTATCTCTTCAAATAACTGATGGGAAAGAAGGCCAAGTCTTGATCTTCAAAGTCCGTAAGGTTTTTCTTGCTGGTTTGATATAAAATTATGACTTGGCCTACACGTTCAATGAGTTGTTGTTCTGGTTGTTGGTCACTATTTGACATCACGACTGAATGAATGTAGCTCGCTCAGATTCAGTCGTTTAAAATACCAGCTCCCCTCCAACTGCTACCAGCCCCCTCCAACTGCTGTGGTGGTTAGGAAGGAGGTAGGAGGTGGAGCAAAAAGAGGTGGAGTTTAAGTAACCAATCGAGATAGGGGGCGAACTTGGGCAGCCAATCAGAAACAAGGTCATTCTTGGCTGACCAATCAAAAAAGTGGTGGGGGGGTCAACTCAGAGCCCCCTATCTCCACTACTGAAATCCAAAGACACCTGCATCAAACTCAACATGGAGTTATTTGGTCTTTACTTAAATCCTTCCAATGAAAGTAATGAAGTTAAGTCTTTCAATACCCCATTTCGGATTTTATGTAATAGTTCAGAATTAACGCAAGAATTAGAAGATACTATTAAAATTATTGACCGGAAAGCTGATGAACTGGCAGAAAAAGATTCGGGTAAATTATTTTTTACTAAATATTTAGTAACTAAACTTAAACCAAAAATAAATTTGTTAATTATTCTTCTTTGATTTCAGGATGGATTTTAATAAAAATATTACACGTTTAGCTTAACTTAAACAAGCACAACCCCTTAAAAGCTTCTTCATATATACCACTACCGTCAGAGATCAAGTTGAAAAATGCTGTTGTCAACGTTCAAAACAATGATGAATGTTGTTTCGCCTGGTCTGTGGTTGCAGCTCTTCATTTACCTAACGGACCAATTGAAAAGGTGGAGTCATATCCACATTTCACCACTATTTTAAACTTTAAAGGTATCAATTTTCCTTTAACTTTAAAAGACATAAGTAAATTTGAAAATTTAAACAATATTTCGGTTAATGTTTATGGATTAGAAAAAATCAAGAATAATTTTAAAACTCAATTCGAAATTATAGGACCTTTACATTATACAAAGAATAAGCGGGGACGTCACCTTAATTTATTATTAATTGGAGATGATAATGGAAATTTCCCTTATTGTTATATTTCGGATTTATCTAGATTAATTTCTAAACAATTATCTAAACATCATGGGAAAAAATTTTTATGCGACGGTTGTTTACAATATTTTACTACTGAAGAATTATTAGTCAGGCATAACACATATGATTGTGATTTTGTAGGAATAAATCTACCTTCAACTGAAATCAAAATAGATAGATTTGGAAATATTATTCCCGAAAATATTTTAAAATTTCAGAATATACAAAAACAAATTGAAGTTCCATTTGTTATATATGCAGATTTTGAATGCATTCTTAAGCCTTTAAATAATGAAATTAATGATGTAGATCCAAGTTCTCCATATATTGAAAAAAAAATGTCAACATATTCCATATTCGTTTGCTTACTATATAAAGTGTTCATTTGATGATTCAATTTCCAAATTTCAAAATTATATGGGTCCCAATTGTGCACAAATTTTTATAACTTACTTAGAAAGAGACGTTCTTAATATTTACAATAAATATATGAAAAAGTTAATACCAATGAAAAAATTAAATGTGTTGGAACAATTACATTTTGAATATACGAATGATTGTCATATATGTGATAAACCTATAATTTCGGATAAGGTTACTGATCATTGTCATTTAATAGGTTCCTATAGTGGTCCGTCACACTCTATATGCAACTTAAATTATAAATTATCTAATTCCATTCCAGTAGTTTTACACAATTTGCGTAATTATGATTCTCATCTGTTTATAAAAAATGTATGTCCAAATCATGAACAATTATTTGTCATAGCCCAGAATAAAGAGAAATACATTTCATTTCAAAAATCTGTTGGAGTAGATCAATATTTAGATAAAAAAACTGGTTTCACCAAGTCAAAATTTCTATATCTTAAGTTTATTGATTCATTTCAGTTCCTACCATATTCTTTGTCAAATTTAGCTTCCATTCTTAATGATGAACAATGCAAAGAAGTGTTCAAATATTTTAATGAAAAAGAAAAATTTAAGTATATCCGTCAAAAAGGCGTTTTCCCTTATAAATATATTGATAATATCGCCAAATTAAATGAAACGGAGTTACCAGATAAAAAAAAATTTTATAATGACTTCACGGATGAACACATTACTGATGAAGAATATGAGACGGCTAAAAATGTTTGGAATTTATTTAAATGTAAAACAATCGGCGAATATCCCGATTTATATCTTAAATCTGATGTATAACTTTTGGCAGATGTTTTTCAAAATTTTAGAAAAACGTGTATGGAAACTTACAAACTTGATCCTGCACATTATTATACTTTTCCAGTTTTAAGTTTTGACGCTTGTTTAAGATATACTGGAGTCGAATTGGAGTTAATAACAGACCCAGATATGTTACATTTTTTTAAAGGCAGTGTAAGAGGAAGAATCAGTACCTGTGTATGTAGGAAATCTATAGCAAACAATTTGTTTCTTTCAAATTATGATCCATTACAACCATCTAAATATATTATATATTTTGATGTAACTAATCTTTACGGATATGAGATGTTTGTTTGGTTGTCAAATCAACAAATTCAAAATTTAGATATAATGAATACATCTGAGACTAATGACAAGGGTTATGTGCTAGAGGTTGATTTAGAATATCCTGAAAATTTACACAATTTATATAATGAATTTCCATTCTGTCCAGAAAATTATAAGCCTCAAATTTCTAAAACTTTTAAATTAATTCCAAATTTAAAAAATAAAGAAAAATATGTAATTCACTACACTTTATTAAAACAATGTATTCAATATGGAATTAAACTAATTAAAATTCATAGGGTTGTAGAGTTTACACAATCTCAATGGTTAAAAAAATTTATTGATCTAAATACAAATTTAAGAAATCAATCTAAAAATCAATTTCAGAAAAATTCTTATAAATTGGCAAATAATAGCATCTACGGTAAAACAATGGAAAATGTGGATAAAAGGACAGATATACGGTTGGTTATACAATGGGCAAAAAATCATAGAAAAGATGGGGCAGAAAATTTAATTGCTAAACCATCCTTTAAAGATGTAACAATATTTTCAGAGAATTTAGTAGCTGTGCAAAAGCGTAAAGTGTTAATGCAATATGATAAACCTGTCCATGTAGGATTTAGTATTTTAGATATATCAAAAACGGTGATGTATGACTTTTTTTATGGGTTTTTAAAACCTATATATAAGAATAATATTAAACTTCTGTACACAGATACAGATTCTTTTATTTTGGAAATTGAGACAAGTAATATTTATGAAGATATTAGGGTTAATATTGATAAAATCGATACTTCAAATTATGATGTTAATAATATTCATTAAATACCAATAACTAAATCGGTTGTTGGAAAGTTTAAGGATGAATATGCTGGCGAACCAATAGAATGCCTTTATGGCACAGGGGCCAAAGCTTATTGTGTTAAGTCAGAAAATGGGTTGCTTAAAAAAGCTAAGGGGATAAAGAAAAGTAGCATTAAAAAACAATTAGAATTAACACATTATAAAGATGTTGTAGAACAAAATTCAAAAGCTTTCTGTACAATGTATTTGTTTAGATCTCGACTTCAAAATATTTATACAGAATTAGTTAACAAATTAGCTCTCACTTCTGATGATGATAAAAGATTTAAAATTCCCAATAGTTATGATACATTAGCATGGGGTCACCAAGATATTCCATTTTTTCAGTGGTTAATAGACCATGAAAATGAATTATAAAAAATTCTTTTAAGATTAAAAGTTTTACTCTTCAAGGCTAAAATTGAAGTATTTAAGAACATGGTAAATTTTAAAATTATATCAGTATAAAATATACCACCGTCTAGAATAAATATGTGTTTAGAATCTTTTGAAAAAGAAATTGATAACAAATTATATAGAACATATGAAAAAAGACTTTCCTCATTTAAATTCTGGAATGGAAAATTAAATCCTAAAGTGTTAGCCCAATCAGGGTTTTATTATTTAGCTATTCATGATGTTTGTAAATGTTTTTACTGTGGTGCAGAAATATTTGCCTGGAAAATTGATGATTGTTCAATTGAAGAACATTATCGTCACTGGAAGGACTGTGACTTAATCGAATGTTTGTGGTTAGGTGAAAAAAATAAAAAATGTGAACCTGTTGTCCTTAAAGTGAAAGAAAATATGTTAACATCTTTCATTTTTTTAATAGTTTTAATAACTATGTTTGTATCTCTAATTTGTAAACAAATTATTTAATGTCTTTAAAGTGAAAGAAAATATGTCAACATCTTTCATTTTTTAATAGTTTAAATAACTATGTTTGTATCTCTAATTTGTAAACAAATTGTTTAATATTTTGAAAAAAAAAATGTCTATATATTGTAGAAAATTAATTAAAACTGTTCAGTCTTATTTCAATCTCTTATTGTTTTGTTAATAGACAATTAAAATTGAAAAGTGTTTTAATGGCATCCCTTATCAACTACATTGTTTTGCATTCAATTTTAAATAATACTTTATATGTACTTTATCCTCCAAGGGTTTTACATGGAATGGTGTGTTTTGAAAACGAAACCTCTACTATTAAACCTAAAATATGTAATTATATGAAAGCTATGAATATTAAAAATTATTCAACTGCTTTCGCATATAATATGAATAATAGTCAATCTAATAGTAATTTTTTCAAAATTTACTTTCATTATCCAAATAATACAATTTTTGACACTAACTGGATTGAAATAAATAAAAAACCATTTACGATTTCTAGCTGTGCTCATGTTAAAAATGATGAGGAAGGTAAAAACTGTTTAATTCTATTTATCTTCAATATAATTTTATCAATAGGTAGTTTTTCACTTTTGTCGTTCTTGACAATTTTGTTTTATCAAGATAGGTCATAAAAATTTAATAAACTTGCTTGACCTTGAAATTTATAGAGAAGTGGGGTGGATAAGATATATTCAGACCCAGTATTTTAGTTTTCAATTAGCATCAAGACATCATGTTTAATAATAGCAATTTTAATGGATATAAATCCAGTTCTAATGAAACAAATGATAAAATTAGTCAGTGTAGTGAAAAATTATTAAATTCAAAAATCTACTATCTTAACAATTCCTTATCAAAATTTGTTTGTGTTGGAATTGGTATAAATGATTTTACACCAAAAGTTCTAATTGGAGGTCAAAATGGATTTTACATTTACTTGAATGAAGAAGAATGGAAAGAACTTCAAAAAAATCAAGGAGTGTTGGTAAATTATTTTTATTCTTCTCAAGCATATGCATACCTAATAAAAATTGAAAAAATCACAGGGTTTTTTTAAAAAAATAAATCATTCTCCTGTTATCAGAATTCAAAAAGATGAACATTATGTGATTCTGGGAAAAGAATCAATAGATAAATTAGTTGAAATCGACGAACTTGTTGACTACAGAATTCATATAATTAAAAAGCAAGAATTTTCCAAATATTTTAATTTGTTTCATCGCTATAATTATCAGTCAGGAGATGTGTTGTCTCTTATTTATAATGTTTTGGATCCAAGTCAGAATTTAAACAGTGAGAATGTCGGAACTGTTTTAGAAATGTTATCTCTACATAAACAGGAATGAGAAAACAAGTTAAGAAAATCCGGTGCATTACAATAGAAATATGAAGAAATCAGTGACAATCGGTGAGAAGAATAATAAAGTTTATATATTAGTGACATGGGATTTTGCATTTAGACAAACTCGAAAAAGTGAATATCAGAAATTTTATCTTGACCGACTAAGATTTGAAAAACGAGTTGAACAATATGAAAGTATTCTTAAAAGTAATTTTGATGTAGATCATAGAAAAAATATATATTGAAAGATTTAATGTAAAAATATAAATTTATATTGTTAATCTCAGTTGTAAACATGTTAAAAATTATATTGTTAGTATTTGTTGTAAAAAAGGATTATCGTAAATAAAAAATGTGTTATATAAATAGGTCTTTTATTTAAAAAATTTGATATACAATACTACTTAAAATTAATTACAATACATCTTTTTTAAGAATCCATGAATTATGTGATTTATCGAATCCTAACCATTTAACAAAAACTTGGTTCCCTTTCTTCTTTAAAATTTTTTCAACCAAAAATACATCTGAATGTTTAACTCTTTGTAACTCTTCTTTGTAGAAACCTCCTTCAATATATTCATTTTTACTATCTTTTAATAAATAGGTGAGTGGATTTGTTAACTGAACCTTTCTAATTTGAAAAATTTCAGTTGACCAATTTGGAGTATATCCTTTTTCAAAAGCTTCTCTTTGTTTGGAATTTCTAACAAAATCATTTTCTTTAAATTTAGTGCGCTTTAAATCAACTGTTTTTTTAAAAGTAAAAGAATTTTTCAGTATAGTTTTCTCATTTTTTTATTAACCTCAACAGGTCTATATCCGGTAGTTCTATGAATACTATTATTATATTTTTCAATCATAGTGGGTAAAATAGAGTACCTCTATTACTAAAATATTTCCACATTATAGTTTTTAAAGTTCGATTTACGCGTTCTACAATACTCGCTTTGAGATTAGAGTAAGTATTATAATGATTAATTTTGTAATAATTCATAAGATCTTTAAAATCTTTATTGAAAAATTCTTTTCCCAAATCTGTCTGCAAATTTTGCGGTTTATTTGTTTTTTCTAAAAAATTTTTCATAGCTTCAGTTACATCTTTTCCTTTTTTACTTTTAAGTGGTTGAGTCCAAACATACTTTGAGAATGCATTTATCACCACCAAAATATATCTATAACCTTTATTAAATTTGGAATAGGGTTGCATCTCTAACAAATCAGCTTGTCATAAATCATTTAGGCTTTAAACAATAGTTCGTCTTCTTCTATATCTTCTTCTTGCCGGTTTATGTAATTCATCTACAACTGTTTTTTTAATATTTTTACTCATAGTACTAGAATAAAATTTCTTAATACCTTCTTTCAATAACTTATTTTATTTCTTTGTTATCTTTTTTTAGTAAATCTTCGATTTTATATTCCAAAGTTTTAAAAGATACATTATTCCAAGCTTTGCCTTTTTTGATTTCATCTTCGATTTTATATTCCAAATTTTTAAAAGATGCATTATTCGAATCTTTGACTTTTTTGATTTCATCTTCAATGTTGCTAATTCTTACATTAATTTTAGTTTCAAAAAGAGCAAGTGATTTTATACTTTCGTTTCTCATTTCTCTTACTGTTGCGTTTAATTCTTCTCTAGCATATGCCATTGCGTTATTAAACTCTTTTCTAGAAACTTCGGCTGCTCTTTGAACTAATTAATTTAATGATTTTATTTCTTTTACCAATTTATTTTCTAGATTTGTTTTATCTTTTCCTAATTGAAATTCTACATTTGTTAAATTTAATTTTATTTCTACCAATTTTTTTCTATTTTCTTTATATCTAAAATCGCTTTTTCAATTTCAATTTTTACATCGTTCAAAGATTTTTCATAATCATTTAATTTTGTTGAAATTTCTTCAATTTTTGAACTGTGTTGTGCAAGTCCTTTTTTTTTAAATCGTGGATAGAGGTGTTAATCATAGCTTGTATTAGTTCTGCTAAAGATTCTAATTCTTTTTCTAATCTTTTATTCAACATCTTTTGAAAATATTCATCGTCAACAGTCGTTTTTAATTCTGTTTTTAGATTGTTTAATTGTGAGATTATCTCCTTGATTTGTTCACTATTTTTTAAAATTTCATTTTTAAATTTATTTTCAATTTTTTCATCTACATTTTGTAAATCTGTGCTTAATTTCTTTTCCAAATTTTTCAAGTTTAATAGAATTCTTTCAGCATTATTTTCAGTTAAATTAATTTTCTGATTTATTTCATTAATATTATCGCCATCTTTTCTATGGATTATAAAGTGTGTAGCTCTCTTTATTTGTTGTATGTTTTTATTCATACCATCATGAATGTTTTGAAAATTACCTATTTCTTCAGAAACCCTATTATTAAGTTTGTTCGTAAATTCTTGGAACTTTGATACCATATCTTTTATAATAATTTGTTTAACATTTTCTATTGCAGAAGTATCATTTATTTTTGATTTAACCAATGTTATTTCATTTTTTATGTTATTTTCAAAACTCTTTACTTCATCATATTTCTGTTTTATTGTTTAAAAATTATTTTCACACTTCGATGTTTTTTGAGAAAAACTTTTTAATAGTTCATCATTGTCATTGACAATATTTTTTAAATTTAATATCCTGTTATCATAGTTTGACATAACATTTTCTTCAAATAACTTAATTTTTTTTAAATAGATTCCACATTTTCATCATTTTCACTAACTCTCTTTTTTAAATTTACAATATCATTTTTTAACACAGGTTCAAATCTTTGAACAATTTTATTTTCAATATATTTATCATCAATTTTAAAATTTTTTAATATTTCATTTTCAACATTGGCTAGTATTTTATTTTCTATTGTAGGTATATCTACTGTATACTTTTTAGAAATATGACGTCCAAATTTATCAATGGTCATTTTAACAATGTTATGTAACAATATTTACTACATTCTTTTATACAATTATATTGGCTTCTTTCAATTCTTCTATAATAGAAATAATTTCGTTGTTATGTCCTGTATTCCCAGCCATCATAGATGCTATCAACAGTCGAAGTCTATCAACAAGTTCATTTACGTTATCCCAATATACGTAATCGGTATAAGGTTTATTAACTTTTAAAGTTATACCGGATCCTGTTCTTTTCGAAGATATTCGAGTTTCTCTGTATGGAGCTTTTCGTCTGTCAAAAAATCCTTGAACTATATTATGCGTTTCGGGATTTATGGTTTTAGTTTTTATATTTCCTTTATTTTGTAAATAAGGCTCTATTATAGAAATATATTTTTGTGATCTATTTCCCTGTACCTGCTCATTTCGATCATAATTTCTACGGTATGCATTGGTTCTCTTTAAAATATCCATATAATTTTCCAAATCTTGTTTTTTATAACCTACTGGTTCCTTTTTAAATAATAATTCATATAAACCTGGTGTACCTGTATAAGTTATACCTTCAACTTTTATGTTTTTACCGATAATTTCTACAGGTTTTTGTGTTAAACCCAAAAAGAATTTCTGTTTCAAAATCATGTGCTATTCCATAGAGATGATCAAACTTATGTTCCACATCTTTCATGAAATTCTGATAAATATTCTTGATATAAAGGTGTACTGACAAATGTTTGAATTGTTTGGCGTGTTTGTTCTAATATATCCGAAAGATTTCCCAGCGTAGATTGTGAAATTGAAGAAGGGGTGATTTCTGCTATGACACTTGTTTGTTGTAAAGATGGCATCTGACTATGTGAAGCTATACTGGTTTCCCAGTCAATAATTGTTGGTATTTCTGTAGGAAGAATTGGAGTTTTCCCTGTCTTTCTTTTTTCTGGTGTTGATGTTCTATACTGTAGTTTTTTCTTGGTGTTAGTATTGGAAACAATCTTTTTTCTGGTGTTCCATAATTTCTTTAATGGGTGTTTGTAGCTCTTCCTTTACCTCAGCCGATTCAATTTTACCAATTGTTGAAATTAATTGTTGTAGGGTTTGAGTTATTGGTTTATAGGTTTCCTACAATTTGGATTGTGCTTCAAATTCAGCATTTTTTAAACTTTGATATTTTTGTTTAACAGCTTTTCTTGACTTAACAAGCTCTCTTGCTAAGCGTTCATTCATGATTAGTTAAATTTTTCACAAAACTTTTATTTTTATAAGAAAATATATGAATCAAATCCTTTTCGATATCGACCGGATTTTAAATTCGAATCCTTGTCTATTACCAAAAATCCAAATTTATCTTTCCAACACATCAAACATAACTCATTCAATTGATTAAATGACATATCAACATTAACATGATCATCATAAATATGTTTTAAGTTCGTTTTGTCTTGTTGAAATATAACAATCAAATTCGCATTATCACGAATTAGTTGCTTTGAAATCGAAGAATACGTTTGACACAAATCAAAACAATCAGTATTTTTATGTCTTCCGAAACAAAAATAATCTTTTACAACATTCTGATTGCAACACACTATATCATCAAATATTATTATGGAATTTGGTTTTATTTATTGTGGAAAAACAATATTTTCTTCATTTTCGGATTCATAATATCCAATTTCTCTCAATGGTTTAAAAAGTAATCTCAAATATTCATATTTTGGTTGATATAGAGACTTTGAATAAATATATTAATTTTCAAACCGTAAACCATTAGGATCTTCAATTAAACTTATAATGATATTAGTTTTACCACACCCTGATGGACCTATAATTAACCCCCTTTTCCAAGAGCCTTCAAACAATTTTCCATGTTTCCTAAAGTTATTTCTTGAAGTCTCATGGTCTTTAATAATAATTGAATAAGGTTGTTTGACAATTTTCATATATAAGAGGATGTATAAAGGGTAAGTTCTAATTTAAAACTAGTCAGTTTGTTCCAAGATTTCAATTATATAATGCCAATCTCATATAAGCAACAATCAACAATCAATTTATAAAAGAAGGGTCAGAAAAAGAGGTAGTGGTTTAATTAATACTCTAATAAATAAGTTACCTTTTGAATTACATCTACCTGGGTATAATTTCTGTGGACCTTTAACCAAACTAGAAAAGAGACTAGCTAGAGACGATAAAGGTATAAACTTATTGCATGAAGCTTGTAAAGAGCATGATATTGCCTATGCACAATCAAACAGGGGCGGATCCAGCCTCTCTCCTTGGCGGAGGGGGGGGGGCGGTGATATCACAAAAGTGCAGTATGGCAAGCGAAAACAAGTTGTTGACGGGGGGGGGGGGGGGAGAGACATCAGCAACATTCCCATTTCTAGTGTAAAATGCAGGGTCGGGTCTATTTTTCAGGAATTTGAAGCTGTTGGAGAGGGGGGGGGACGATCACAAGAAAAAACAAGTTGCCGACAGGGAGGGAGGATGCGAGCAGCACACACATTCCTAGTATAAGCGGCAGAATCGGGTCTATTTTCCTGAATTCAAAGTTCTTGGGGGCGGGGGGGGGGCTCTCGCAAGAAAAACAAGTTGTCAACGGGACTGCCAGCAGCATACCCATTCCTAATATAAAATGCAGAATCGGTTGTATTTTCCTGAAATCAAAGCTTTTGGGAAGGAGAGGGGCGATCGCAAGCATACACATTCCTATACTCTATTCAAGAACTAGAGAGAGTAATAAAACTGTTATCGAAACCTCCAACGTACCTACTCTACTGCCGCAGGTATCTGAGGACTGCCGTAAATCTAATTATATTTAATTATATTTAAACATTATAAACTTCTATAAATTTACTGCTACAATAAAATGTCTGGTAGTTCAATTTAATTTCTGTCAGTGAGCAAAGTACACCTTACAGTGTGTTCTTAGTAATTTATCTTGTCTGTGCTTGTTTTTACATATTATTTGAGATTAGTGAGATACCCAAAAGATATGGCTTCCAAAATCGTTAAAACCAGGGCATTTTTTCCTCAACGAGAAACTTATTACGACGAATGTTTATGATGCCTTAAGATATCAATATCTAGATAATAATGTTAAAAACTCTATTGAGTTGTGTTCAAACATGGCAGGAGTTGGAAAATCTTTTATGTGCCTAATACTGAAGGAAAAAAACGACTGGAATTGTTAGTACTCCCAAACTACATGCGATCAGGGACGAAAAACCACGTTGGAAGAAGAGATGTAAACTGCAATAAAAGAAGTTTTACACACATTTTATTATGAGAAGCAGATCCCAACCGTCGACAAAATTCTAAGTAAAATCAATGAACATCGGGATTTACCTGAAATTAAAAGAACTGAACTCTGGAAATTGCTAAGAGAACTTAATTTTTGCTGGAAAACAGCAGATAGGAAATCTGTTCTTATAGATCGTCTGGAATATGTCCGTTAGAGAAGGAAATATCTCTCTCAAGTAAAAGGTAGAGTTGCTAGAAATATTACAACTTACAAAATTAGTAATTTAACTGAACTTTTGAAAGATTTTTTGAATAAAGTTAGTGCAGAAAATTGGGGACAATCCATATAATAAAAGCATAAAAGAAAATGTGAAAACTCGATCTCATGATTGGTGAAATAGAAGATCCAATTATAATTAATTTGAGCGAAGATAGGTTCACTGACTTTGATTACGAATTAGATACGTACTGTTTACCAGCACAAACACAATTTATTATTTAAATTTTCTGTAACTTATAAAAATAAATTACATTTCAATCCCTTTTTAGTGTTTAATTTTAGTTCTGCAGATGGTTTCAGAAATAAATAAACTGAACCGTCAAATATCCTAAAAATGTTTTTAATTAATAATAAAATGACCGATAGCCCCAAAAAAATTTTAATATTATATGGAGGAATTTATTTTTTTTATGTATGTTTAACTTCTTGTATTTTTGACAATGGATATTTTGTAAGTATTTAAATTATAACTTAGAATTTTTTGAGAGAAAAAGGCAACATTTTAGTCGGAATGTGCATAAAACTATTTCTATGCCACAATTAAAAATAATAAAAATACAGTTGTGATTTCTGTGAAATATGTCAAAATTTTCTATATTTTCTAATGTATGTGAATTATTAAGAAATCATAAGAAATTAAATAAAATTATAAAATCTTTTTATTTCAGATTTATTACCGAAATAATATTCTATGCCATAAATACTTAGTGATAAAATAAACCTCCTTCCGACGCCCATGACAAGAATTAAAATCCTTTTTAACACTTCACACATCCAAATATCTATTGTTATCCAACCAAATAGTCCCATATCATAGACCGGTATCTTTGATTCTAAAATTTCTAACCCATTTCTATGAATAATATATGTGTCTAACTGATTTTGCCAAAGAAATCGGACTAAAGAACAAAGGTAGTTTGCGAAGAAAAAAAAAAGGTAAGAAATGATTTATTACTCTCTCTAGTTCTTGAATAAACTATAGCATAAGTGGCAAAATCGGGTCTATTTTCCTGAACTCAAAGCTCTTGGGGGGGGGGGGGGGGGCGATCGCCCCCACCGCCCCCCCGCCTTGGATCCGCGTCTGCCAATCAAATGATATAAAAAGCCGACACGCTGCTGATAAATTATTAGGTGACAAAGCTGCCGAAAGGTTCAGAGCAAAAGACGCCACTTTTGGAGAAAAAACTGCTGCACTTGGAATAAGAGGTGCAATGAAAATTAAAAGAAAATTTGGTATGGGATTAAAAAAAGAAGGAAAAACAGAAGTCGAAAAATTCGTCTAGGACGAGGAATAACTTTATCTCAAGCTATTTCAAAAGCAAGACAAGCACTAAACGCACTTAGATCTATAGGAGATAGTAGAATATTATCACCAAAAAATATAATCATACCAATTCCAAAAACTGGTGGATTTCTACCTCTTATTCCTTTATTTGCTGGTTTGTCCGCTTTAGGTGCTCTTGGAGGAGGAGCAGCAGGTATTGCGAAAGCTGTCAACGATGCAAAAGCCGCTAAAGAAAAATTAGAAGAGTCCAAAAGACATAATAAAATGATGGAATCTGTAGCAGTAGGAAAACAAGGAAGTGGTCTTTATTTAAAAACATATAAAAGTGGATGAGGATTATATCTGAAACCTTATTAAAAAAACCGTTAAAACAAATACCTCGAAAATCACTTACAAATTATGATTTAAGTAAATATATTATCCTACTTAAAATTCCCAACTTTCAAGGTATATTCATGAGAGATAAATTACCAAAAAAAATTAATAAAAATGAAAGTGGTATTGTTAAGCTCGATAAGAATAGTGGTGATGGAACTCATTGGACTGCATGCATGAAAAAAGGGAAAAATATTTTATATTTTGATAGTTATGGCAATTTGCGACCATCTACCGAATTAACAAAATAATATTTCAGCGATAAAAAGAAAAATATTGTAAAATATAACTACGACCATTATCAATCAATTAAGAAAACAAATTGTGGTGAGCTCTGTCTTAAATTTCTTTAAAATAATGGTTGAAAAACAATATTAATCCATTTTGTTAAAATTTTTTAAAGAGATATGTCGTACAGTTTTGTCATTAGTGGTAATTCCCCCACGCTTTCTGTTAATATTCATCCTCCAATATATTTAGAAGAGAATTTTGAATATTCCATTGGACTTGTAAATTTTGAAACTTTTAATGCTATTCCAAATATTGATGAGACTAATAATCTTTTCATTTATGATTCAAATAAAGAAATAAGAATACCACCAGGTAGTTATGAAATAGATGACGTAAATAATTTTATTCAAAAATTTTTGGACAATCGTACTTTTCTTCATATTTATGCCAATAATAATACTTTACGAACACATATTAAAACAGATATTCCTATCTCTTTTCGTGATGGAACTATAGGAAAAATATTAGGTTTTAAAAATAAGGAATTAGAAGGTCTTAAGGAGCACATTTCAGATTTTTCAGCGGAAATTATTAAAGTAAACGCCATAAACATCGATTGTAATATTGCCGAAGGATCATATTTAAATGGAAAACCTGTTCATATAATACATCAATTTTTTCCTAGTGTAGCTCCTGGTTTTAAAATAATATAATCACCACAAAATGTACTTTACTTTCATGGTACTGTAAAGGTAATAGACAATATAAACATTAAAATAGTAAATCAAGATGGTGATCTCATCAATTTCAGAGGAGAAACGGTAACAGTAGGACTACATCTTAAAAAAATAGATGAAGGTTATTTTATATAATAAAAAAGCTGCAAGTTATAATTTTTCAAAAAAATTTTACTTTAAAAGTATTAATAAACATTTAATTAGTAATAAATTAAATTCTCAAAGGTTAACACCTTCTAATAAGAAATTTCTTATAGGTTTAGGTTTCAAACTGAAATAAAATGGAATATTTAAATGTAAAAGAAAATATTCTTGTAGATGAATCAATATTACGCTGGGAAGTACTATCATTTGAACCTTTCAATCCTACAAAACTTGGATTAAATGATGAAATTAGAATTGCTCTACAACAAACAGGAAAATGTCCTGTACCTTGCAAAAGTGAATTATATTTAAAATTTCAAGTTACCAAAGAAGATGATACTCCATTCACTAATACGGTATTAATCAACAATGCTCCTACATTCTTGTTTAAAGAATTATGTTATATTTTAAATGGTGTTACAATTGACTCAGTTGGGGATGTTGGGATTACTTCAACCCTTAAAGGATACGTATCATTTAATCAAAACGAAAGTGCTAAATTGGAAAATACTGGGTGGTATCCAAAAACGAAACCTTAAGAAAAAATTATGACTGATGAAAAAAGAAACGTTTCCCTATGCATCCCATTAAAAATGTACTCGGGATTTTTTGAAGATTATAACAAAATAATTTTAAATTCACAACAAGAACTAATACTAATAAGAAGCAATGATGACACTAACGCTTTAGTAACTACAAGTGATGATGAAAAACCGAAAATTAAAATAACCAAACTTTGTTGGCGAGTTACACATCTTACTGTAGCCATCCCCCAAGAATTAGCGCTAACTAAAATTATTGATAAAAACAATGATATACTTTACTTACTTTGCGAAGTTGGGAATTGACTGAATATCCAGAGTTATTAGAAAATACAAGACATAATTGGCCTGTCAAAACTTCCACCAAAATTGAAACACCAAGACATGTTCTAATTGCTTTTCAAAAGAGTAGATGTGGTAATTTAAAATCAGATATGAGTAAATTTGATTATTGTGACCTAAGGAATATAAATGTGTTTTTAAATTCAGATAGATATCCTTACCAGGATCTTCAGCTTGATTTTAAAAATAATAAGTTTGCTACCCTGTATGAAATGTTTTCTGAATTTCGTCAAATATATTATAACTTTCCAATAGCACCAATATTTAATCCCAAAGAATTTAAAATAATGCACCTATTGCTTACATTAATTGCTCTCATCAGAGAGATTTATTACAATCCGGCCCAGTAACCATGAGAATTGAATTTGAGACAAAAGAAAAAATATCGGGAAAAACAGCTGCGTATTGTGTTATAATACATGATAAAGTATTTAGCTATAATCCATTAACAAAAATTGTTAAACAACTTTAACTTCTCCCACCGCATCAAATATCATTATTAAAATGAAAATATATCGAATAATATCAGTTGTTTCTATACCATAGTTTGTTGCACATCAGATGGAATGTACAAAATACAAAAAGAAAAAATAGAACTATTTTTTAAAAAAATTAAACATCTAAAAAGTCTTATTGAAGACTATTCGAAAAAACAATTTGTAATAAAAAATTAATACTTAAAAAATTTGCTAAATAAAAATGAGAATAGTTATGGATGTTCAAGGATTTAAGGATGAACACAACAAGTTTATTCCTAAAGAACTTGCAATGTTTGATGGACATAAAATGAGTCATTATATTTTTAAACCACCGTATCCACTACAAATGCTTCCACCAGAAACATACAAGCAAGCAGAATGGTTAATGAAATTTCATCACTGCATCAATTGGAATACAAGATATATTCCTCTTCATAATTTTTCATCTATAGTAAAAAACTTAACAGAAAAAGGACAATTCATTTATATTAAAGGAGAAGAGAAAGCTAATTTTATTAGAAAATATTGTACTAAGCCAATAATTGAATTGGACGAACAACCTGTTTTAATTAAATCATCTCCTAAATGTTTTTATCATTTTCAATCACCTTCAATGTGTGCCCTTTCTGATGTATTCTTTATGTATAATTTTTTTTTTATGAATGAAGAAATTAACAATGAATGTAATAATATTTTTTTTATTTATCCACATCCCCACATTACTAACAGAAAATTATATATTCCTATCTTTACATAATCAAATATTTAAACACAACAGCCGTTACACAATAATAAAACAACTATAAACATTTAAATATTTTATTTCACACAAACTTTAATTAACCAATAAATCAATATATAAATTTATTTCTTTATTGAGTCCAATTTTTTTAAGTTCATCAAAGAATTTTAACACATTTTTGGTCTTCAAAAATTCACTACACAATTCTGCTGCTTTTTTACAACAATTTGCATGATCAACATATTTTATATATATATATATATATATATATATATATATATATATATATATAACAATAAATCTTGACCCTCACTTTCTTCTTCAACTAAAAAAGATAAATATCTGGAACATGCTTCGTTCATAATGAACTCTTCATAAAGGTCCCTCACAAAATTTTCAATTTTAGGCATCATCTTCACCACGCGATTTGATTACTTCTTTTAATACAACGGGATCTCTAATATATTGGTTTAAATGACGAACTTCATCATGAAACCAACTTAACTTCACTAATTCACATATAAACTGTACAATGTCTTTGTTTTGAAAATAACGTTCGCACAATTTCACAGCCTCTATATGGTTTTTGGATATATCCAAATAATATTGAAACCAAGATGGACCACTATCAACTGCATAATGTTCGAACTCAAAAGCAGAACTTTTACATTTTTTATAAAATTTTTGAATTAATAAATTTAATTCACTTTCGTTAGAAGCAGAAGACATATTTCATTTTAGTATGTTTTAAGCGGGTAAAGTGTTGCTTTTATAATAAAAATTTAAAGAAGAGATACAAGGTCATGTTAACATGTATACGAAGTAACTCGAATGTATACGAGATAATTCGAATGAGAGAACAAAAGAGGAGGAGGATGAAAAGTGTTGATGATACGAGGTTTTTTGAAAAATATAATGAGAGATTTGAAAAGTATAATGAGAGAAGAAAAGAGGAGGAGGATGAAAAGTGTTGATGATTTACTCTTCTAACTCCTCCTCCCCCTCTTTCCTTCTCTCATATATCCACTATTTGTGGACTCAAAGAGATTAAGTTTAGAATATAACAACTATACGTAATGTTAAAAGTGCTTTATTCACATTACCCATACCTTGCATTTAAAATAGTCTTTTGTATTTGAATTTCCGAATGGACCAAGACTTGTCCTTGCCTGTATGCTACCGCCGCTCGGCGAGTTTTTACAATTTTAAAAAGGATAAAGCCTACTTATTATGTCCGCTTTTATATTTGGGTTCTATTGTCATTTGAAGTGATATTTTGAATAATGAACGTTTTGACCAAAATATGCCTTTAAGGAGTTTTTAATAGAGTTCCGCAATATATATATATATATATATATATATATATATATATATATATATATATATATATATATATATATATATGTATATATACCTTACTTTACATCCGTTTTAAACGATCCTTTGAAATCATTTCTACCAAATCAGAGCCCCAGATGTATCTTCAGCTGGACTCGACCGTGCCTGTATATTATTGCTCCTCGTTAGGTAAAAAGAGTTGTTAGAATTTGAGAAGAGGTAAAGTATATGAACATGGCTTATATACCCCTTAAATGATACATATTTGCTGTATCAATTTTTTTTATCTGGTTTAAAGTGATATTGCGAATATTGTGGATTCAAAGAGATTAAGTTTAAAGTTTAACAACTACATTTGATGTTAAAATAGCTTTACTCACATAATCTATACATTGCATTTATTTGATCTGTATTAGTTAAGTAATCATAAGAAAGGAAAAAAAACGGGGATCTGACATCATAATCCTCGAGAAGATCTTTTGGACCTAGCCATACCTACATTCTCTCGCTCGCCAGAGACACGCTTTTTATCAGATGTAAAGAATGGCTAGAATTTTAATAGACCTAAAGCACAAGTATAACTAGTGAGTTGTGGTTACATTATCAGAAATAACAGGTGAACGCATATAAATTATATCATTGATATCTAAATTATTATTTTTGTTGAGCTTTCAGCTCTAGGTGTTGATATCACCGATCTATATACCCTCTCTAATGATGCCTTTTCGGTATTTATATTTCTGCTAACAAAAAAGTAGTATTTCTAGTATTGAGGGTTGAGTGATCAAAAAAGAATAAGTTTATAGTTTAATGGATTCTATAAAATCTTTGTATATGTATACACCTGTTTGAATGGTATTAATGTTGACTGTTTTCTCATATCAATAACATCTGTATAGGGGTAATGTCCATATGTATTGTTGTAGAATTCTATCTACAAGATCCTAAAAAAATCATAAAAATAAAATAAACATCTAAAGACGGTTGAAATTCCGAGAAATAAACTGCACGTTGTCGGCGGTAACGGCGCATAGATACCGACACAGACGGCGGCGCAGACATAAAGCTTTGGCGGACCGCGCTAAACGCTAATCGGTTCCTTTCGGAAGACCCGACGGAGTGTCGAGAAATTATAAATAGCACCCGATGCCGCGATTCGTTAGCAGAATCTGGTCGTCTTTTAAAGAGCACAGATACCTCAAATTTTTTTTTACCCACGCGCACACGAGTATCTAAGTCTTTCGAAGCATTTACTCAGGCGAAACGTGAGATTCTCTGCCGTTGCTGATTAGTCTGGCACTTGCACCACGTCAGAGAAAAGCACGGGGAATCTTCAATAGGTGGGCCACTCGTCGGTAATCTCGCAAGAGATTATTGTCAGTTTCCCTTCCAGAAGAAAAAATTAAAAGGTTCAACACGCGAGTAGGGAGTTTTAAATTTCCTAGAGGTTTTCCTGGAGCGCCCCTTTCGGCATCAAGAGGATCACTAAGCTGTTTACGCTAGTGCAACGAGGGAGGCCGCTCTGCTTACGACGGCTTAAGAAGAGAGGTTCTTGGTTGTCTTAATAAGACGATCAAGAATTCGATTCAAGAAAGAAGATAAGAAGATTGCGGTACTAGAAAGGCCAGGAAACCTTGTCTGTTAGGCGGCAATTCGTTAGAGGCGAACTCTAGTAGCTGATATCAGTTCAGTGCTAGGGGAGGAACCTCAAAGTAAAATCTCCAGTTAAATAAAAACCGTGAAACGCGAATTTTAGTAAAATTCTAGCGCCGTCGGAAAAAATAAACTTTTCTAAAAAAAACCTTTCCACGTCGATTTTTTTTGTTCTTGCGGAAAGTATTTTAAATTAATATATAGAGTATTCACGCGCCTTCTTTTACGACTATAATAATTTGCGGAAATAAAATTGCGTAAAAGAAACCTGATAGCGACATACCCGATTTAGACATTCCCGATTGCGACTTAAATAATTTTCTATTAAGAGAAAATTAGTGATAACCTGATAGTGACATCGTTAACGGATCTAAGAACACTAAACGTGCCTTAGTTTGCGCTTAATACTAAAACAAAAATTTTTGAGAAAATTGAATTTTCGAAAATTTATTAAGAGTCCCAACACTACATTTAATTTCGACACAAAACTTAAAAGCCCCAGTCAAAAAAAAATTCTACTGCAAAAAATCCTATAAGAGCTCACGTCAAATAAAAAATAAAGTAAATATTGGCCAAGTTCTCATCCAACCCAAATTCCATATACTTAATTTTTCCATATATTAAGTATATTAAAGCCCAGCCCTCCGTGATTTTTGTATTTTTTATACAAAACATTCTAATTTAAGAGGAAAAATAATTTATTAAAAAATGTCCAATCCCTTTTCTCACAGTTCCTTCTGGTCTGATGAGGCGGGTGGCATTTCAGGCTGTCCGGGTGGTTTTGGTGGGACCTCCGCGGCCCCTCGTGGGGTCGCACCAGACCTAACAAGATTCCATACTCGTAATGAATCTGACATGACCCAAATAAATCAAAATGCTGAATTATATCCCAACACTTTAATTTCTCCAATGGAACAATTTTTAAATGATATCCAAGCTTCACGTCAAGGTGGGGACCACTTAATGCAGGGACAAACGCATAGCATAAATGACAAAAATCCTGATACGCAAGTCATTCACAGCTCGTATACGTCGTTCGCGTTCGATCGAAACGTACCTCGTGGCGTTCTCGCGGAAGATCCGATCTCCACTATTAATTTTCCCAAAACGAAGGACGTGCATATACGACAGTATGTATACATATGGATATATGGGTGTATGTTTGTATGAATGTAAGTATGTAGATGGGTATGTATATGTATTGGGCCAGCAGCATACACATTTCTAGTATAAAAGGGAGAATCGGGTCTATTTTCTTGAACTCAAAGCTCTTGGGAGGGGGGAGGGAGATCGCAAGCATACACATTTCTATACTCTATTCAAGAACTACAGAGAGTAATAAAACTGTGACCGAAAGCTCCAACTGCTCCATTGCAGCAAGTAACTGAGGACTGCCGTAAATCTAATTACATTTAATTATTTTTAAATATTATAAGTTTTTATAAATTTACTGCAACAATAAAATTTCTGATAATTCAATTTATTTTCTCAGTCAGCAAAGTACACCTTACAGTGTGTCCTTAGTGATTTATCTTGTTTGCGCTTGTTTTTATATATTATTTGAGATTAGTGAAATATGGCTTTCACCTCCATATTTATTCCAAAATCGTTAAATCAGGGCATTTTTTCCTCAGCGAAAAACTTATTACGATGAACGTTTATGATACCCTAAGAGATCAATATCTAGATAATATTGTTAAAAGCTCTGTTGAGATGTGTTTCAACGTGACAGGATTTGGAAAATCTACTATGTACCAAATACTGAAGGAAAAAAAACGAATGAAATTGTTAGTACTCCCAAGCCACATTCGATCACAGGCGGACGAAAAATCTCGTTAGAAGAAGGGATGAAAACTGCAATAAAAGGAGTTGTCCATACATTTTATTATGAGAAGTAGATCCCAACCATCGAAAAAATTCTAACTAAAGTCAATGGAGATCGAGATTTACCTGAAATTAGAAGAACTGAGCTCTGGGGATTGCTTAGAGAACTTAATTTTTGCTAGGAAAAACCTGATAGGAAATCTGTTCTTATAGGTCGTCCGAGAACTCTCCTTTGGAGAAGGAAACATCTCTCTCAAGTAAAAGGTAGAGTTGCCAGAAATAATATAACTTACAAAATTAGTAATTTAACTTTAAATTAAATATAATAAAAGAAAAAAATAAAATGTGGAAACTCAATCTCATGATCGGTGAGATAAGGGAACCAATTATAATTAATTTGAGCGAAGATAGCTTCACTGACTTTGATTACGAAATAGATACGTAATGTTTACCAGTGTAAACACAATTTATTATTTAAATTTTTGTTTTTGTTGTATTTTATTGTTTAATATTGTTTATATATTTTTATTTTAGTGTGTCCCACTTTTTATTTTATATATATTTAATTCCAATTAGCCGAAATTTTTTTATTATTTTATTATTGTATTTGTGTCTTTTTCTTAAGTGTGTAGAATTAACATGATTATTTTATTTTTTTGGGGCTATCGGATTTCCATTTAATAACGTAAATTAAATTAAGTATTTGCAACAGTAATAAAAATAAGTAGGTCTATTTTAACTGTAACATATAAAAATTAATTACAATTGAACACCTTTTTAGTGTTTAATTGTAATTCTGCAGATGGTTTAAGAAATAAATAAACTGAAACGTCAAATATCCTAAAAATGTTTTTATTTATAATAAAATGACCGATAGCCCAAAAAAAAAATAATATTATATGGATGAATTTATTTTTTTATATATGTTTAACTTCTTGTATTTTTGACAATGGGTATTTTGTAAGTATTTAAATTATAACTTAGAATTTTTTGAGAGAATAAGACTATGTTTTAGTCTCAATATGCCTAAAACGGTTCTGATGCCAAAATGAAAAACAATAACAATACAGTTGTGGTTTTTGTTAAATATGTCAAAATTATCTATATTTTGTAATGTATGTGAATTATTAAGAAATCATAAGATATAAAATAATATTATAAAAATTTTTATATTAAGTTTATTACGGTAATAATGTCCTATGCTATAAATATTTAGTGATAAAATAAACCTTTTTCCGACGCCTACGACAAGGATTAAAATTCTTCCTAACATTTCACACTTCCAAATATCTATTGTTATCCAACTCAAATAGTCCATTATTATAGACTGGTATTTTTGGTTATAAAATTTCTAAGCCATTTCTATGAAAAATATATGAGTCTAACAGATTTTTCCAAAGACACCGGACTAAACAACACAGGTAGTTTGCGAAGAAAAAAGGGTAAAAAATTATTTCTTACTCTCTCTAGTTCTTGAATAAACTATAGTATAAAAGGAAAAATCGGGTCTATTTTCCTGAACTCAAAGCTCTTGGGGGGGGGGGCGATTGCCCCCCCTTGGATCCGCGCCTGTATGCGACTATATATATATGAAGTAAAATGCGAACAGTACTAATACAACGGCATAATGTGGATGTATCCACTGCTATTGCAGCTCACACAGAGGAATCTGTGAAAAGTCGCATTAACATATATACGCCATCCGGCGGGAGGTCGGCGAAACCGCATTCAGTATTTGCATGCTTCCTTTCGGTCTGTCCTTTGCACAGCCAGGTGCATGTCGGTACCCTGATGAGTCTAGTAGAGACGAAACATGTACCTCTGCCGTGTCACTGTGGCGGGGAGGGTGAGTTTTAACTTTCTTCTCGTTATGGTGGTACAGGTAGGCCATCATCTCGATGGTGGTGGAAATGAGTGGATTGTGTTCTGTAGCAATCTATTCAAACTGTGCAACCTCTAACACGGAAAGGATATGATGGAACGAAGTTTGCATTTACTGTTCGCATTTTACTTCACTTATACGCGGAGTTGCATATAGTTGTACGTTTGCTGAATGTGATTTCAGCACTACAACGGCATAATGTGGATGTATCCACTGCTATTGCAGCTCACACAGAGGAATCTGTGAAAAGTCGCATAAACATATATACGCCATCCGGCGGGAGGTCGACGAAACCGCATTCAGTATTTGCATGCTTCCTTTCGGTCTGTCCTTTGCACAGCCAGGTGCATGTCGGTACCCTGATGAGTCTAGTAGAGACGAAACATGTGCCTCTGCCGTGTCACTGTGGCGGGGAGAGTAAGTTTTAACTTTCTTCTCGTTATGATGGTACAGGTAGGCCATCATCTCGATGGTGGTGGAAATGAGTGGATTGTGTTCTGTAGCAATCTATTCAAACTGTGCAACCTCTAACACGGAAAGGATATGATGGAACGAAGTTTGCATTTACTGTTCGCATTTTACTTCACTTATACGCGGAGTTGCATATAGTTGTACGTTTGCTGAATGTGATTTCAGCACTACAGCGGCATAATGTGGATGTATCCACTGCTATTGCAGCTCACACAGAGGAATCTGTGAAAAGTCGCATAAACATATATACGCCATCCGGCGGGAGGTCGGCGAAACCGCATTCAGTATTTGCATGCTTCCTTTCGGTCTATCCTTTGCACAGCCAGGTGCATGTCGGTACCCTGATGAGTCTAGTAGAGACGAAACATGTGCCTCTGCCGTGTCACTGTGGCGGGGAGGGTAAGTTTTAACTTTCTTCTCGTTATGGTGGTACAGGTAGGCCATCATCTCGATGGTGGTGGAAATGAGTGGATTGTGTTCTGTAGCAATCTATTCAAACTGTGCAACCTCTAACACGGAAAGGATATGATGGAACGAAGTTTGCATTTACTGTTCGCATTTTACTTCACTTATACGCGGAGTTGCATATAGTTGTACGTTTGCTGAAGGTGATTTCAGCACTACAACGGCATAATGTGGATGTATCCACTGCTATTGCAGCTCACACAGAGGAATCTGTGAAAAGTCGCATAAACATATATATATATATATATATATATATATATATATATATATATATATATATATATATATATATATATTTAAATTAAAAACTATTACAAAATATATATATATATATATATATATATTGTCACATAGGGAAAAACATAAAAACATAATATTTCAAAAATTGGCATTTTCCAATTTTACAAATCTTTTACTGTATCTTCTACTGCCAGACCAGAAGTCAACAGAATAAGAACAGTTTAAGTCAGAAGTAACATGCTACATGTAATCTCACTATCTTAACTACTGGAACTTGGCAGAGAATGGAGTGCATTGTAGGTATGGGCAGTCAACGCAGGGGCTTATGCACGTCAAGAGTCATTCGATGCGACGCCGACCTCAGCTGGACAAACGATGTGTGACGTCAGAGGGTTTCGACCAACGGTAGGAGTAAGGAGTACTACATCAGCGAGAATGGTATCCACTCCTTCGACTCACCGGACAAGGCGACACGACAGCATCCTCCAGACAGACTCTTACAAAGTGATTTAGTGCAGTGGTGCGAAGCTTTAAAAAACTTTTAAAAGACTTTTTTTGTATAATTAAGTTCGTTTTTTCCTAGTTTAGTAAACAGAGAGTCATGAAATAGGAAAAAAGTAGAATTTTTTGTTTCTATTCCATTTTATGTCATATTTTTTTTTTTCAATTTCTACTTTTTTTCTATTCATCGCTGGGGTCTAGCTCTCTAAGACCGGGGGATGTGTCACATAGGGAAAAACATAAAAACATAATATTTCATAAATTGGCATTTTCCAATTTTACAAATCTTTTATTTTAAATTTAAACAATAACAATCGCGTTACCTCTTATAATTTAATAACTTTTAATTATGAAATGTTATGTTTATTTACTGGCCGTCGATTATGCAAATTCACCAAGTCAGCAAGGTCGCTTCCCGGGTCATGATATACCGAGGTTGTAAGAAGGCGATTCGTTGACTTGATGAAAAAAAACAAAACAGGATAAAAAGTACGGACATGCTTGGGACGGGGTTCAATCGGTTCAATCAGTTTAAGGGTGAGTTGATCTGATGCAGAGCAGCCAGTCTATCGCGAATTAGTTAATTGTTAGTGAAGTGAAAATCCCAAGCGTGTCCCAGTCCTAAGCAGGTCGACAAATAGAGAATTCTAGTGACAACCCCCGTGAAGAGTGCCAGGATGAAGATAACCTTAATGTAAGTCAAACATTTAGTCCTAATTATGTACAGCCCAAAATGTTAATGTCTCTTATTTTTAATTAAACTATTTTTTTATATATAATCCGAAGAAAAGAGTTTATTTTGAGTGTAATCTCTGAAGACCAAATTCCTAAATGCTACGTCCCTAGTCACACCTCAAAACTGGGCGTGACAATATATATATATATATATATATATATATATATATATATATATATATATATATATATATATATATATATATTAATATATATATATATATAAATATATATATATATATATATATATTAATATATATATATATATATATATATATATATATATATATATATATATATATTTCATTTCATATCAGAGAACTATTCTTAGAATGCTTCTTGTGTACCACAACTCTATTTAATTTTATAATGAAGTTTATATACCTCAATAATTAGAGTGTAATGGACGATGAACCAAATCTTCCCTACCATAATGATATATGCATGCAAATACAACTGCATGTTGTTTATTATTATATCTATTTATGTTTATTAATAGATATCGCTGTTTATAGAATGCATTTTTAATACCATTTTTCTTTTTCAATTATAAAACTTAGTTGAACATGTTTGCAATGGATCTGATTCTAATTATAAACTCAACTTAGATCCCTGATTTTTCAATTATAACGGTTCTGGGGAGGATGATACATCCTTCAAAGCCGAGACCAAAGTCATAAATATAGTGGTAAAATATCGCAACTGGAATACCAGTGAGGCTATTAAGACATAGTTATAATTGAAGATGACGATGTTATATCAATGACAATAACATTTGCTAATTGAGATCCGATGACTCGAAATTTTTAAGGAATACAAGTTTCTATTAGAAATTTTTAAATGAATTCATTCCGGTGGAAATAGGCTTTGAAATAATATCGGCATATTACCATTTTTGTTCGAATTAGTCCTTTTGATTCGGTTAAAGTCTCTTCTATGTGCATTAGTAAGACGTAAAATGTCCTTATATTTTTCTAAATAACTGCCGGAATAATTATCAAATCATGCATTATGTTAGCAGATCCAATAAACCGTAAGTATAAGTACAACATATATTCCCAACTATAAAAATATGGTCTTTCAATTTAATTTGACCTACACCCAAAAGCTACAATTTGATTTTACAGACAACTCTCTTAGCACTTTAAAGTCTGGTCTACTAATCACATGTTATTAGTGCTCTTATATATTCATAGAAACTTGGCAATAATGTAACTTATATATTAAGTAGAATTTGTAAGATTTAACTATTACAAAAGTTTTATGCCATATTATAATGAATATTAATACCATAACCCCCACTCATTCAAATGATTGGAAGATAATTATCGACTGAGGGCGTTGAAGGCATTTTTCTGTTATGTGTGTATATTTTTCTCTTGAGTGTAGTTAAAAAGACTAGTTTTGTTCTACTACTATACCTGTTAGCATAGGACAATAAGGTTTATCTTGTATTCCATAAAATAAAGTTAGAAAACATATTTTGATGTGTGTGCATTTAACAAGAATCACTAACAAAAATTTTTAAAATTTAGTGGTAAAAAGTTCTAACCTCCCTGTATATTTATCAATTTCTTAATATGTTTAGAGTAAAAGGATGTAGAGTGCTGCTAAGAACTTTAAGATGATAAGGATTGGAGAGTTGATGACGACAACGAGGGCATTGAAGCCTGTGGTTTAATAGAGGAAGATGACGGACATTTTAATTAAGTTTATTATACGATTTCAATCATACGAATGTCAAATTATCAACTATGAATTTACGTAGATATTTAAATGAAGATATGATTCCAGTAAATCCTATACTGCTGGAAGACATAAAAATATACCACAAAAACTTAATATATACAGTAAACAGGTTTCCTAATTCTGGATATACCCAAGACTGTTAGGAATAACTTTTATAAACATATATCAAGTCTACATATGACCATCACACTCCACACTGTGCATTCTCAGTTGCTTGATATTCGCGAAATCTATCAGACATATTAATTTCACATACTCAAACTAGAAATTTCTATAAAGATATGTGTGAGAATTTATTCAAATTTGATATGTATATTACTCTAAGAACAACCGTCATGGTATACTTGTAAACAAATCTAGCCAAAATTTATCCAGAGATGTCAACTTTTCAATTACATTTATACGATATACATGTTAAAGTTAAAAAAATAAGGTAGCTTTATCTCACGTGTGAGATAAGCCCTATTTTATACCTATACTCGAACATACACCTGAAGCTACCATAATTTGACTTTGTAAGAAGGATTTTATAACAATTAAGACAGGTAACTAACTTGCTCCCATAAACCAGGTATGACAAACAATACGACCTTCAAGTTGCGGTACAAGAACTTCTCTAACCCAATCGGCTATATCACTCAATCAATCAGTTAAAGACTATCCTTATAAAATATGTTTTATTTATTTTTAGGGTTCTAGTATTAAGCTAAGTTACATTTAATATATTCTAGGTCATCCTATATATAAACCTGCATAATTATACATTTTTTACATACTTAATATACCCTAATATATATATATATATATATATATATATATATATATATATATATATATATATATATATATATAACATATATTACACACTTTTACACTTTATTCCTATATATAAACTTTTTCTATGTGTAGGATCATCTATAAATCACCTTCTTGATTATTGTAATGCTCAGTACAGAACAAATACTTTTTTATTTCAGAGTCTTGTTGTGGTGCTTTTGGGAAACCAAAACTATTTCATTACTACAGGCCAAAATTATTTCTTTAGGTAATTCAACAAGTTCTTTTCTAGTCATAGGCTTTCAATGAATTTAAGATCTCCTCCATATTTTCAGAATATATAACTACTATTTCTTCACTTTCAAATTTTAGATATATACAACCAGCAACCATTAAATTAAATTTCTGTTATTTTCTAAAAGATTGAAACTTGCATAAATAGCCTTATTGTATTACACTTTTATTGTTTTTGCATCTAAATGGTTTTTAAATGTTAATTCTAGTAATGCAAATTGTAGTATATATATATATATATATATATATATATATATATATATATATATATATATATATATCCAGCATTGAAACTTGCATAAATAGCCTTATTGTATTACACTTTTATTGTTTTTGCATCTAAATGGTTTTTAAATGTTAATTCTAGTAATGCAAATTGTAGTAATACAGTTCTTCACCCCCTTGCAAAAGACATTGAGAACAATGGGACGTACCGAAGTATATGAGGGTATTGATGATTAGAAATTAATCTGTTGAAAAACTTGACTAATTTTAGGATATATGTACACTGGTAAGTATAATGAGTTTATCTCTAAAGAACTAGTAATTTTTTGATGGATGTATGAAGTTAACCATTATTTAAAAACTTACAAGCAGGTTGAGTGTTTAATTAAATCTGGTTAGTACATCCACCGGAATATACGACATCTCACTTTTTCATAATCTTTCCCTCGGTAGCCAAAACCTAACGAAGAAAGGCCAATTAGTTTATGTAGGGAGGATACGAATAGTTACTTGTATTAGAAAATACTATACCAAGCTTGTAACTGAACCTAATGTGTAACCAGTTTTAGCTAAACGACTTCTAAATATTTTTTTTATCATTTCAAATCTATATGTGTACAGCAAAATATCGGGTAAGTTGATTCTTGTAGATAATTTAATAATTATATCTTCCAGGGTGAGTGGGATTTCATTAAATAAGTATTTTTTTTAGCTAGTGCTTGTTCATAACTCGAATGTACATTATCCATATAACCTGAGGATCCTCAGTTTGTTGGAAATGGTTCAGGGTTTGATGTTGAAACTTCATTTTCAAGGATCATTTTTATACAAGTTGCTAATTTTATATAAATAGTCGAGATGTGTAGCATCAAAAATTTATATATAAATTTTGTGTAACTTTAAAATTTATTAAGCGTTCTAATATATAGATATATATTCATTCATATCCTCTTCCGATAGAGTATAAAAGACATGTGTTTCTCAAACTTACAGAGATGTGTCTTCTTTGAATTCGCACACAATAAGGGATAGCTAGTTTCATTTGCAATGAAAGACTAATGATATTTCTTGTAAAGAAAAATCTAATGGTCTACGATATTTGAATAAATCTAATTTATAATCCTTTGAAGCAAAGAGAAATAGGACTCAACTTGTTACAGCAATTCTTTTACAAGGCTAAACATTGAATTTCTTAGTCTACGCATTATGGAAAAATCATATATAATGCAAAAGTCTCAGGTAGTTCATTGTTAGTTTTTCTGATGTTTATAAAGAGGTACTTAAATTTTGTATAACTCTAGCGCCTGTTAAGTGCTCAAATATATAGATATACCCATTCATATCTTCTTTCAAAAAGAGTACAAAAAAGACATATATTTTCCAAGTTTACAGAGATGTGTCTACTACTTAGTCGCACACAATAAGGGGTGACTTGCTTCATTTGTGTTAAAAATCAATGATATTTTTTGTAGGGAAAAACCTAACAGTCTAGGATATGTGAATGAATACGATTTATAAGCCTATAAAGTAAAGAGAAATAGGGTTCAGCTTGTTACAGCAAGTCTTTTACAAGACTAAACATTTAATTTCATAGTCTACGCATGACAAAAAATCAAGTATAAAGTCAAGATCTTAGGTAGTTCGCTGTTAGTTTTTTTTTCTGAAATTTATGCAGACTTGTAAAAATTGAAATCTTTTAGAAAATAACAGAAATTTAATTTAATGGTTGCTGGTTGTATATATCTAAAATTTGAAAGTGAAGAAATAGTAGTTATATATTCTGAAAATATGGAGGAGATCTTAAATTCATTGAAAGCCTATGACTAGAAAAGAACTTGTTGAATTACCTAAAGAAATAATTTTGGCCTGTAGTAATGAAATAGTTTTGGTTTCCCAAAAGCACCACGACAAGACTCTGAAATAAAAAAGTATTTGTTCTGTACTGAGCATTACAATAATCAAGAAGGTGATTTATAGATGATCCTACACATAGAAAAAGTTTATATATAGGAATAAAGTGTAAAAGTGTGTAATATATGTTATAAATATATATATATATATATATATATATATATATATATATATATATATATATATATATTAGGGTATATTAAGTATGTAAAAAATGTATAATTATGCAGGTTTATATATAGGATGACCTAGAATATATTAAATGTAACTTAGCTTAATACTAGAACCCTAAAAATAAATAAAACATATTTTATAAGGATAGTCTTTAACTGATTGATTGAGTGATATAGCCGATTGGGTTAGAGAAGTTCTTGTACCGCAACTTGAAGGTCGTATTGTTTGTCATACCTGGTTTATGGGAGCAAGTTAGTTACCTGTCTTAATTGTTATAAAATCCTTCTTACAAAGTCAAATTATGGTAGCTTCAGGTGTATGTTCGAGTATAGGTATAAAATAGGGCTTATCTCACACGTGAGATAAAGCTACCTTATTTTTTTAACTTTAACATGTATATCGTATAAATGTAATTGAAAAGTTGACATCTCTGGATAAATTTTGGCTAGATTTGTTTACAAGTATACCATGACGGTTGTTCTTAGAGTAATATACATATCAAATTTGAATAAATTCTCACACATATCTCTATAGAAATTTCTAGTTTGAGTATGTGAAATTAATATGTCTGATAGATTTCGCGAATATCAAGCAACTGAGAATGCACAGTGTGGAGTGTGATTGTCATATGTAGACTTGATATATGTTTATAAAAGTTATTCCTAACAGTCTTGGGTATATCCAGAATTAGGAAACCTGTTTACTGTATATATTAAGTTTTTGTGGTATATTTTTATGTCTTCCAGCAGTATAGGATTTACTGGAATCATATCTTCATTTAAATATCTACGTAAATTCATAGTTGATAATTTGACATTCGTATGATTGAAATCGTATAATAAACTTAATTAAAATGTCCGTCATCTTCCTCTATTAAACCACAGGCTTCAATGCCCTCGTTGTCGTCATCAACTCTCCAATCCTTATCATCTTAAAGTTCTTAGCAGCACTCTACATCCTTTTACTCTAAACATATTAAGAAATTGATAAATATACAGGGAGGTTAGAACTTTTTACCACTAAATTTTAAAAATTTTTGTTAGTGATTCTTGTTAAATGCACACACATCAAAATATGTTTTCTAACTTTATTTTATGGAATACAAGATAAACCTTATTGTCCTATGCTAACAGGTGTAGTAGTAGAACAAAACTAGTCTTTTTAACTACACTCAAGAGAAAAATATACACACATAACAGAAAAATGCCTTCAGCGCCCTCAGTCGATAATTATCTTCCAATCATTTGAATGAGTGGGGGTTATGGTATTAATATTCATTATAATATGGCATAAAACTTTTGTAATAGTTAAATCTTACAAATTCTACTTAATATATAAGTTACATTATTGCCAATTTTCTATGAATATATAAGAGCACTAATAACATGTGATTAGTAGACCAGACTTTAAAGTGCTAAGAGAGTTGTCTGTAAAATCAAATTGTAGCTTTTGGGTGTAGGTCAAATTAAATTGAAAGACCATATTTTTATAGTTGGGAATATATGTTGTACTTATACTTACGGTTTATTGGATCTGCTAACATAATGCATGATTTGATAATTATTCCGGCAGTTATTTAGAAAAATATAAGGACATTTTACTTCTTACTAATGCACATAGAAGAGACTTTAACCGAATCAAAAGGACTAATTCGAACAAAAATGGTAATATGCCGATATTATTTCAAAGCCTATTTCCACCGGAATGAATTCATTTAAAAATTTCTAATAGAAACTTGTATTCCTTAAAAATTTCGAGTCATCGGATCTCAATTAGCAAATGTTATTGTCATTGATATAACATCGTCATCTTCAATTATAACTATGTCTTAATAGCCTCACTGGTATTCCAGTTGCGATATTTTACCACTATATTTATGACTTTGGTCTCGGCTTTGAAGGATGTATCATCCTCCCCAGAACCGTTATAATTGAAAAATCAGGGATCTAAGTTGAGTTTATAATTAGAATCAGATCCATTGCAAACATGTTCAACTAAGTTTTATAATTGAAAAAGAAAAATGGTATTAAAAATGCATTCTATAAACAGCGATATCTATTAATAAACATAAATAGATATAATAATAAACAACATGCAGTTGTATTTGCATGCATATATCATTATGGTAGGGAAGATTTGGTTCATCGTCCATTACACTCTAATTATTGAGGTATATAAACTTCATTATAAAATTAAATAGAGTTGTGGTACACAAGAAGCATTCTAAGAATAGTTCTCTGATATGAAATGAAATATATATATATATATATATATATATATATATATATATATATATATATTAATATATATATATATATATATATATATATATATATATTGTCACGCCCAGTTTTGAGGTGTGACTAGGGACGTAGCATTTAGGAATTTGGTCTTCAGAGATTACACTCAAAATAAACTCTTTTCTTCGGATTATATATAAAAAAATAGTTTAATTAAAAATAAGAGACATTAACATTTTGGGCTGTACATAATTAGGACTAAATGTTTGACTTACATTAAGGTTATCTTCATCCTGGCACTCTTCACGGGGGTTGTCACTAGAATTCTCTATTTGTCGACCTGCTTAGGACTGGGACACGCTTGGGATTTTCACTTCACTAACAATTAACTAATTCGCGATAGACTGGCTGCTCTGCATCAGATCAACTCACCCTTAAACTGATTGAACCGATTGAACCCCGTCCCAAGCATGTCCGTACTTTTTATCCTGTTTTGTTTTTTTTCATCAAGTCAACGAATCGCCTTCTTACAACCTCGGTATATCATGACCCGGGAAGCGACCTTGCTGACTTGGTGAATTTGCATAATCGACGGCCAGTAAATAAACATAACATTTCATAATTAAAAGTTATTAAATTATAAGAGGTAACGCGATTGTTATTGTTTAAATTTAAAATAAAAGATTTGTAAAATTGGAAAATGCCAATTTATGAAATATTATGTTTTTATGTTTTTCCCTATGTGACACATCCCCCGGTCTTAGAGAGCTAGACCCCAGCGATGAATAGAAAAAAAGTAGAAATTGAAAAAAAAAATATGACATAAAATGGAATAGAAACAAAAAATTCTACTTTTTTCCTATTTCATGACTCTCTGTTTACTAAACTAGGAAAAAACGAACTTAATTATACAAAAAAAGTCTTTTAAAAGTTTTTTAAAGCTTCGCACCACTGCACTAAATCACTTTGTAAGAGTCTGTCTGGAGGATGCTGTCGTGTCGCCTTGTCCGGTGAGTCGAAGGAGTGGATACCATTCACGCTGATGTAGTACTCCTTACTCCTACCGTTGGTCGAAACCCTCTGACGTCACACATCGTTTGTCCAGCTGAGGTCGGCGTCGCATCGAATGACTCTTGACGTGCATAAGCCCCTGCGTTGACTGCCCATACCTACAATGCACTCCATTCTCTGCCAAGTTCCAGTAGTTAAGATAGTGAGATTACATGTAGCATGTTACTTCTGACTTAAACTGTTCTTATTCTGTTGACTTCTGGTCTGGCAGTAGAAGATACAGTAAAAGATTTGTAAAATTGGAAAATGCCAATTTTTGAAATATTATGTTTTTATGTTTTTCCCTATGTGACAATATATATATATATATATATATATATATATATATATATATATATATATATATATATATATATATATTTTGTAATAGTTTTTAATTTAAATATATATATATATATATATATATATATATATATATATATATATATATATATATATGTTTATGCGACTTTTCACAGATTCCTCTGTGTGAGCTGCAATAGCAGTGGATACATCCACATTATGCCGTTGTAGTGCTGAAATCACCTTCAGCAAACGTACAACTATATGCAACTCCGCGTATAAGTGAAGTAAAATGCGAACAGTAAATGCAAACTTCGTTCCATCATATCCTTTCCGTGTTAGAGGTTGCACAGTTTGAATAGATTGCTACAGAACACAATCCACTCATTTCCACCACCATCGAGATGATGGCCTACCTGTACCACCATAACGAGAAGAAAGTTAAAACTTACCCTCCCCGCCACAGTGACACGGCAGAGGCACATGTTTCGTCTCTACTAGACTCATCAGGGTACCGACATGCACCTGGCTGTGCAAAGGATAGACCGAAAGGAAGCATGCAAATACTGAATGCGGTTTCGCCGACCTCCCGCCGGATGGCGTATATATGTTTATGCGACTTTTCACAGATTCCTCTGTGTGAGCTGCAATAGCAGTGGATACATCCACATTATGCCGCTGTAGTGCTGAAATCACATTCAGCAAACGTACAACTATATGCAACTCCGCGTATAAGTGAAGTAAAATGCGAACAGTAAATGCAAACTTCGTTCCATCATATCCTTTCCGTGTTAGAGGTTGCACAGTTTGAATAGATTGCTACAGAACACAATCCACTCATTTCCACCACCATCGAGATGATGGCCTACCTGTACCATCATAACGAGAAGAAAGTTAAAACTTACTCTCCCCGCCACAGTGACACGGCAGAGGCACATGTTTCGTCTCTACTAGACTCATCAGGGTACCGACATGCACCTGGCTGTGCAAAGGACAGACCGAAAGGAAGCATGCAAATACTGAATGCGGTTTCGTCGACCTCCCGCCGGATGGCGTATATATGTTTATGCGACTTTTCACAGATTCCTCTGTGTGAGCTGCAATAGCAGTGGATACATCCACATTATGCCGTTGTAGTGCTGAAATCACATTCAGCAAACGTACAACTATATGCAACTCCGCGTATAAGTGAAGTAAAATGCGAACAGTAAATGCAAACTTCGTTCCATCATATCCTTTCCGTGTTAGAGGTTGCACAGTTTGAATAGATTGCTACAGAACACAATCCACTCATTTCCACCACCATCGAGATGATGGCCTACCTGTACCACCATAACGAGAAGAAAGTTAAAACTCACCCTCCCCGCCACAGTGACACGGCAGAGGTACATGTTTCGTCTCTACTAGACTCATCAGGGTACCGACATGCACCTGGCTGTGCAAAGGACAGACCGAAAGGAAGCATGCAAATACTGAATGCGGTTTCGCCGACCTCCCGCCGGATGGCGTATATATGTTAATGCGACTTTTCACAGATTCCTCTGTGTGAGCTGCAATAGCAGTGGATACATCCACATTATGCCGTTGTATTAGTACTGTTCGCATTTTACTTCATATATATATAGTCGCATACAGGCGCGGATCCAAGGGGGGGCAATCGCCCCCCCCCCCCAAGAGCTTTGAGTTCAGGAAAATAGACCCGATTTTTCCTTTTATACTATAGTTTATTCAAGAACTAGAGAGAGTAAGAAATAATTTTTTACCCTTTTTTCTTCGCAAACTACCTGTGTTGTTTAGTCCGGTGTCTTTGGAAAAATCTGTTAGACTCATATATTTTTCATAGAAATGGCTTAGAAATTTTATAACCAAAAATACCAGTCTATAATAATGGACTATTTGAGTTGGATAACAATAGATATTTGGAAGTGTGAAATGTTAGGAAGAATTTTAATCCTTGTCGTAGGCGTCGGAAAAAGGTTTATTTTATCACTAAATATTTATAGCATAGGACATTATTACCGTAATAAACTTAATATAAAAATTTTTATAATATTATTTTATATCTTATGATTTCTTAATAATTCACATACATTACAAAATATAGATAATTTTGACATATTTAACAAAAACCACAACTGTATTGTTATTGTTTTTCATTTTGGCATCAGAACCGTTTTAGGCATATTGAGACTAAAACATAGTCTTATTCTCTCAAAAAATTCTAAGTTATAATTTAAATACTTACAAAATACCCATTGTCAAAAATACAAGAAGTTAAACATATATAAAAAAATAAATTCATCCATATAATATTATTTTTTTTTGGGCTATCGGTCATTTTATTATAAATAAAAACATTTTTAGGATATTTGACGTTTCAGTTTATTTATTTCTTAAACCATCTGCAGAATTACAATTAAACACTAAAAAGGTGTTCAATTGTAATTAATTTTTATATGTTACAGTTAAAATAGACCTACTTATTTTTATTACTGTTGCAAATACTTAATTTAATTTACGTTATTAAATGGAAATCCGATAGCCCCAAAAAAATAAAATAATCATGTTAATTCTACACACTTAAGAAAAAGACACAAATACAATAATAAAATAATAAAAAAATTTCGGCTAATTGGAATTAAATATATATAAAATAAAAAGTGGGACACACTAAAATAAAAATATATAAACAATATTAAACAATAAAATACAACAAAAACAAAAATTTAAATAATAAATTGTGTTTACACTGGTAAACATTACGTATCTATTTCGTAATCAAAGTCAGTGAAGCTATCTTCGCTCAAATTAATTATAATTGGTTCCCTTATCTCACCGATCATGAGATTGAGTTTCCACATTTTATTTTTTTCTTTTATTATATTTAATTTAAAGTTAAATTACTAATTTTGTAAGTTATATTATTTCTGGCAACTCTACCTTTTACTTGAGAGAGATGTTTCCTTCTCCAAAGGACAGTTCTCGGACGACCTATAAGAACAGATTTCCTATCAGGTTTTTCCTAGCAAAAATTAAGTTCTCTAAGCAATCCCCAGAGCTCAGTTCTTCTAATTTCAGGTAAATCTCGATCTCCATTGACTTTAGTTAGAATTTTTTCGATGGTTGGGATCTACTTCTCATAATAAAATGTATGGACAACTCCTTTTATTGCAGTTTTCATCCCTTCTTCTAACGAGATTTTTCGTCCGCCTGTGATCGAATGTGGCTTGGGAGTACTAACAATTTCATTCGTTTTTTTTCCTTCAGTATTTGGTACATAGTAGATTTTCCAAATCCTGTCACGTTGAAACACATCTCAACAGAGCTTTTAACAATATTATCTAGATATTGATCTCTTAGGGTATCATAAACGTTCATCGTAATAAGTTTTTCGCTGAGGAAAAAATGCCCTGATTTAACGATTTTGGAATAAATATGGAGGTGAAAGCCATATTTCACTAATCTCAAATAATATATAAAAACAAGCGCAAACAAGATAAATCACTAAGGACACACTGTAAGGTGTACTTTGCTGACTGAGAAAATAAATTGAATTATCAGAAATTTTATTGTTGCAGTAAATTTATAAAAACTTATAATATTTAAAAATAATTAAATGTAATTAGATTTACGGCAGTCCTCAGTTACTTGCTGCAATGGAGCAGTTGGAGCTTTCGGTCACAGTTTTATTACTCTCTGTAGTTCTTGAATAGAGTATAGAAATGTGTATGCTTGCGATCTCCCTCCCCCCTCCCAAGAGCTTTGAGTTCAAGAAAATAGACCCGATTCTCCCTTTTATACTAGAAATGTGTATGCTGCTGGCCCAATACATATACATACCCATCTACATACTTACATTCATACAAACATACACCCATATATCCATATGTATACATACTGTCGTATATGCACGTCCTTCGTTTTGGGAAAATTAATAGTGGAGATCGGATCTTCCGCGAGAACGCCACGAGGTACGTTTCGATCGAACGCGAACGACGTATACGAGCTGTGAATGACTTGCGTATCAGGATTTTTGTCATTTATGCTATGCGTTTGTCCCTGCATTAAGTGGTCCCCACCTTGACGTGAAGCTTGGATATCATTTAAAAATTGTTCCATTGGAGAAATTAAAGTGTTGGGATATAATTCAGCATTTTAATTTATTTGGGTCATGTCAGATTCATTACGAGTATGGAATCTTGTTAGGTCTGGTGCGACCCCACGAGGGGCCGCGGAGGTCCCACCAAAACCACCCGGACAGCCTGAAATGCCACCCACCTCATCAGACCAGAAGGAACTGTGAGAAAAGGGATTGGACATTTTTTAATAAATTATTTTTCCTCTTAAATTAGAATGTTTTGTATAAAAAATACAAAAATCACGGAGGGCTGGGCTTTAATATACTTAATATATGGAAAAATTAAGTATATGGAATTTGGGTTGGATGAGAACTTGGCCAATATTTACTTTATTTTTTATTTGACGTGAGCTCTTATAGGATTTTTTGCAGTAGAATTTTTTTTTGACTGGGGCTTTTAAGTTTTGTGTCGAAATTAAATGTAGTGTTGGGACTCTTAATAAATTTTCGAAAATTCAATTTTCTCAAAAATTTTTGTTTTAGTATTAAGCGCAAACTAAGGCACGTTTAGTGTTCTTAGATCCGTTAACGATGTCACTATCAGGTTATCACTAATTTTCTCTTAATAGAAAATTATTTAAGTCGCAATCGGGAATGTCTAAATCGGGTATGTCGCTATCAGGTTTCTTTTACGCAATTTTATTTCCGCAAATTATTATAGTCGTAAAAGAAGGCGCGTAAATACTCTATATATTAATTTAAAATACTTTCCGCAAGAACAAAAAAAATCGACGTGGAAAGGTTTTTTTTAGAAAAGCTTATTTTTTCCGACGGCGCTAGAATTTTACTAAAATTCGCGTTTCACGGTTTTTATTTAACTGGAGATTTTACTTTGAGGTTCCTCCCCTAGCACTGAACTGATATCAGCTACTAGAGTTCGCCTCTAACGAATTGCCGCCTAACAGACAAGGTTTCCTGGCCTTTCTAGTACCGCAATCTTCTTATCTTCTTTCTTGAATCGAATTCTTGATCGTCTTATTAAGACAACCAAGAACCTCTCTTCTTAAGCCGTCGTAAGCAGAGCGGCCTCCCTCGTTGCACTAGCGTAAACAGCTTAGTGATCCTCTTGATGCCGAAAGGGGCGCTCCAGGAAAACCTCTAGGAAATTTAAAACTCCCTACTCGCGCGTTGAACCGTTTAATTTTTTCTTCTGGAAGGGAAACTGACAATAATCTCTTGCGAGATTACCGACGAGTGGCCCACCTATTGAAGATTCCCCGTGCCTTTCTCTGACGTGGTGCAAGTGCCAGACTAATCAGCAACGGCAGAGAATCTCACGTTTCGCCTGAGTAAATGCTTCGAAAGACTTAGATACTCGTGTGCGCGTGGGTAAAAAAAAATTTGAGATATCTGTGCTCTTTAAAAGACGACCAGATTCTGCTAACGAATAGCGGCATCGGGTGCTATTTATAATTTCTCGGCACTCCGTCGGGTCTTCCGAAAGGAACCGATTAGCGTTTAGCGCGGTCCGCCAAAGCTTTATGTCTGCGCCGCCGTCTGTGTCGGTATCTATGCGCCGTTACCGCCGACAACGTGCAGTTTATTTCTCGGAATTTCAACCGTCTTTAGATGTTTATTTTATTTTTATGATTTTTTTAGGATCTTGTAGATAGAATTCTACAACAATACATATGGACATTACCCCTATACAGATGTTATTGATATGAGAAAACAGTCAACATTAATACCATTCAAACAGGTGTATACATATACAAAGATTTTATAGAATCCATTAAACTATAAACTTATTCTTTTTTGATCACTCAACCCTCAATACTAGAAATACTACTTTTTTGTTAGCAGAAATATAAATACCGAAAAGGCATCATTAGAGAGGGTATATAGATCGGTGATATCAACACCTAGAGCTGAAAGCTCAACAAAAATAATAATTTAGATATCAATGATATAATTTATATGCGTTCACCTGTTATTTCTGATAATGTAACCACAACTCACTAGTTATACTTGTGCTTTAGGTCTATTAAAATTCTAGCCATTCTTTACATCTGATAAAAAGCGTGTCTCTGGCGAGCGAGAGAATGTAGGTATGGCTAGGTCCAAAAGATCTTCTCGAGGATTATGATGTCAGATCCCCGTTTTTTTTCCTTTCTTATGATTACTTAACTAATACAGATCAAATAAATGCAATGTATAGATTATGTAAGTAAAGCTATTTTAACATCAAATGTAGTTGTTAAACTTTAAACTTAATCTCTTTGAATCCACAATATTCGCAATATCACTTTAAACCAGATAAAAAAAATTGATACAGCAAATATGTATCATTTAAGGGGTATATAAGCCATGTTCATATACTTTACCTCTTCTCAAATTCTAACAACTCTTTTTACCTAACGAGGAGCAATAATATACAGGCACGGTCGAGTCCAGCTGAAGATACATCCGGGACTCTGATTTGGTAGAAATGATTTCAAAGGATCGTTTAAAACGGATGTAAAGTAAGGTATATATACATATATATATATATATATATATATATATATATATATATATATATATATATATATATATATATATTGCGGAACTCTATTAAAAACTCCTTAAAGGCATATTTTGGTCAAAACGTTCATTATTCAAAATATCACTTCAAATGACAATAGAACCCAAATATAAAAGCGGACATAATAAGAAGGCTTTATCCTTTTTAAAATTGTAAAAACTCGCCGAGCGGCGGTAGCATACAGGCAAGGACAAGTCTTGGTCCATTCGGAAATTCAAATACAAAAGACTATTTTAAATGCAAGGTATGGGTAATGTGAATAAAGCACTTTTAACATTACGTATAGTTGTTATATTCTAAACTTAATCTCTTTGAGTCCACAAATAGTGGATATATGAGAGAAGGAAAGAGGGGGAGGAGGAGTTAGAAGAGTAAATCATCAACACTTTTCATCCTCCTCCTCTTTTCTTCTCTCATTATACTTTTCAAATCTCTCATTATATTTTTCAAAAAACCTCGTATCATCAACACTTTTCATCCTCCTCCTCTTTTGTTCTCTCATTCGAATTATCTCGTATACATTCGAGTTACTTCGTATACATGTTAACATGACCTTGTATCTCTTCTTTAAATTTTTATTATAAAAGCAACACTTTACCCGCTTAAAACATACTAAAATGAAATATGTCTTCTGCTTCTAACGAAAGTGAATTAAATTTATTAATTCAAAAATTTTATAAAAAATGTAAAAGTTCTGCTTTTGAGTTCGAACATTATGCAGTTGATAGTGGTCCATCTTGGTTTCAATATTATTTGGATATATCCAAAAACCATATAGAGGCTGTGAAATTGTGCGAACGTTATTTTCAAAACAAAGACATTGTACAGTTTATATGTGAATTAGTGAAGTTAAGTTGGTTTCATGATGAAGTTCGTCATTTAAACCAATATATTAGAGATCCCGTTGTATCAAAAGAAGTAATCAAATCGCGTGGTGAAGATGAAGCCTAAAATTGAAAATTTTGTGAGGGACCTTTATGAAGAGTTCATTATGAACGAAGCATGTTCCAGATATTTATCTTTTTTAGTTGAAGAAGAAAGTGAGGGTCAAGTTTTATTGTTATATATATATATATATAGATATATATATATATATATATATATATATATATATATATATATATATATATATATATATAAAATATGTTGATCATGCAAATTGTTGTAAAAAAGCAGCAGAATTGTGTAGTGAATTTTTGAAGACCAAAAATGTGTTAAAATTCTTTGATGAACTTAAAAAAATTGGACTCAATAAAGAAATAAATTTATATATTGATTTATTGGTTAATTAAAGTTTGTGTGAAATAAAATATTTAAATGTTTATAGTTGTTTTATTATTGTGTAACGGCTGTTGTGTTTAAATATTTGATTATGTAAAGATAGGAATATATAATTTTCTGTTAGTAATGTGGGGATGTGGATAAATAAAAAAAATATTATTACATTCATTGTTAATTTCTTCATTCATAAAAAAAAAATTATACATAAAGAATACATCAGAAAGGGCACACATTGAAGGTGATTGAAAATGATAAAAACATTTAGGAGATGATTTAATTAAAACAGGTTGTTCGTCCAATTCAATTATTGGCTTAGTACAATATTTTCTAATAAAATTAGCTTTCTCTTCTCCTTTAATATAAATGAATTGTCCTTTTTCTGTTAAGTTTTTTACTATAGATGAAAAATTATGAAGAGGAATATATCTTGTATTCCAATTGATGCAGTGATGAAATTTCATTAACCATTCTGCTTGCTTGTATGTTTCTGGTGGAAGCATTTGTAGTGGATACGGTGGTTTAAAAATATAATGACTCATTTTATGTCCATCAAACATTGCAAGTTCTTTAGGAATAAACTTGTTGTGTTCATCCTTAAATCCTTGAACATCCATAACTATTCTCATTTTTATTTAGCAAATTTTTTAAGTATTAATTTTTTATTACAAATTATTTTTTCGAATAGTCTTCAATAAGACTTTTTAGATGTTTAATTTTTTTAAAAAATAGTTCTATTTTTTCTTTTTGTATTTTGTACATTCCATCTGATGTGCAACAAACTATGGTATAGAAACAACTGATATTATTCGATATATTTTCATTTTAATAATGATATTTGATGCGGTGGGAGAAGTTAAAGTTGTTTAACAATTTTTGTTAATGGATTATAGCTAAATACTTTATCATGTATTATAACACAATACGCAGCTGTTTTTCCCGATATTTTTTCTTTTGTCTCAAATTCAATTCTCATGGTTACTGGGCCGGATTGTAATAAATCTCTCTGATGAGAGCAATTAATGTAAGCAATAGGTGCATTATTTTAAATTCTTTGGGATTAAATATTGGTGCTATTGGAAAGTTATAATATATTTGACGAAATTCAGAAAACATTTCATACAGGGTAGCAAACTTATTATTTTTAAAATCAAGCTGAAGATCCTGGTAAGGATATCTATCTGAATTTAAAAACACATTTATATTCCTTAGGTCACAATAATCAAATTTACTCATATCTGATTTTAAATTACCACATCTACTCTTTTGAAAAGCAATTAGAACATGTCTTGGTGTTTCAATTTTGGTGGAAGTTTTGACAGGCCAATTATGTCTTGTATTTTCTAATAACTCTGGATATTCAGTCAATTCCCAACTTCGCAAAGTAAGTAAAGTATATCATTGTTTTTATCAATAATTTTAGTTAGCGCTAATTCTTGGGGGATGGCTACAGTAAGATGTGTAACTCGCCAACAAAGTTTGGTTATTTTAATTTTCGGTTTTTCATCATCACTTGTAGTTACTAAAGCGTTAGTGTCATCATTGCTTCTTATTAGTATTAGTTCTTGTTGTGAATTTAAAATTATTTTGTTATAATCTTCAAAAAATCCCGAGTACATTTTTAATGGGATGCATAGGGAAACGTTTCTTTTTTCATCAGTCATAATTTTTTCTTAAGGTTTCGTTTTTGGATACCACCCAGTATTTTCCAATTTAGCACTTTCGTTTTGATTAAATGATACGTATCCTTTAAGGGTTGAAGTAATCCCAACATCCCCAACTGAGTCAATTGTAACACCATTTAAAATATAACATAATTCTTTAAACAAGAATGTAGGAGCATTGTTGATTAATACCGTATTAGTGAATGGAGTATCATCTTCTTTGGTAACTTGAAATTTTAAATATAATTCACTTTTGCAAGGTACAGGACATTTTCCTGTTTGTTGTAGAGCAATTCTAATTTCATCATTTAATCCAAGTTTTGTAGGATTGAAAGGTTCAAATGATAGTACTTCCCAGCGTAATATTGATTCATCTACAAGAATATTTTCTTTTACATTTAAATATTCCATTTTATTTCAGTTTGAAACCTAAACCTATAAGAAATTTCTTATTAGAAGGTGTTAACCTTTGAGAATTTAATTTATTACTAATTAAATGTTTATTAATACTTTTAAAGTAAAATTTTTTTGAAAAATTATAACTTGCAGCTTTTTTATTATATAAAATAACCTTCATCTATTTTTTTAAGATGTAGTCCTACTGTTACCGTTTCTCCTCTGAAATTGATGAGATCACCATCTTGATTTACTATTTTAATGTTTATATTGTCTATTACCTTTACAGTACCATGAAAGTAAAGTACATTTTGTGGTGATTATATTATTTTAAAACCAGGAGCTACACTAGGAAAAAATTGATGTATTATATGAACAGGTTTTCCATTTAAATATGATCCTTCGGCAATATTACAATCGATGTTTATGGCGTTTACTTTAATAATTTCCGCTGAAAAATCTGAAATGTGCTCCTTAAGACCTTCTAATTCCTTATTTTTAAAACCTAATATTTTTCCTATAGTTCCATCACGAAAAGAGATAGGAATATCTGTTTTAATATGTGTTCGTAAAGTATTATTATTGGCATAAATATGAAGAAAAGTACGATTGTCCAAAAATTTTTGAATAAAATTATTTACGTCATCTATTTCATAACTACCTGGTGGTATTCTTATTTCTTTATTTGAATCATAAATACCCTCTTATACTTCGGTACGTCCCATTGTTCTCAATGTCTTTTGCAAGGGGGTGAAGAACTGTATTACTACAATTTGCATTACTAGAATTAACATTTAAAAACCATTTAGATGCAAAAACAATAAAAGTGTAATACAATAAGGCTATTTATGCAAGTTTCAATGCTGGATATATATATATATATATATATATATATATATATATATATATATATATATATATATATATATATATGGCTGGTATGTATGAAGTTCTGAACGCATATATTAAGTCTAATATAACAATCATACAACCTCGTCTTACATGTTCAAACTTAAAATTTCTATAATGAGACTTGCGAGAATTTACACAAATTTGATGATCTACTTTTAAAAATATGATTTACTAACCACATGTTATTAGTGGTCTTACGTATTCATAGGAATATAAACTGAACCAACCCAAACCAACTCCAACTAAACCACTATTACAAGGTTTAATGTATTATTGCTAAAATATTTGATAGAAGTAGGTATTAACATGAGTTTATATAGGAAAAGAAAATATCTACTGCAATATTTCCATATACATGTATATAACTAAATAAAACAAAATAACTTTTTCTAATCTTTTGTAATCTTTAAACACTTGAGGCTATCATGTCTTGCACTTGTCAAAAGAACTGTATGGTAATTGGGGCATGTATCTAATCTGTTCACATAGAACAAATATAGCAGACTTGGATCGATGAACCCTTACCCTGGAGATTTTTTGTGTTGTCTGTTATATTTGCTCTATGTGAACAGATTAAATACATGCCTTAATTACTATACAGTTCTTTTTACACGTCCAAATCATGATAGCCTCAAGTATTTAAAGATTAGTTTTTCTGATGTTTATGAAGATACTTAAATTTTGTATAACTGTAGCGCGAGTTAAGTGCTCAAATACATAGGTATACCCATTCATATCTTCTTTCAAAAAGAATATAAAAAAAAACATATGTTTTCCAAGTTCACAGAGATGTGTCTACTATACAGTCGCACACAATAAGTGGTGACATGCTTCATTTGTATTAAAAATCAATGATATTTTTTGTAGGGAAAAACCTAACAGTCTACGATATGCGGATGAATACGATTTATAAGCCTATAAAGTAAAGAGAAATAGGGTTCAACTTTTTACAGCAAGTCTTTAACAAGACCAAACATTGAATTTCATATTCTGCGCATGACGAAAATTCAAGTATAAAGTCGAGATCTTAGGTAGTTCGCTGTTAGTTTTTTTTTCTGAAATTTATGAAGACTTGTAAAAATTGAATTCTTTTAGAAAATAGCAGAAATTTAATTTAATGGTTTGTGGTTGTATATATCTAAAATTTGAAAGTGAAGAAATAGTAGTTATGTATTCTGAAAATATGGAGGAGATCTTAAATTCAGTGAAAGCACTTGTTACGAAAAAATGTTTAAAAGATATGATTATAGAAGAACTTGTTGGATTATCTAAAGAAATAATAGTCGCCGTAATGAATAGTTTTCGTTTATCATAAACTACCAAAAGCACTACAACAAGACTCTGAAATAAAAAAGTATTTGTTCTGTGCTGAGCATTACAATAATCAAGAAGGTGATATTATAGATGATCCACACATAGAAAAAGTTTATATATAGGATGACGTAGAATATATTTAAATGTAACTTAGCTTAATTCTAGAACTTTAGGAATAAATAAAACATATTTTATAAGGACAGTCTTTTACTGATTGATTGAGTGATATAGCCGATGGGGTTAGAGAAGTACTTGTACTGCAATTTGAAAGTCGTATTGTTTGTCATACCTGCTTTATGCGAGCAAGTTAGTTACCTGTCTTAATTGTTTTAAAATCCTCTTTACAAAGTCAAATTATGGTAGCTTCATGTGTGTGTTCGAGTATAGGTATAAAATAGGGCTTATCTCACGCGTGGGATAAAGCTACCTTATTTTTTTAACTTTGACATGTATATCGTATAAATATAATTGAAAAATTGACATCTCAGGACAAATTTTGGCTAGATTTGTTTACAAGTATACCATGATGGTTGTTCTTAGAGTAATTAGACATATCAAATTTGAGTAAATTCTCACCCATATCTTTATAGAAATTTCTAGTTTGAGTATGTAAAATTAATATGTCTGACAGACTTCGCGAATATCAAGCCACTGAGAACGCACAATGCAGAGTATGATTGTCATATGTAGACTTGACATATGTGTATAAAAGTTATTCGTAACAGTTTTGGGTATATCCAGAATTAGGAAACCTGTTTACTGTATATAATAAGTTTTTGTGGTGTATATTCATTGGAATCATATTTTTATTTAAATATCTTTATGTAAATTCATAGTTGATAATTTATCATTCATATGATTGAAATCGTATAATAAACTTAATTAAAATGTCCGTGATTTTCCTCTATTAAACCATAGGCTTCAATGCCCTTATTGTCGTCACCACCTCTATAATCCATGTCATTCTAAAGATCTTTGCAGCACTCTACATCTTTTTATTCTAAACATATTAAGAAATTTATGAGTATACAGGGAGGTTAGAACATTTTACGACTAAATTTTAAAAAGTTTTGTTAGTGATTCTTGTTAAATGCACATACATCGAAATAAGTTTTCCCACTTTATTACGTTTAATACAAGAAAAACCTTATTATTCTATGCCAACAGGTATAGTAGTAGAACAAAACTAGTCCTTTTAGCTACACCCAAGAGAGAAATATAAACACATAACATAAAAATGCCTTCAACACCCTCAGTCGATAATTATCTTCCAATCTTTTGAATGAGTGGGTGTTATGGTATTAATATTCATTATAATATCGCATAAAACCTTTTTAATAGTTAAATCTTACAAATTCTACTTAATATATAAGTTACATGTTTCTATGAATATATAAGACCACTAATAACATGTGATTAGTAGACCAGACTTTAAAGTGTTAAGGTAGTTTGCTGTAAAATCAAATTGTAGCTTTTGGATCAAGCAAAGGATAATATAATCGGTCTTAGAAATGAGAATTCTGGTGATAAGTTCGTTGACATATATATATATATATATATATATATATATATATATATATATATATATATATATATATAATATATATACTCAGACATACATACATGTATATACGTTCATATATCCACTCATATACATATATACCTACACACATGTTTACACCCGTATACTCACACATACATACATATATATACGTGCATATATCCACTCATATACATATATACATACACACATATATACACCCATATACTCACACAACATACACGTATACATATACGTACATATATCCGCTCATATACATATATACATACACACATGTGTACACGCTTATACTCACACATGCATACATACACATACATAGGTATACATACATGCATACACACACATATATTCATACATATACATACCCATCTACATGCTTACATTCATTCACTCATACACACATATATCCTTATATATACATACACACATTAATATCATTCAAATAGATGTGTATATATATACATATATATATATATATATATATATATATATATATATATATATATATATATATATATATATATATATATATACAAAGATTTTATAGAATCCATTAAAATGTAAACTTAATCTATTTTGCTCACTCTACCCTCAATATTTGAAATACTACTTTTTTGTTAGCATAAATAAAAACACCGAGAAGGCATCATTACAGAGGGTATATAGATCGGTGATATCAACACCTAGAGCTGAAATCTCAACGAAAATGATAATTTAGATATAAATGACATAATTTATATGCGTTCACCTATTATTTCTGATAATGTAATCACATCCCATTAGTTATACATGTCCTTTATGTCTATTAACATTCTAGCTATTCTTTACATCTGATAAAAAGCGTGTCTCTGGCGAGCGAGAGAATGTAGGTATGGCTAGGTCCAAAAGGTCTTCTCGAAGATTATAATGTCAGATCCTCGTTTTCTTCCTTTCTTATGCTTACTTAACTAATACAGATCAAATAAATGTAAGGTATGGGTTATGTGAGTGTAGTGCTGAAATCACATTCAACAAACGTACAACTATATGCAACTCCGTGTAGGAATGAAGTAAAATGCGAACAGTAAATGCAAACTTCGTTCCAACCATATCCTTTCCATGTTAGAGGTTGCACGAAGGTTGGAACGAAGTTTGCATTTACTGTTCACATTTTACTTCATTCCTACACGGAGTTGCATATAGTTGTACGTTTGCTGAATGTGATTTCAGCACTACAACGGCATAATGTGGATATATCCACTGCTATTGCATCTCACACAGGGGAATCCGTGAAAACCGCATAAACATATATACGCCATCCGGCGGGAGGTCGGCGAAGCCGCGCTCAGTATTCGCATGCTTCCTTCCGATCTGTCCTTTGCACAGCCAGGTGCATGTCGGTACCCTGATGAGCCTAGTAGAGACGAAACATGTACCTCTGCCGTATCACTGTGGCGGGGAGGGTAAGTTTTTGACTTTCTTCTCGGTATGGTGGTACAGGTAGGTCATCATCTCGATGGTGGTGGAATAGGATAAGTTGTGTTCCTTAACAATTTGTTCAAACTGTGCAACCTCTAACATGGAAAGGATATGGTTGGAACGAAGTTTGCATTTACTGTTTGCATTTTACTTCATATATATATATATATATATATATATATATATATATATATATATATATATATATATATATATATATATATATATATATATATATATAGTGGAACTCTATTAAAAACTCCCTAAAGACATATTTTCGTCAAAACGTTCATTATTCAAAATATCACTTCAAATGACAATAGAATCCAAATATAAAAGCGGCCATAATAAGTACACTTTATCCTTTTTAAAATTCTAAAAACTCGCCGAGCGGCAGTAGCATAAGGCAAGAACAAGTCTTGGTCCATTCGGAAATTCAAATACAAAAGACTATTTTAAATGCAAGGTATGAGTAATGTGAATACAGCAATTTTAACATTACGTATAGTTGTTAAATTCTAAACTTAATCTCTTTGAGTCCACAATAATCCAAATGATACATTAAATGAGATAAAATAAAAATCGGTACAATAAAAAGGGTTCAATAAAGGAACATGAAGAACCCAAAGTCATTACAAATTCTTTATCACTTTTCAAATTCTAACACTTTACAACTAATTAAAAAGGCAGACATCTGCCGGGCGGTTAAAAACAGGTACAATATTCTCCGGAAATACAATAGAACCCTTCGCTTCGATAAAGGAAGGTATGTATTGACGTATCTGCCGAGCGATAGCGTGTATGACGCAACCCAAAAGATCCACCCCAGTTCCACCCAGGGCAATGTTGGCAGATCCTCGTTTTTTTAATAGGATTTATTATGATTATTTAATTAAAATAGAATAATTAATTAGGTAAATTAATTTCGTTAATTACTTTAAAAAATAGCATATGCCACGTACGCGGCATCACTGATTATGCCTCTGGGGTGGTCCGTGAACTATCCAATATCAACAACTAGCCTAAATTGAATTGAATTGAAGATTTACGAAAGGACATCCCGTCACAGTTAAATTGAATAGAATCTTTTCCAGGGATAACATCAAAATATTTACTAAGAGAACGAATTAAATCATCAGCAATCTCAAAATGGAAATAAGCACCAGGCTATGGTGTGGCGTTTTCATTAAAGTTCTTACATCTTTTTTGACGCATTTTGATGTCTATGAGTCTGGAGAACAGCAAGCAAATTATTAGCAGTTTTCTAAGATATGCTATTTTCAGATAATCAAAACTATCATATTCATATTCTTCTGTTAAATTATTGCCACTATTTTGCTTTCATTAAACGAATCAGAAGACGCAGTTAAGGTATTAATAATATTCACTGATGATAAAAAAAAAAACTTGTCCATTGTTAATTTCTTCGCTAATTAACTGACAAACTCTCCGTTTAGACATATATTTTATCTGTTTATGCATCTTGATTTCTTGTAAAACCGGTATTATAAAACGTCTGAAATAAAGAAAAATCTTAAAAATGGTTAATTGGCGTTTTTAACGCGTAAAAGTATAGTTGTATAATTTTTCCCCAAAAATTATAAAAAGTAAAATTTTGCATATATCATTAAAATATATAATTATTAAAAGGCACTTTAAAGGTCAATTTTATCTAAATAGTTTATACAAGATGTGATTTTAATTTAAAAAAAATTGTTGTTTAAAAACATATTTTAATGAAAGAATCTAGTAATGTACTTTTATATCGAATTTTTTATTCGGGTATAAGCTTCAATATTAATAATCAAAATTAGGACAATATTAACAAAAACATGTTACTATTATGGCTTTACTTTATCTAAAATAATAAAAGATGTAATACTCACTGTTGAATTAATTATAATTGTTTTGCATATATTTTAATGCAAAAAAACAACTATTTCACAAACAACAAATTTTTTTTGGACTGTTTAGTGCTTTATAACACTTCAAAAATATAATCGCTTCATGAACAATTGTTCACAAAGCCATTCTTTGTACAGTTATTTACCGTTTTGTATTTGTGTTCGTGGGTTTCGTTCGCAATTTTTAGTCACGCAAAAAAAAGAATTCAGTATTTTAAAGTATGATTAGCACGGGCTGTGCATCGCGAGTAGTCTAGGTTTCCACTATTTCCAATAACCAGTCGAAGGGAACGCTGAATGCTGAGTTGGAGATTTTTTTATGGCAGCTGTTTGAGCTTGATGGCAACATCTGGAAATATCTCATTACTAACAGGTAAAATAAAAAATATAAGTACAAAAATGATTAAATTATAAAAGTTATACTTTTTCTTATCATCTGTAAATTTAATTAGTGTTTTAGGATATTGAAATAGACTATTTAGTTAGTTGATGAAAATTAACCCAACTTTTCTTTCTATCAGGTCTCAGCTTTTATGAATTGTAGATTAACATAGGTTATATGTATATGCCATTGATGCACACGACATAATTCAAAGTTTTTGTTTGGCATTGCTAGTAAATTTGTGGTTTATCAAATTTAATTATTCTGAATGTAAGTTATTTACATAAGTGCAAAAGTGCTTTTGCAGTAGATGAAGTAGCTTTATATGGTAATGTTGTTCAATGGCATCTACTGTAAGTTTACATATCCCGCTATAAACCTATCCTTATTTTTAAAAATTATGCTTATAATTAAACTTATATTCACGAACTAATTTATAAGCGGTAAAAAACTCTACCTCTAACTAACCTACGGTTATTAATTATAAATTAATTATTTATAGTTCTATTAAATTAAATGGATGTAATTTTTACTTATTTAATTATTTAATGTTCCTTATTTAATTATTACTTTTGCATATAAAAACTCATCCCAACTTGAATCTTTCCGCCCTTGATAATTCAAATTTACAAGATAATCAAAATTTGATTGAAAAGGAAACAAAAATATATACAATAGGTAAAACATTACGAAAATTTGCTTAAGATCAAAAAAGTTTCAAAAATAAAATATTAAACAACATATAAAACTGGTAAAAATTTCACAAACCTAGGGCTTGGAGCCTTTTCCAAGTGGTTCGTTCAGGATGTCTTGCACCTGGCATAGCATTGGGTGTACATTGTAGGCAATATGGAACCAAACGGTTTCTGTTGTATCCTTTAGTAGCAAATATGGATAACAGTTTATCGAGTCTTTTACCAATTGTTTCTAGATTGCATAGCTCGTATAGTAAATGGTTTGATGGATTGTGAGTCTGATTGTTCGGGTGATGAATATTCGTGATTTTTCTTAATACAGTTGTTTCGACATTCTTAAAATTACTTATTGCTGGTATTTTACGACCTAAATATAGTAAATGACCATATTCAATAATTGGGCTGCATAATAATTTGTATATTTTGGTAGCTGTTTGAATATTTATACCCCGAGATTTATATGTAAACCTCGAAAAATGTTTTGCTCTACTTATGGTATTCTTCTTTCCTATAGCAGTGTAACTATTAAAATTAAGTTTATTATTTATTGATATTCCTAGGAACCTGAACTTTAGGGCTGAAGATAACGTTTATACAGTGTAATTTTTAATTCTGTTGATTTTTCAGCTATAAGTTCCAACTAATTGGTTAGTTAACATTGATGAATCAAAATGAAAGATTTTATGTAAATTGTCACCTCCAATTGTTAGAAACACTTTTTTTTAAATATTATGTTCATCTGACAAAACTGGCCCGTTTATGAAATCGATTTCCTAAGATTTTGTAGTAAATAAAAATATGTGTTTATTTTTAAATCTGGTAATTGTCTAGAGCAAACACTACAACGAAGTGATTCTATCTGTGGTTTTGATGAAAATAACGATTATGATCTCCGGCTGAAAATAATATTCACTTTCCTTGAACTTTTTTCAATAAAAATTCTAAACACTCAACCAGAAAAATGTATTGAATTTAGTACATGTATCTTGATTATTGTCAATATATAGTCAAGTTTGAATATTTGTAAGTACGTGCATATATATTAGTGTATGTAAGAACATATTTTTGGGATCATCATATATTTATTGATTTTAGAAAACACAAATACATCAGTAAATCTTCTGAGGAAATTATTACTTGAAGTAAAATACATAAAACAACGTATGAATAATATAAATAATTTTGGCTACACCAAAAATAAATATATAGAGAATATCAAAGCCGCTTTACCATTAGAGACACGAGAAGCAGTGGCAGACTTTGAACAGTTCTCCAAAGCAGAGTATCATCGCCAATTCGTAAATAGTTCATATTTATCATTAAATTGCTAAAGTTAATTTCATATAAATTTCCTATATTCATGGCTATAATTACGTAGATATTCTATGGGCTTTTAAAATTAGTGAAAATCGTTATTTTTGTTATATTTGTATTTCATACTGGCATTGTGAAACTATTTTGTTTATTTGGATTAATTATTATTTAGATAATTTAAATTTAATTAATAAATTTATATTTAGCTGCGAGTTATTCACCAAGTTGGTGAATCAAATGGAAACGATTACGCAGAAAGCGTACTAGCTACCGTTTTCTCGCCATTATTTGCCAAAGAAAGTACTTCGGATGAAAAGGAAACTAAATACCCTGTAAAAAAGCTAACATTAATTACAATAGTTCAAGGTGTGGAATATTTTTCATTTATATAATTTCTCTTATTTATTGAAAACGCTTTTATTTAAATATCGTAAGATGCATTGTGTTTAATTTGAATGGATAATATTTTAATTTTCAGAGCTAATATGAAACAAATATTCAACATGGGATAATTCGAATAGATAAGCTCAAATTGATTTCCTCTTGGTAGTCAGTGATAGAATATTCAATCAGGTCAATTAAAAAAGAAGAATTCTGCAACGTTGAAAATTGATGACGGTGCAGAGTAAAAATTATTTTGATCAAACTTTTTCAACAGAATAGAATAGAAATTTATGAACAAAAATAATATGCTATACAATATACAACTAAAGTAAAACATGGAATAGTTGACATATTAAGATAATTTTTGGCATTTATTGCTATTTATTTTCAATATTCTTTTGTAATTTGGTTTGGTTTTAAATATTAAATTTAACACATATATTGCATCTTAGGCATGTTTTAGATTACAGCAGTGTTTTGTTTAAAATTACTTATCATATATCAGGCGCGGATCCAAAGGGGCGGTGGAGGCGACCCCCCCTCCCCCCAAGAGCTTTGAGTTCAGGAAAATAGACTTGATTCTGCCTCTTATACTACGAATGTGTATGCTGCTGGTATCTCCTCCCCCCCAGAGTTTTGAATTCAGAAAAATAGACCCGACGCTGTCTCTTACACCAGAAATGGGAATGTTGCTGTCGTCCCCACCCCCGTCGATCACTTGCTTTCGCTTGCTATACTGTACTTTTAAGATATTACCGCCCCACACTTAATTTTTCAATATTATAATTTTCATTGTTATAATTAAAAATTAAGTATTCGCTAGAATTATGGTATATTACCTAATAAAATGAATATCTGTTTTTTAACAGTTGTATCATGTATTGGAACCAGATCCGTTATAAAAATAGAAACTAATTTAGGATTACTTTAACTGCAGTGGAACCAATCTGCCAAATTTTGGATCATCACTAATTATTGGTACCAGTACTTGACAGCCCACAAAAAATTTAAACGGCTAAATCGGAGACACAATTGTCCCAATATAACTCTAAATACGATCTAATACCTATGTAAAAACAAGATTTGTGAAACATTTAACCTTACCTTAGCTGTCAAAACTTAAATTGTCTCAATTTCTTAATGATTCTAGCAATAAAATTCACAAACATGAAAAATACACATCTGCTGGTTTGCATTAGCCACCAATTTGAAATAACAAATTTTGCAAGCCCTTTTTAAAACATTAGTTGTAAGATATCACTAGTGGTACTATAAACAGTTTAAATGATATTTAGGTATAAATAAATCTTTATTTTTGTAGAAGATTGTGGCCCAAAATATATAATATTATTTTTTTAAATATAAGTACAACTTTAAAAATAATATATTTAAAATTCCGTTTTAAATTTTGCTCCAAAAAGCCAAAAATGACTCTGACCTCACATGGGCAACATGTCAAGTTAGCGACTTTTTCCGAAACGTTTCTACCAGCGACGAATTTTTAGAAGAAAACTTGTTAACTGCGCCCATCGCCTGAACAACAAATGACACAATAAAATTTGGAAAATTAAGTACTTAAATTGGTGATATTCTAAAATATTTCACTATGATGTTATACCCAGTGGAAAAATAAAAAATCTGAAGCATAAGTTATAGACAACTAGTTTAATGAAAAGCCCGTACAAGTTAATATATAACAGACAGTGGGTAAAAAAAGAATTATGCAATTCTTACAAGGAAAGGTTTGAGTCTACAACTTGGAAATATTTTTCTGAAACTACCACTATATCCAACAAAATAACCCACCATATAAGAACTCTCAACAACCTGTAGGAGTTAAGATACAGAGTAGCCAGCGACGCACAGTAGGTCAGTATAGAAATATGTAATTTTCACAAGGAAAGCTTCGAGTCTAAAACTTGTCAATATTTTCTAAAACCACCATTATATTAAACAAAATATTGAAAAAAATTTTGCTCGCGACACCAATATTCTTTACGCGGCTAGTCGTGGTCCGTATGATACAAATTTTTCACACGATACCTCTATTTTCCACGCGACTCGTCGTGGTTCACATAGCACTAATTTTGTCTACAATACCACTATTTTCCACCCGGCTCGCAGTAGTTCAGACGGCACAAAGCGTATCCGGCTTAAAAAACGGGACTCTCCTTACGAGAGGCAATAAGTTAGTAGTTAAAAGTTGTTGGAAAAAGTTAGTAGTAGTTATATTAGTGAGGTAGTAATAGTCAGTTAGTTGCAGTTAGTGAACACTAATAATACCAGTTGAACGTAATTAGTGAACAAGTGGAGAGTAAGTGGTTAGTGACTATTAGCAGTATTAAACCGATCGTATAGCGCGGAAAACCAGTAGTGGAGAATAGTGAAGTAAATAGTAGTGGAAAACCTAAGCAGAAAATATAAGGTCAGAAGTTTAACTTTGCTCGGGATTAAACTTTTAAACGGGCGCACTATTCAGGAAATAAGAACGAAAAAAAAATAATTTTCAAGGCAAGTGAATGTGTTTTGTAAGGAAAACTTGGCTTCCTTTACCTTAAATTTAATAGAGAATATTGCTCCCTTTCCAATTAATAATAACTATAGCATTTCCTAATTATCATTCGGTAATAAAGATAACAGATAATATTCTATTATTGATTTAGTTTTATTTCTTCAATATTTAAGAGAGAAAATTAAGGGTCTTTGGTATAATAACACTTCTGGTACTATGAACCAGATCAAAGAAATTGTAACAGAGTTGAGAGAAACGGCCCAAATACGGTAAGCATGAAAGGATCGTAGTAAAACAGGGGCTACAATACTGCTCTATCTGGCCATCGGTCTGGCTGTTTAATAGAATAATTTAATCGCTTGTACTTAAATTATAAAAGATGTTGGACCTAAATTTATATTTACAGCATATAGAAATTCTTGCAAAACTTTAATGGTTGTGAATTTATACACACCAAATTCGTTTCCAACTACCCTATATACAATATGTATATTCAGCATGGCCATCTTTTTTATTAATTAGATTTTTCTAAAAAATCTTTAAATTCCTGATTTTCCAGCCATTATGCATTAAATATCTAAAGTGTTTTTTCTTTTTCTGTCATAGATCCTTTCCTTTACATGCTTGACACTCAGTTGATAAATCCTCAACGAACAGATTTAATTTTAAATAACTCTTACTAATTCATAGTAAAAAATCTTTTAACTATTTATCCCAAATTCATCGAATAGAGCCTCAAGTTTATACAAATTTGTACACCTTGATTGTCGATATTGGTAAACAAAACTTTTAAGTACTTGGTCATTTTTTGGTTAAGTGAAATCCAGGGAGGTCTTTTTTGTGAATCGTGTTCTTCGACCTCGAAATAGGGGATAAGTGTCGAATTTTGTTCAAAAAAACGTCGTTTTCCTAAATTTCACTTAATCGCAATAATAACCAAGAAATATGTATCTTATACTTTAATAATATTGGCTGAAGTCCAGATTACGAACAAGTAGCTTAATCTTCATATTGAACTCGCCGAATTATTAACTCATCTGCATTGCAACCATAATATATTATAATAGAACTTTACGTAGAAAATTTTGTATACAATATAGCTACTTATTGTACCTATACATTTTAGATTGATCCACAACTCACTCTTTTCCTTTATTCATAGCTTCTTATTCATGGTTTCTTGATTAAGGGTATACACATTTCAAAAATAACACAAAACTCTTGAGTCTTTGTATAAATAAAATATAACGAAAAACGAACATCCACTCGGCAATTAGAAGTAAATTGGGGGAATAACCGGTAACCAAATAAAAGTGTCGATTTAAGGTTAAACAAACAATCTTTTAACTTGCTCAATTTAACTGAATGTAAGAAAAAGATAAAATAAAATAAGTTTGTCTAATAGTTTAAATCGCAAAGGCATAAAATAAAAACAGAAACAATTACATATCAAAAGTAAAATGAGGAAGTAGAGATACAACTGACAAGGAGATATAATTTTTTTCGAAATTTTTGTAATTAATTTCGTTAATAAATCTACTTTTTATCATGGGAAAATTTCTTACAATCGCCTTTCAAAGGGAGTAGTAAGCAAATTTCGAGGAAATTGCACGAAAGTCACTATAAAATAATGTTAACCTAACAACGTAGCCTTTAACAGCGATGACCATTTATGACGCAGTGACGTCATGCATTTTGATTGTTGTTCGTTGTCACGTGAGAGTGATTTAATTACATTTTGATTATTAAATAAACATTACCTGCCTCAAAAGTAAAGAAAAACATTTTGTTTTTTAGGATTTCTGAAAGGAAAGTATCGTTTCGCTGCAAAATTATATTTTTATTTGAATTCAGTCAACATCCTTATTGGGTGTTTTACCGTTTTACCTTAAACTTTATTATAATTAGTTTATATATATATATATATATATATATATATATATATATATATATATATATATATATATATATACAAATAATGAGGTTATTCCGTTATCAGAAATATTTTGTGAATGCATATAAATTATATTATTGATATCTAAATCACTATTCTTGTTGGAACTTTAGCTCTGGCTTGATTTTATTGATATTATTAGAAATATTAGCGATCTATATATCCGTCTAATGATATCCTTTTGCTGTACCAATTTTTTAAATCTCAAAAAAAAAATTTTTACTATTGAGGGTTCAGTGAACAAAAGAGATTAACTTTAGAGTTTAATGGATTCCATAAAATCTTAGTATATACATCTATATGGTATTGGTACTATTATTGAAATCCAATTTTTCTTGATCCCCTTTGCCTTTTTAAGCAACCCATTTTCTGATTTAACACAATAAGCTTTTGCCCCAATGTAATAAAAGTTGTTTATTAGTTCAACGCATCTTCATCCTTAAACTTTCCGACAACAGACTTGGTTAATGGAATTTCATGAATATTATTAACATCATAATTTGAAGTATCAAATTTATTAATCTTAATTATAAATATTTTTTGTCTCAATTTCCAAAATAAAGGAATCGGTATCTGTGTAAAGAAGTTTAATATTGTCATTGTATAAAGGTTTTAAAAACCCATAAAAAAGTTGTACATCACAGTTTTTGACATATATTAAATATAAAATCCTACATACACAGGTTTATCATATTGTACTTTACGCATTTGAACAGCTACTAAATTTTCCGAAAATACAATTACAACTTTAACGGATGGTTTAGCAATTAAATTCATTTATTAATTTGATGTTTATATCAATACATCTTTTTAACCATTGAGATTATGTAAACTCTACAACCCCATGTATTTTAGTTAATTTTATTCCTTACTCTATGTATAGAGAACGAGGCCCTGAAGACTGTTTATCGTCTTAGTTGCCTAGGACTGGGAGAGAGGGAGCAAAATCGCCCGAGAAATAAATCCTGGTGGTATACAGATTGATCTCGACGAGATGAAAGAACTGGAGCCGGAATGTTCGGCAAGAGCACAGGAGTCAGAGGATTCTACCCTCTTGGACAACATGCAATGATCTTCACAGCGAAAACTTATGCTATTTTGCAGTGTACCCATCTCTGTGAGGGAGACATAAACAGGAATAGGGTAATAAACATATGCTCGGACAGTAAGGCTGTGATAATGGCACTGAAGTCCAGTGTGAGGAAGCAGACCGTCTGATAAAGTTGGGGTCCTCAAATGAATCATATGAACTCTTACTAATTTTACCTGTCCCAATTTTCGTTGGCAAATGGGAATTAAAATTGTTGAAAGCAAATTTATTGAATCGTGGGAAAGATCACCTGGAATAAACTGTGTCAAGGAACATATAACCCGACCTAGGGCACGGCATACTAAGGAGCTTCTCTCCTTAGGAAAGAAAGAACTGCGAATTTTGGTGATATTATTGACAGAATATTGTCACCTGAAGGGCCATTTTCATAAGATCGGTGTCGTAGGCGACCTGAAGTGCAGATGGTGTCTGGAATAGGATGCAACTTAGTAGTGAACATAACCCGATCCTCTTCATCCCCCCACTCCTCGACCTTGACCTTGACCTTGCCCCGTCCCTCTTTGGCCCCGCCCACATGTCCTTGTCATTGACCTTGAAAGTGCACGTGCGCTTTGTCCTTGGCCTTGACCTTGTGTTCAAGGTTGTGTGTGTGACCTTGACCTTGACCTTGGTCGAGACGACCTTGACTTTGTTGGGGGCCATCTTGGGTGTGTGACCTTGAAGTAGTTATTTGTGCATTGTAATAGTGTGGGATGATCTTGAAATGATTTTCACCTTGCAAATTGTTCTATAAAATTGTGTGAGTCATTTACATTCATTCAGTGTGAAATGTCAGATACGGAACTATCTAAAGAAAAAATTATAGAGCAAGTTGGCAGAGTAATTTGTTTATATCAGAGTAATTTATAAAGTTTGTGTGATTTTGAAGAGAAGGATCTAGCATTTTTTCCTCTCGAATATTTAAAAACTTGCGTTGATATGCTGAGTTTACGACAAATTTGGGATAAGCTGCCAGCGCCATATCGGTGTGACAAGGAACTACAGTTATGCTTACCCTGTACATTCACTATGAACAAATATATCGTCATTATATAGATGGGCCACCACCAGCAATAAAAAAGTGTCGTGAATGTAAAAAATGAGTGAATAATATGAATAGTGCTTTGCAAGAGACAGTAAAAAAATTGGGCGATGAGTTTACTGAAACGGCTAGTAATTATTTCAATGATGCAATGAAAAGTCGAGCAGAATGGGCGTCGCTCTATTGTGATTTGGCTTATGAATATGAAAAGGCTGCGAATGCATGTCGTAAATATTGCAGCAAAACAATAAATTTACAAGACTTTGTTCGTGAAATAAAAAAGTTGGGGTTTAGTGTCTATTTGGAAAAACTGATTAGGTTCATTGCAGATCCGGTTGTGTTAGATGAAATTAGAGTGTAGGACTTAAGTTTAACGTAGTAGTAGTTAATATGGAAAGTTTAGTGCGAGAAATGTACGAAGAATTTCTAATTTCTGCAACCTGTTCGGAATTTTACGCATTCGAAATACAAGATTCGGAGGCTCAGGATTTTGGTGTATTTTTTAAGTATATGGACCATGCCGAAGTGTGTATTTTAGCGAGTATAGTTTGTAAGAACTTTCTAAGAAATAAAAACAAACAATTATTATTGAACAAATTAAGAAAATTAGGTTTAGGTGATAATGTTACACGTATAGAAGAACGGCAGAAAAAAATCAATCAATAAAGTACATAAAATGTAGTTATTTGTTTCATTATATTTTGTCCTTGAAGTTATCTTTATACCAATATAAATGTATTACGTCATTTGACCTTGAATACTCCTCCCACTATTTCTACCGTTAAGCTACCCCCACCATTGTTACAATTCGACCTTGAAAACTCGCTATAAAGGTTAGTGGAAAAAGAAGTGACTTCAAACAGTCGCAGATATCAGTGGCATAAACATCAAATATTGTGTTCGTGTAGTGTTCTGAAAGTGCTTTTATATTCACGGTAATTTTTGGATTTATATACCATTTTTTCAATAATGAATATTGCAAAAGAAACTCTAGATGAAATTAATGAAATGTTCAGCAAAGATTTCGAGGTTTTAGAGAGAAAAAAGGTTACCGAAATGATTGTAGGCAAAGTGTATAAAATTGTAAAGGTGGTTTCAATGACTACACGATTTGGTAAAACTCTTCTAGTGGCTTTACACGATGACGGCGATAATAGCACATTTGAGACTTTTTTGCCAAAACGTGTGGCCGAAACACTATCTGACGATATTGTAGATATTATGAGTAAAACTAAAGGTAAATACACTCTAACTTATTTGGGGCAGGGCACTAGAGTTTTTGGAAACAATACTCGAACATTATTACGTTTTGGCTCATTGGAGTAAATTGTATGTAAATTGTTTGAAAAAAAGGATGTAATTAAATTTAAAATATAGTTGCACATGTCAGAATACTTACGCGTGTTCATTATTTCTGTTAAAGATGTCTGCTGATGCGACGACGACGACGACCGCCAACGAATGTGTAGATAGATACATATTTTGGTTGGGGAGAGAATTAAGAAATATGGCTCACGATATGTTAGATAGCGTAAATGGTTGGCCGCATATTGATGCAACCAAAGATCAATATAAGAACGAGATCAGGGATGCAATCAATTTTATGGCTGGGGCACACTTGTGAGACAAATTTTTATATGGTTCCATAGACATGGATACATTTTGTGCTGAAAGGGTTGAAGAAGAATTAAAAGAATACGTCATCAATATTCCACATTTACCAGGTGAGCTTGCTGCAAAATATGAATTGGTTTCTGCAACAGCAACAGCCCAAGACGTTGACGATCGAAATAGTGTCGGATGGGATAGAATTTTGAGCAACGAAAATGAAGACATGGAAAATTAATTTTTTATAATTTTTGTATTTGTGCAATTAAATAACTGTAAATAAATATCTGTTATAATCACAGTTTTGTTTTATTTCTTTTATAAACATACCAACCCAGTAGATCATAGTCAGTGTTTCTTTTTCTCAGATGAAATATTTAATATAAGTAGGGCAAATAAAAATAAAATAGTTTAGTAAAAATTGAAAATGAGTCGAGGAAACAACACAATTGATAAATTTGGTCGTCAGAAATGTAATGAAAAATATCATACATAACTGGGCCACAAGGGATTGGTTTTAAATTTACAGCGGATGGGCAGTATGATATGGGTGGAAAAATCATAACCAACTTAGGCGAACCTAAAGATGATGACGATGCTGTGACAAAACACTTTGTTAATAGAAAGTTTTACAATTTTGCAGTTGTAATATGTGACATACTTAACAAGGATGTCCTCCCCATGATATACCAAAATAATAGTGAGCTTAAAACAAAAATTGAAGTTATTCAGAAAATACTCTATCATCAGCCTTTAAATGACTCATTAAGCGCACTGTCGTACGGCTCGACTTCAAAAAAAATCTGAAAAAGGGAAAGCAGGTTAAAGAATAGGAGAACGCACTCCGAGTGGCATAGCCTTGAAGATAACGTCGTAGTCGTCGGTGAATTGGACCTTCCCACCAAAAATATTGAAATGTTATTTATGTGTATGATGTTTTATTGTCATTGTTTTTAATGATGAAGATTGAAATAAAAAAACTTTATTTTACAATATATTGTTTATTTATTTTACATTTTAAATTAAAATTATAGTCATAAAATATGTTATTTAAACAATATTAGCTTTATCTATCCAAGAGTTGAAGTGGTTGGGAAATCCTAGCCATTTGACAAATAATTGATCGGTGTGATTTCTCTTGCGTTGTATAAGAACCTTTTCTACTAGATAAACGCCAGGACTGCTTGTTTTTTGTAGTTCTGATTCGTAAAAACACCCTCTTATAGGCTGACCTTCTAACGATTCCAACAAGTAAGTAGGTGGATTTGTAACGTTAACTTTTACAACTTTAAATAATTCGGTTGACGAATAAGCTTTTGTACTTGCTAATACGCACAATGTCACCCATGGAAAACTTATATTTTTTAGGTACAATTTTTAAATAATCGTATGCTTTAATTTGTGCTTTTTCTTGCACGTTTGCAGGCTTCATTCCAATGGTACGATGTTTCGAATGGTTATAGGTTTTTGTTACTGCCGATAATATATGTATCCATTTGTGAGATCCTCTTGTCGAGAATTGTTTATATAAATTATTTTTTAAAGTCCTTATGACTCGCTCAACAATTGCAGCTTTCTTTGTGCTGTAAGTGAAATAATGATTTATATTATATTTTTTCATCAGGGCTTGAAAGTTTGTATTATAGAACTCCTTTCCTTGACCACTTTGCAGATTTGTTGGTGTATATCATGCCTCTTCAATGATGCTTTTCATCGCATTAGTAACTTCTATACCAGTCTTGTTTTTTATGGCTTTGGTATAGACAAATTTAGAGTAACAATTTATACAGACCAAAATATAACGATAACCATCGTTTTCATCAGCATACTGTTGCATTTTAGCCAAATCAATTTGCCACAAATCTCTGTATCCTTTTATTATCGTGCGCCGTCTTACAAAATTTTTTCTAGCCGTTCTATGTAGTTCATTAACAATTTTGATTTTTTCTAGACTGGGCTCCATATTATTAATAATATTAAAGGTTTCAGATCGAAGGAAGAATTGAATAATATCATTAAATATTGAGCTTAATATATTATATCTTCTTCTCGTAATTCTTCTATGATTGACATAATTTCATTTTCGTGTCCAGTGTGACCGTCCATTTTGGAACTCCACAACAAACGTAAACGATCCACCAACTCTTTAGCTTTGTTCCAGTAGACATATTGAAATGTTTTCGAAGATAATTTCTTTTTTGTGGGTAACTGTAGTTTTTCAGAGAGATTTTTTCTTGTAATAGTACCGCCTAATTTTGTGCCCATTATCAGAGGTTTAATAATTCGTAAATATTTGTTCCATCTGGTCTCCCGTAAACCATCACTTTTTTTAAAATTGTTGTAGACAGCACTCGTTGATTCCAAAATTTCCTTGTACGTTGAAAGTACATTATCACTTAATTGTTGTTCCTTGCCTACACTTGGGGGTGTTTTAAGAAATAACAAATCATAAAGTGCCGGTGATCCACCATATTCTGCAATATTTTTCCCTTTTTTGTATAAGACAATATTTCCATTTCGAAAACGCACCTCTAAATTACCAATAAAATTTTTGTTATAATCTGTTTTTGAACCAAAACATACACCATACACAGTATCGTATAAAGATGGTTTCGAACGTAATCCTTTCAGGTGTGCGTTTAAAGTATCGGAAGTTGTGGTGTCAGCGGATGAGAGAGATGTATTAGTTGATGTCGAGGGTGTATCAAACACCGATTGGCTAATATCTTCTTTTGAAATGCGATGCTGCTGCTGCTGCTGCTGCTGAATAGGTGTGGAGGTTTGAAAGGAATGTGTAGGTTGGGGAAAACCTGATATTTGAGTCGACTGCACTGATGTATTAGGACTATGTGACTTTGTAGCTGGATAATGTTGCTGTTGTTGTTGTTGTTGTCTTTGCTGTTGACGTTGCTTGACCACATCAGATATAGTTGTCAACGGCTTAGAAATGGGTTCATGAAACTTTTCCAATTCCACAACATGAAATTCTTTAGCCGCTTTAATTTGTTTAAATTTTTTTCTGACGGTATTGGTAGCTTCCACTAGTTTACGTTTTAAGTCGATCGCGTTATTCATGATGTTAACAAAGGACGTTTCAACAATCAAATTAGTGTTTTCTCTTATTATTACACTAATATATAGCTATCAAATCCTTTGCGGTATCTTCCCGATTTCACATCACTGTCTTTATCAATTACTAAAAATCCATACTTATTATCCCAACATTTTGAGCACATTTCTTGAAATTGAGTAAAAGTTAGATCCGGTGAAACGTGATCGGAAAATATGTGTTTCATATTCAACTCATCTTGTTTAAACATAATAATAAAATTGGCATTGTCTCGCACATGCTGTTTAGGCACTCGCGAATATGTTTGCGCTAGGTAAAAGGAGTCGATAATTTTATGACTTCCCATGCTAAAGTACGATCTTATAACATCTTGTTTTTCACATATAACATTATCAAAGATAAATATAGAGTTTGGTTTTGCATCGGGCGGTTCCACAATATTACTGGAATCACTAAAGGCATAGTAGCCTAAACCTTTGATGGGTGCTAAAATTTTCCTTAAATACTCATATTTCGGTTGATACAGAGATTTCGAGTAAATATAGACATTTTCGAAACGTAGCCCAATGGGGTGTGTAAGCAGCGAAATCATGACATTAGTTTTTCCACAATTGGATGGACCAATTAACAGGCCGCGAATAGAGGAAGGAAGTAGAGGACCGTGTCTCTTCATTATCTTCTTTTCAAATCCAAGTCCGACTTTTTCATCGAGATTGTCAATAGGAAGTTTTTGTTTAAGATCGATAACGCGCATCTTAGGAAAATATGATATTTTATAGGCAAATTTTCACAAAAACTGTCATTCAGATGCCGAGCGTCAAACGAAGTGGACGGTCTCACGTTTCCAATAAAACTGGACACGGTATTGTGAATTCGTTAATAAATAAATTACCATTCGAGGTACACATTCCCGGCTATCAATATTGCGGACCCGGAACAAAAGTAATAAAACGTGTAACAAGAGGTGATTCAGGCATTAATCCTTTGGATGCTGCATGCAAAAAACACGATTTAGCCTATTTACATAATAAAGACAACATAAGTGCGAGACATCGAGCGGATTACGAGCTCGAACAAAGTGCTTGGAATAGAGTAAAATCGAAAGATTCCAGTTTAGGTGAAAACAGCAGCTTGGTTAGTTACAAACATTATGAAAGGAAAACAACGTTTTGGTATGGGTGTACCATCATCATTATCAACAAAAAAAACATCTAGTAAAGGCACACGTCATACAAAAAGGAAAGGTGTTAACAAAAATCGACATGTTCGGAAAGTCAGTTTCGGAACAGCTATTGGACAAGCAGTTCGAAAGGAATTATTAAAAGCCGGAAGTAAAAATGTGTTGGAAAAAAATGTCATGAATGCATCTAAAATAGCTCTGTCGGCAGCACGTAGATCGGTAAAAGCGGCAGGTGGCAAAAGGAAGGTTCGTACACCGAGAATAATACCGATTCCTAAAACTGGTGGAATATTACCATTAATACCAATTTTTGCCGGGTTATCAGCTTTGGGTTCATTAGCCTGTGGGGCAACGGGAATTGTGCGCGCCATAAAAGCTGTAAAAAAAAGCAGCGAAGATAAAACCGGTGCCGGCCTGTATTTAAAATCGAAAGGAAATGGTTTGTTTCTAAAGCCATATCGTAAAGGTATGGGATTATTTTTAAATCTTAGATCAAAAAACTAATTGAATCCCTACCTCGAAGACCACTATCTAACATCGATATAGAAAAATATGCAAAAAAGAAAAGAATAGGACACTTTCGAGGCGTTTATATGAGAGATTCATTACCTAGACAAGGTCCTCGACGTTACGAAGCAGCAATAGTGAATTTGGATAGTACGCGTGGTGCAGGGACTCATTGGGTAGCTTATAGAAAAAATAATTCTAAAGTAACATATTATGACAGCTTCGGCGATTTACCCCCACCGATCGAATTGGTACGATATCTACAAACGGGATCGGAACCATCAAAAATTATTTACTATACATACGATCGTCAACAGGATTTTGGAACAGTCTGGTGTGGACATTTGTGCTTAAAGTTTCTTGTCGAATCATCAGCGTAAAAGATGTCATCATCATCGTCACCATTAACACCGCAAATTGATCGCAATAACGATACTAAAATGTTGCAATCACTGAAAGCATTTCATCTAGCCGGTGGATTAAGGAAAATGACCGTGAAACAGTTAGAAAACATGCCCAAGGAAGTAATGATTGCATTAGCCCCAAATGAAATTCCATTCGTTTGGGAAAAGTTGCCCGAGCACCTCAAAAGCGATATCGATATATTAAAATATCAGTGCGGTTGCAAACATTATTTGAGCAGCAGCAGCAATTTAAACGAGGTTACGGCTGATGAGGATCTTACGGCTAGAAAAATATTTTGTTGTTATTGCAAAATCAGCGATGTGCGCATAAAAGCAGAAAATAGCATAAAAACATCACTATCTAATGCAGTGAGAAAAGGTGTGAAGATGAATCTTTTTAAATGTTGCCGCTAAGAATAAAACCGAGATGTGTGATATTTTAATGGTTAGTCATGTCTTATACGTTCACACTAACAGGACACTCGAGCGTCTTAAGCGCCGATTTTTATCCATCAGTCGAATTAAATAGAGAAAACAAATATGGTCTGGCATTGCTGGGATTTTACACATACAATTCAATTTTTAATGTGGACGAAAGCAACAATAAGTTTGCCTACATGAAGGAGGGTTACACCACCGAGCCGATACAATTGCAGATTCCACCTGGGGCCTATGAAATAGATGAGATAGGTAAAGCTATGTTGGAGGCTTTGAGGATTTCAACTGAAGAAAAGAACGATGGAATCTTTTACTTGGTCGCTAATAATAATACGCTGAAATGTGAACTGAAATCTCAATATACTATAGATTTCCGGGGAGAGGCGAGTATCGGTAAAATGTTAGGATTTAATCATACAGTGTTAAAAAGAGACAAAAAGCACGAATCAACCGAGATGGTGGAAATAATGAAAGTACGCATCATACGCGTAGATTGTAATATAATTTCCAGAGCATATATGAATTCTGTGGAAGGTCATACCTTGTTCGAATTCGATATCGACGTGGAGCCCGGTTACAAAATCAGTAAAGAACCACAAAATAATATTTATATGCCGTTAATGCCGGCAGGACGTCAGTTTATCGACAACATTACACTTCGCATCTTGGACGATAGCGGTGATCTAATCAATTTTCAAGGCGAGAAAATAATCGTGAAATTGGAACTGAAGAAACTTTCATAGAAATGAGTTTTTGCTTCAATCGTCAATTGTGTGTGCTGTCGACTAAGATGGGGGAACCGCCGAAACATAATAAAAGTAAAAGAAGAGTTAACGTCAAGGTTAGTCGTCGTCCAGACTTTAGATCACAAACATCTCAACAGTTATCTGCCGAAGACTATAAATTTTTAAAATCAATCGGTCTTAAAGTGCGAAAATGATTTCCACCACCAGCGATAAAACAGAGGTTTTCTCCGAACTCATCTTGGACAATTCCATTATTAGTCTAGAAGAGCATACGTATAAACCATACGGATCTCCATCATTCAACACTTCGGATGAAGTCTGTATCCTCATTAATTTTCAAGATATTATACTGGATATCGCCGAAAGTTACATATACATCGAAGGAAAATTTAAACCCATAGACGCAACGAAAAGATGTTTTTTATCAAATAATGCCCTCGCATTTTTGTTCAATGAAATTCGCTACGAGATGGGAGGTGAGCAGGTCGCCGTGGTTCGTAAACCTGGAGTTACGACGACATTAAAAACCATGGTTTCATTCGGAAGTTTGCAACAAAAATCTCTCATGACGTGCGGATGGGGTCTCGACGAAGCAAACCAAGATATCGTAGACACGGCAAGGAACGTATTCTCCGGGAAATTGCCCTTAAAATATCTTATGGGATTCGCCGAAGATTACGCAAAAGGTGTTTTCAACGTAAAACAAGAGCTTATTATGATTATAGCTCGCACTTTTACCAATTGCTACGTCGGCGAAGTGGAGGCAGAAATTAGTATCGACAAAATCGAATGGAAAATTCGTCACATCATTCCAGACGACAAGCAAAAATTGAAAATTCTGTCTCGCATTAATAAAGGTGGAAACAATGCCAGTATTCAAATGGCATATCGTAAATGGGATCTGTACGAATTACCAGCTTTAAGACAAACTTCTTCCGACGTGTGGGCCTTGAGAACGAGTACAAGTCTGGAAAGACTGCGCTATATAATCGTCGGGTTTCAAGACAGCAATAATTGAGACAAGAAAGGAAAAAACGCAACCCAGTTTACCCACGCCGACGTATGTGACATTAGACTGTATCTGAATTCAACCGTTTATCCATACGAAAGATGGAATTTAAATTACGCCATGAAACTGTACGCAGCAGCCTATTACAATTACGAAAACTTCCAAAGCAGCTACTACGGGCGCGAAATAAACGATCCGATGATAACGTTCGCGGAATATATGAAAAACCCCGTTTTTATTATCAATTGCAGTCATCAACTAGAGGCGATTAACTCATCGACAGTGGATGTGAAATTGGAGTTCCAAACGAGAAAGAATAAATTCCCCAAAGACACTAAAGTGTACGCATTAGTTATTCACGACTCATTTTTTAGTTATAATGTATTAAACGGTTCGGTGACCAATAAATCTATATTTTAATGTATCTATTATATGTAACGCAAAATAATGTTAAAATAATGTACTTGAATCAATAAATTTGTAATGAGTGAAGTAGTAGTTTTATATTTATTTGAAACCCAACAAAAAAAAGCGGACGGAAAAGCCCACTCTTTAAGAAAGGAGTACGGGAGTTTAGATAATGGTGGTTTATTAAGTGGAAAAAAGAGCTTAGATAACACAAGAAAAAAATTTTAAGGCAAAATATGGAAACAACGATTTAGAAAATTTGTAGGAAAGTAACCGTTAGGAATAGGGAAAAAAGTTATAGGAAAAAATTATAGAGGAAATCGATTACTATAAGCAAGCATTTTTCTCGATAGTAAAAACATAAAAAAAAAATTTAAAAAAAAAATTGAAAAATGGTGAATGCGCGCCAAAGTTGAAGTTTTAGAGCAAAATAATATTAGGAAATTAGAAAGAAAATTTTTTTCTACATATGGTAGTATTTTTCAAAATTCGGAAAGATGAAATTTCAAGAAAAGGGTTATAGTAAGTTAGTAATTTGGATTTTTTAAAGCGCTCTAGCTCGGAAACCGTTCAAGATAGAAAAAAAATAAAAGCACTTTGATAGCCCAAAATTTTGAGGAGAATGCGATAGTGTAAAAAAATTATTATTATTTTTTTTTTGAAAATGCTGAATACGCGATAAAGTTGAAGATTTAGAGAAAAACGGTATAGGGAAGTTAAAGAGAGAATTTTTTTCTACATATTGTAGTATTTTTGAAAATTCGAAAAAATGAAATTTGAAAAAAAAAGTTACAGAAAGTTTGTAATTTGAATTCTTTAAAGCGCTGTAGCTCGGGAACCGTTCAAGATAGAGAAAAAATAAAAGCACTTTAATCACCTAGAATTTTGAGGAGAATATAATGGTGAAAAAAAAATTTTGAAAAATTTGAAAATAAAGAAAATATAGACTGAAAAAATTCCAAAAATCTATAGAAAGGAAGTTCGACGGTCTCATGGGAGTATCGGAAACTTGTAGGGGAAGGTTTGGAAAGTTGTAGAGGTTTTTTATAAATCCGCCCCTTCTCCTGATTGTCTATGCCCGCCCGTCTTATTGTCTAAACAAAAAAAAACAAAAAAAAAACAAATCTAATTCCTTATTTAAAGTTTTTGAAACAATCAATAATTCTATAAGCTCTCACCAATACACAACATTTAGAATCCGTTGGTGGGGTGGGAGTAGTTCTATATATATGAGACTGGGCCAGTTACACAGTCATATATTCATCAACTCTCATACGATGAACATGGAGGAAGAAAGACCCGCCAGCAGAGGCTCATCCATCTTTAGTGATGACACCGTCGCCGGCAACGTTGGAGACCTGCAAGACTTCGACGACGAAGAGGTGGATTTTGAAATTGACGTCCTACGTTGGGACGACTTGGATGAGCCGATTCCGCTGCTGTATGACCACGATCCGGGTCTCGTGGAATTAAACGATGCGGGCGATTGGGTCTTACAAAGACTCGAAACTCCGTCGCCGCAGCCAGAGCCGGACTCGACGGGGGATGCGGTGCTGGAAATTCCAGCATCACCGACACCCGACGATCCGCAGGGCCCCTGCGATTCGTCAAGCTGGTGGTTGACCAGCGAGGATGGGGCACCATAAGCCCCACACTCTCCCTGGCCCTTTTTAAGGGCACACAACAACGGTCCTTTTCAGGACCACAAAATACTTTGATCGTAGTTTTAGCACATATTAGTACTTTGTTACTAATATTGTATGTATAGAATATACAATATTAGATACAAAGTATTAAAAGTTTAGGTGCTGGTGGAACCCAGCAAGATCGTTCGTTCGTTCGTATTTGAGACCAGAAACAACTTTTGGTCTCAATACGTAATACGACATTTGTTTTCACCACCCACCATTAATTTGTCTCTATATATACGACCACCAATACTTATTACAATCATTTCAATTCAACATGTCTGCGAGTGAACAGCAACCTATCCAATGCCCTGTGGTAGATTCTACCACAGACAATTGTTTTGAGTGGGAGTTGGACGATCCCAGATGGGAAGAACTTTGGCGGTTCATAATCGAATATGCTGAGGACAGCACCGCCACCACCGTCGTTGATGATGACGGGCCGTGCGACTCCACAACACAATAAAGAGTCGCATGTTTTTACAACCAAACGGTCCTTTTCAGGGCCACAAAATACTTTGATCGTAGTTTTAGTTGGTTATAATACTTTGTAATCAATATTTTATGTTTTTTTTTTCATAAAAACATACAATATTGAAATGCAAAGTATTAGAAGTTCTGGCGACAGAACCTTAACTTCTTAAACCGAACCATGTTTTAGCATACTTGTAAATATTATCAAAAAATATTTAGAACTATTGCTATTGCGTAGTTTTAGTGGATTATTCACTCTTTTTTATTACATAATATTATGTGGGAAAGGGCCTATATGAAATAACACACAAAAATAAATTTTCAAGTCATTTTTATTCTCTTTATAAAATATAAAAATCTGATCAAAGACTTTTTTTTTTATTAACTACTATATATATATATATATATATATATATATATATATATATATTTACAAACTTAATACTATAAATTAAAAGCTAATACCTACAACTACCTAACACCTACTACATAATTTATTAAAGTCCTCTAATTGTCTTTTATACCGCACACATTCCATTTTTTTTAACTCTAATTGTCTTTCCAGTTCTAAAATGTCACTCTCACACGCACTCACTTTTTTCATTAAGTTTTTTTTTCATTCGATAAATGTCTGATAGTTTGCTCTTCTGCGAGTTGGTGAAGTCTTCAACCTACTCCGGTTGCGATGTCTCGGAACATATCAAAGAAGAGGAAGCGGTTTCGTTTGGTGAAGACGACAATGACGACGACGACGACGACGACGAAGCAGTGGAAACTTCATCGCCTTCAAAACACCGCTTAAACCGCTTCTTCATAGGTTTCCGGCACCCCAATATCGGCGACAGTGGCGCTGGGGAAGACTTTACCTCCAACACACACGGGATGCTTAAAGCTAAACTTCTTCTTTCCTTGTCCCACACCTTTAATCGCCGAATAAAAGGTTGTTTTATCGGCGATTTCCGACTTTCGCATAGTCAAAAGCTTCTTTAATTTGGAAGCTTTAGGAGAAGATTCCCTGTTAGGCCGCGATGCTTTTCGCACAACCACATCACTTATTATGTTGATTTTCGGCTCCTTCTTCTCCGTCCAACATTCGAGGAATTGCGCAGCCGACTGCATCAACTCTTCGTCGCGACCATCATTCAGGGCTCTGTCTTTGGCATCTTCTTGCTCCCTGCCGTTCCAATTTTCGAATACCCCCGGACTTAACACTTCCAAGCCACTAATGTTTTCCAACATGCCTTGTTGCGAACCGCAGCTCACGTCAAGAGCATCCAAAAGAGACCTTACACTCGATGACATCTTCGATACTACAACTCACACTATAACTTTATCTTACTACTGCACTGTTTGGTGTTCTGACGAACTGTGAAGAGCTCGAGCCAGCAAGTCTGCTTTTATGCTCATTTCCCCCACTATACCACCTTTATTCCTTTTGTTCGATGCATTAAGTATAATATTTAAACTTGTCAGATGCAAGGCCAAGACCAAGGCCGACGTAACCGGCAATACCAGGGTCGTTTTCAAGGTTGTAATTTTCATGGATTTTTTTTTATCCCTGTCAAGGTTATTTTAAAGAAGCATATAAATATAGTACTAAACTTGTCAGATGCAAGGCCAAGGCCAGGGTCAAAGTACCCGTCAATGTCAGGGTCGTTTTCGAGGTTGTAATTTTCAAGGATTTTTTTTTTTTGGTCCTGTCAAGGTTATTTTAAAAAGTAATACATAAATAGAATACAGCGATTGAAAAGTACAACATATCCAAACATCATGTTGCCAACTGATGAACAATCTAGTGAAGCAGCCAAAACATACAGTCATATACCAAAAGCTTTTTATTTAACTTGTCATCATTGTAGAAGACTAGGTATCTGCTGGCGAAATGATCTTACGTACGACTTCAACTACATTGACCTTTTCAGGGTTAAATTTGTACAATGCGGCTTTTCTGGACTAGTTTACTACCAGTTCAAGGACATTAATGAACGTGCCATCCAGAGAAGAAATTGGATCATAGAAGAAGCTTACCTGTACAGAAGAAATTAACATATATTTTATTTCTTAATTTTTTAATTTTTTTGCTTGTTATATTTTTTTATTTTTTAATAATAAAAAGTAAACTCAATCTTTTGTTATATTTTAATTTTTTTTCCATTAAAACAATAGTAAAATGAATCTGTATGTGTATTTATTAAACATCACCTAAAATACGTTTTGCAATCCATATTTTTCTGCAGAGTCCGTTTATTAATGAAATAGAACCATATATTAGGGTGAAATCTAATGGTTTCAAATCAGTCTCACATAACAATGTCAGAAGTAAACACTATTGATAAGTTCGGTCGCAAAAGAAAATTTAAGGATTTTAACTTTATGCGAGGTCCTTCAGGAATAGGTTTTAAACTTACACCTAATGGAGATTACGACATGGGAAGCAAAAGATTGTGCTATTTAGCAGAACCTCTTGAAGGAGACGATGCGACCACACGAAATTATGTTGATAATAACCTTGCTCAGTGTGTGCAAGATACGCAGAAAGCTTTACATGACTCAACAATTGTTATTAAAGATATATTCAGAAACCAACTTGAAGGTTACGTACGCAAGAAATTAATTGAAACCGGTCAAGAACTTCGAGGATACATTAATGATACTGTTATTGCAATATATGAACTTAGGCAAGACGAACTGCGTGATGAACTTAACTCTAGAATGCTGAAAATTGAAAAGACTATGGAGGATCTTGTCAGCAAAACTGTTTCACATTAAACATTTGCTCGTAGATCTGTGCGTTTAATTTACTGTTATACAAATTTTTCAACAATAACTTTTACAGTTTGTTATTTGTCGACACTTCATTATATTTATAATTTTAAAATAAAGGTTCAATAAAAAGCAATCAAGTAATGAATACATGTTTTTATTTAAAAAAAAAATTACAATACTATCGTTACATATTAATGTTGTATGTTCAATAGAAATAATAAAAACAATACAAATAATGAAATATGGATTTTCCAGATTACGTGCTGTCGTGACTTAAAAATGATTCCAACACGGTGACTAAATTTGCTAAGTTTTCTTCCAGGTCTGTTTTGTAAAAATCTATGTCTGCATGCCCCCAAGGTAGAGTTTTGGTTGAATTGGGAATTACATAACGTTTATCATCGCTATGTGACAATGCTACTTTATTTATTATGTTGGTATAAATGTTATGTAATTCACTTCTAAATGTCTTCATCTTTCTTAATATCAAACCACCCCGTTCAACAATTCTTTGGTAGTCTTCCTGATGAAGGTCTTTCTCGATAACACATTTTTTGATACCTTTGGCTTTTTTTAATTCATTATTAATGGACTTAACATAATAAGCCTTCGCGCCGGTACCATAAAAACTTATTATCGGATCACCAGGAAACTCATCTTTCATTCTACCAACTACAGAATTACTTTTAATTATGTTGAAATTATTAATTTCGGGGTAATTTGATGTATCAAATTTTTCGGGATTTTCTGATATAGTTTGATAAAAGTTTTCCGTATACACTTTTAATATAAGCGAGTCAGTATCGGTGTAAAGTAACGAAGCATCATCGCCAAACTTGGATTTAATAAAATTATAATAAAAATCGTATATTACAGTCTTTGATATATCTAATATGGAAAATCCGATATAAATTGGTTTATTGTACAATATTTTAACTTTATTCATATGTATAGCAAAAAAGTTCTCGGTAAATATCGAGCTACTATTGAAATTGGGGCGGGATATTAGTGCTCTAGCTCCATTTCTGCCTACACTGTTATCCCAATGTGTTATTAATTTTATATCCTTTCGATTTTCCACATTTTCCATAGTTTTACCAAATATCGCGTTATTTTTTAATTTAAAAGTGTCCTTCGCAAATTTTGTGGTGGCCTTGTTACGTAAATTGGTATTAAAATCAATATACGATTTTAGCCATTTTGATTGCTTAAACTGTAATACTCGATGGGTTTGCATTACCACTAAGCCGTTGGCGATGGCTTGTTTTAAAGTTCTATAGTGTACAATGTATTTTTTTTATCTTGTAAATTAGGAATTAATTTCGGCAATTTAGAGTTTTCTGTTGGCGGTATGATATTTTCTACTAGAAATGGAAGATCAGAATGTGCATCATGCAACTCAGTCGGATAATGCACATCCACTTCCAAAACGTAGCCATGTAAACTATCATCACCAACAGCCATAATATTTAAATCCAGAATTTCGCGCTCGCTTAACCATCGAAAACCAAGCATCAAGGTATGTTATAAATGAAGAAGGTTTTGTTGGGTCATAGTCTGGTAAAAAAATATTATTAGCGATGTGCTTCCTTTCTGTACACTGGCTTATGCCGCCGCGTATACCTTTCTTAAAAAAATGTATCATGTTTATATCAGTTAAGAGCTCTAACTCTACCTTAGTCATACGCAGCATACAATCAAATGATAAACTTGGAAGGGTATAGTAATGTGCTGGATCAAGTTTATCGAATTTCAAACAATTATTCCGAAATTGCTCAAAAACATCACACAATAGCAACAAATCTAATTTTAAATACACGTCCGAATAGTCCCCCAAAGTTTTACACCCAAACAAGCGCCATACTTCTTTTCCTCTTCTGTAGCTTTCATCGCTAATATGTTCTTCCCGTAAATTATCATAAAATTGATCTTTACTTGGAAGACATGTATTTTCCATTTTTTCTATAGAGTCAATAAAGCTATAGGGAAAAATACTCTTTTGACGCATCAAATTAAATTGGTTGATATTTGAAAAATGTTTCCGCGTTTCAATAAAATCGTCGTCGTTTAAACCGCTGCCTAAATTTTCCAAAGACGTTGACAGAAATTTAAAACTGTCAATACATCGCAACTTTAAATATTTCCTCTTGACTTTTCCACATTTACTATCAAAATAATCGTGCACATAAATGCTTTTGGTAAATGATATGTACTTTTCCTTACTTTGAGCCAAAACACCAATTTTATCCCCATATTTACATAACTCTTTTATAAATAAATGGCTGTCGTAGCCGCTTAAGTTATGAAATATGATAGGGATAAAAGAGGGTAATTTATAATTTAAATTACAAACGGAATGTGCAGCACCAAATCTTTTTGCACCAGTTATGTGACAGTGGTTTCGTACTTTAATCTCACCCTCTTCAAAAGGGCTTTCATATATACCACATATTTTAGCATCATTAAACTCCCTCTTTTCTTCAGGCGTTAACGGTTTCATAGGCTTAATGTCTTTTAAATATGTGTTGTATAGAGCCCTTAAATCACACTCGATACGATCCACAAAGATTTGAGCTGCATTATTGCCGCGAAATAGCTCAAATTTCGAAAGTGAGTCGTCAAAAGAGCATTTAATTAAATAAGCAAAAAAATATGGTTCATGTTTAAAACTTTTTACAGTGTAAGAATTTTGTGGGTTTGGTTGTACCGTTTCAACGAGTTTTAAAACAGATTCGAAATCTGCATAAACCACGAATGGAACGCTTTTCTATACCCTCGAATTTTAAAATATTTTCCGGCACACTCTTTCCAAATTTATCGATTTTTAAATCCACTGAGGGTGTTTGCGTGAAAATGTGGTTACAATCGTAGCTTTGATGTAAAGTTAAAGCTGACGGTGTACTAAAATAAATTAGGCAACCATCACAGAAATATATTTTATGTTGTTGACAACTAATTTGACTTGAAACTAAACGTGATAAATCCCGAATCCAACAATAATGGCTCTTTGAACAAGTCGTATCACAAAAATGTTCACCGCCATCTTTACTACTACAGTCTTTTGTAATTAACAATAAATTAACATGTCTATCCAACTTTTTTGACGCATACCTCAGTGGACCAATAACTTCATGTATTAGTTCATTATTTTCATATTTAGATTCAAGACCGTATACGTTAATTGATATGTTGTTCATTCCCTCAAATTTTTTAATGTCACGTAATTTTACTGGAAAATCCATACCTGTTAAATTTAGCACTCTAGAAAAATGGGGGTAGGATGTCTTCTGTGAAGGCGCTGCTGTTGGAGGAAACAATGCTGATGTTACTGCCCACGCAAAGCAAAATTCGTCCTGGTTAATCACATTGACGACAGCTCCTTTCTTTTCAATAGAACACAGCAACTTGATGTATGATGAGCATAGGCATATACTTGTTGATACTAACTTCCAAGTATAAAATTCGCACAAGAGCCCATCCTATAACAAGAAAAATAATATATAAAAATCAGTTTAATATATCGGGTTTTGATTTTTCCATACCTGAATCTTTCTCCTGGAACTCTGTCGCCTGCGTTTTTATTAATTCGGTGAAAGAATGGTAAACGGCATCCAAATCAGTTTCTACACTAATTATTTGATTAGCAGTGTTGAAGGATTTTTCACTGAATATTTCTTGTGATGGAAGCATGTACTCGCCAACAGCTGTCATGTTAACTTTTAAAGCATGATGCACACGCAATAAATTATTAACAAGTTCCACCACCTTGGATTTAATGTCTGCAAAGAACATTACGTAATCGGAATGCTCCATATCACTGCTAACCCGATAGGTTGCAATTCTCCTTTTGAAGGCACATTCAACGAGTTGCACACCATGACATACCGGCAAACATGAATTATTTTTATGTTGTTGTGTTCGTTTATGCGCTGACATATGATTTATTGGAACATCTACATTACATGTAGCGCAATTAATTACCGGAATCGTCGATGTATACTCTTCAATTCGGAGCCGTTTTCCTCCAGGCACTTCATTAAATCTCGCCGCACACGATTCTCTTTTATGACGTCTCATATTATAACTATTAGTAAACTTAAAACCGCAATTTTCACAAACATATGCCATGATTTGTCAAATATTAACACATGTACTACCTATACAAGTCAGAGACAACTGATGAATGAAACTGCCCCATACCCTATATAAAACCATTCAAGGTCACCCCAAACCACGCAACATATCTTCAAGGTCACACACCCAAGATGACCTCCAATAAATTCAAGGTCGTCTCGACCAAGGTCAAGGTCAAGGTCACACACAACCTTGAACACAAGGTCAAGGCCAAGGACAAAGCACCCGTGCACTTTCAAGGTCAATGACAAGGACATGTGGGCGGGGCCAAAGAGAGGCGGGGCAAGGTCAAGGTCAAGGTCGAGGAGTGGGGGGATGAAAAGGATCGAGTTATGTTCACTACTCAACTTTGATCAAGTATCACAACATTTATTTCATTCATTTATTCATTCATTCATTCCTTACTGTATACATTGTATTATATATTCTAGCTTATTTTAGAATTCTGAGGTTTATAATTTTCTGGACAAAATGGAAATTTATTATTTAAATTGAGTAAATATTTAAGATACTCTAAGTCAACCTCTAATACATAATTTTTTCCTTAGTCTCAGATACATCCATTATATTTAAATTTTGAATTGGTTGATTTGATAGCCAAACAAAATCTTTTTCGGCGAGACATTGAGACATCGCATATCCGTAAATATTAGTTGGGTCAAAGTACATAACATATTTAGTTGGTTGTAATAGATCGTAATTTAAAATAAATAAATTTTTCGCTATAGATTTTCTACATACGCAGGTTGCTTCCTGGTCTTAACTACTTTCAAAAAAATCTGGATCAGTTAATAACTCCATTTCAACCTCAATATATCTCAAACTAGCATCAAACCTTAAACCTGAAAGATTTCTACCAAATATAATACATAGGATTTAAGATGTATATAAGAATATCCACTAATATCCATCAAATAAATTCCAAATATTTTTAGCCCTCACATATTCTTCCTTAGTAATTAATTATCCGTGAGATCATTATCATTTTTTTTCTCACAAATTTGTTTCATTTAATTTTGCATGTTATAAATATATTTATAAGGAAACCCATTTGACGAATATGCTTAAATTTTTCTTTATCATTAAAATATTTAAACACTTTATTGATCATCATTAAGAATGGAAGCTAAATTTGCAAAGAATACGGTATGAATAAAATGAAATGAGTCAATGAATCCAAGGTGTAAAAATTTTGCTTTGTTTTTGATAACATAAGTTAAAAATATTTTTTCCTTAATATCTTTAATCAAAAACTCTTACATAACATTGTGTAACATAAAATACAAATTCTGTCAAATTAGTATCTTTAAGTTATATTAAACAAAAAATAGCACTAGCACTATTTTCGTTTGTATCTTCATCAATATCAAAATGAGCTTCTTCTGGATTTGTTTTCGTTGAGGATGGTGTTATAATCCCTCACCGCAACTAGTTCTCCTAAATCTGAAACCTTCTCTTTAATATCCTACTCCATAAATGTAAGATTGTCCATTTTACATTCACTTTTAAATATTTTCTTTTTAATGTTTACTGCTTATTATTTAAGATTTGATTACTACTATTTTGTATTCAATTTAACAACTTTTGTTGGTCTCCGTAGATATCTACATATTTACTAAGCTGAAATGTCAGTGGTAATAGGATTTTTTATCGATTTCAAGACCAAATATCAGGTTAGTACTCTTACCATGATCGCATTCGAATTCAAAGTTTGTGAGGTTGATAACTTCAAGATTAAACTCAAAGCAACATATAAGCAGACAAAGTCAATAACCTGAATGAGATATTTATACGAGGTTACTGGAAAAATAAAATAAAAGAACAAAATAGGAGTAGTTGGATGAAGAGTATATATTCAGTACTCTTCCTCCTCCTCCTCTCATATATTCATTACTTACATGCATTTATAGAAGGGGTGGGTGAAATTGAGCCCTAATCAGGTATCATAAACAAAACCTTTGAGAAACCTGGCGTAATAAGTCTTTTATCCATGGAGGAGGAGTCACATTCCATTATTCGTGATATCAAAACGAACTATAGAAGTAGAAAGAAGTCAACAGCATGTTTCTTCATTTTTTTTTAAGAAAAGAAGTTTTCAATTCACTATAACACAACTTCTTGGGTAGGAAAGTATGAGACTAAATGTAGCCTGGAGGTGCAGTGGAAAATCATAATATTTCAATTGCTGCAGCAGTTTTATCGATTTATTACTAGGTAGTTCATCTAGTTCAGGTTAGTTGGTTCCCTCTCGACCGCCCAAAGATGTATATAATTTTTAGAACATTAAAAGAGTTTTCGAGCATTCTTTTTGTTTTCTTAGTATACAGGAAACAACTAAATTATGTTACTATCATCATTAATATTTTTACATAAGTATTGTTATTGAAAAAAACGTCAGTTCTTTTGAATAATTGATTAAAAAATATACAAGGGTCAATATATGCGACAAATTATTAAGGTGAAAAATCCACCCACTGTCCTTCCAGAAGTCTATCCCAGATACTATTACACAAATGAAATTAAAACAGTTTCTCTTTCACCCAGAGAATGATTCTTCAAATACCATTTCCTTCACTTTATTGGCTTTATATTCCCTATTTGATGTCGAAGGATGCCGGAATATGGCAACTTCTCTACTTAAACAGTCAAATGCTTGTATTCTTAAGAGAGTGGATTCACTGTCGCATTTCTAACCGACTTCTAAAAGAACGATATTCTGAATTTGACTACAATGTAGTTTTTATGTATACATATTGATTACTCCGAAACGGCTGCACCGATTTGAATGAAATTTTTGCATTTTGTTTAGGTGGTCCAATATTATTTTGGCCGAGATTGGTTTAGTAAAATCCAAAATGGTGCTAATAATATTGCGGACAAAAAATAATTTTGTACAATTTTCTCCAAAATTGGTATGGAGAAGTTTCCGCTGTCAAATAAAATGGATCTGAAATTATTTTTAAAAAATTCGATATGACGAATTAAATACGGTGGACTAAAAAATTTTATATCTCTCGATTATGTTCAAAATTGGTACATGGGAGCTTTTAAAAGTGTCGATTACAAAATTAATATTATTTAAAAAAAAATTTCAAATAGTAGATCAAACATGACAGGCTAAAAAATTTTACATATCTCGATGTTGTCCATAATTGATATATGGGGGTTTTTGAAAATGAAAATTACGAATTTAAAATTTTTAAAGAAAATCAATATAGTGGACCAAAAGTTTAACATCTTTCGATTTTGTCCAAAATTAGTTTTTGAGTGTGTAGGGTACGAATTTAAAATTATTTTAAAAAAATTCAATATAGCATATTCAAAATGGCGGACTAAAAAGTATAGTTAAAATTGCTTTAATTGCTTAAGGATGTAAATTATGAATGTAAAATTATTCTTAAAAACTCAATATGACAATTCTAATAGGGCGGACTAAAAATTTTACATCTCTCGATTTTTTTCAAATTTGGTATTCGGAGGTTTATGGAAGTGTAAATAACTAATTTAAAATAGTTTAAAAAAATCAAGGGGTCTAAAAATTTAAAAAAGGTTATAGATCAAAATTAGTTTAAGAGTTTGAAATTATTTTTTTGAAATTTAGTAGAGCGAATTCAATAGGGTGAGTTAAAAATTTTATTCACATTTTTTCAAAATTGATATTACAGGGTTTCTGAGTCGGAGATTACGAATCTGAAATTAATGTTCTACAATTTAAAATGGCAGGCCAAAATTTTTCAACATTTTTTCGATTTTGTCCAAAATTGGTATTGGAGTTTTCTTGGAGCGTCTATTACGGATCTCAAATTAATTTCTTCAAACTCAATATATAGGATAAAATATGTCGAACTAAAAAATACACATGTCTCAAGTTTTTTAAATATCACTATCGGGAGCTTATTTCACGAATCTAAAATTAATTTTTTAAAATTCAAGATAGCGGATTTCCTACGGCAGACTAAATATTTGTTTTTTTTTTTACAATTTCATTCAAAACTAGTATTTGGAGAATTTTTAAAATCAAATATAATATTTTTTTATTGTTCAATTTAGTGAGGTCTGCAACTTTGGATAAAATGGGTACTTTTTTGCTACCTTGGAATCATTACTAGGTACACTAATGTCGCTTAGTACTTAGTTCAGATAATTTATAGATATCATAACGAATTGAATACCAAAACTCGAAAAATAAATTTTTATAGGAAAATTGAACTGACTACTAAAAAGGCACTAAAAAGCAAAAAATAACAATATAAAAAGTTTGGTATAACCTTTTTACCGCGTTAGGATACACAATTTTGTAGGGAACACATTTCTGAACAACTACTTCCATAGTAAAATGCGACGAAATTACCTAAAGTAGACTGATAAACAGCTGTCAAAACAAACAAAATGACAGATCGTACTTAAACTCATCATAAATATCAAAGACACGTGTACCAACGTTTTATTTCTAGGCTTGAATTAAAAAAATATATACTAATATTACTTAAAAAATCATACAAATAAAGCTAATTTCATAAATTCAGAGTTCGTATATACCTCGCTATAAAGGTAACAAAAATTACACCTTGGAAATATTACTTTTCTGAAATCCAAAAGTATACACAAAGTGAAAATTTTTATATAAAGATGTCATTTAACTTCCAAATTAAAAAATTTCAGGTAACTTATGTACCTAATTAGGTGAAAAAAATTAGTAAATGACGAAATCTGCATTCTATTTTCCTTTTAATTGTATTATTTAGAGGTCATAATCTATTTATGTCAAATATTATTCTTCGTATAGCAATAAAAGGGAAAAAATTAATTTTTTTTCCTACACTTTCTTACACTAAATACCAGTGAACTACGTTTGCATCATCTTAATATTATTTAACAACTTTAAATATGTATTATTGTACGGATTTCTGACATTTATCAGCCATATTCCTGTTTTCTACTTTTACCTTCAAGGTAACATAATTGACATATAAAATGAATTTCATAATACGTTCATAGTTTTTTATTCCTAAGTATTACCTCGAGTAATCTTGTTTAATAGAAGCCAAAAACGTCTCAGGATGGAAAAAGAGTGATAATTTAATAGGCCGTTTTATCATATCACTATATCCAAATTTCCAAGTGTATAAATAACTTGCAATCTGTAAAAGTTCTTGTAAGTACTGAGTTGGGTCCACTGGACCAGTCCAGACGTCGAGCCATTGTTGGGGAGTCTGAAAAAAATGAATTGAGTAACCTTTTTAAAATTTAATTTTTTTAATTCTCACAAAATACTTATGACTTTGAACTACTTTCCAAATATTAATAATGCTTTAAAAAATACAAATTTATTTTAGAAATAACGATAACATATTTGCCTAATGTTGGCAGAGTTGCAAAAATATATTTCACGCTCACGAAGCCTTTATAAACAAAGCTTTACAAAGTGAGGAAAAGAGAAAAATAAAAATATTTGCTGGCCCTGAGAGTTTGCTCAATAAAATTTAAAACAATGACGAACAAGCCAATGGTCACTAAAACGCTGGCTGCGAATATTGGAGGCCTGTTGTTTATAACTTGCTTAGATATTTCGTTCGGTTATTAAAATTACCTCAGTTTAAAAATTATAAGGTAGCTGTTCCTTAGGAAAGTTAAAAGGTGGTATGTTCTTACAGAGAGGATGACAAAGTAATATTTTATTTTACTTGAGAGAATATTAACTTCTTAGCAAACACATAATAAAAAGCTGCCCAGGTACATGTGGGCTACGCAATCTCTTAGGGGTCTGTAGCAGTTATTGGCGTTCTTTAATTTTTTTCTGAAATTTCGTTGAACATCATTCTTAGAGTTAATTGAAAGCATATATCTGCATAATTGTACCATAAAAGATTAGCTTTCTGTCGAAATGCATCTTAAAACATTGGAGATTAAATTTTAAATATTTTTTTTTGTATTTCATAAATTAGTAAACCTAACTTAATGGTATCAATTTTCATTGAAAAGAGTAATTAAGTGCTGCCAAGTCGAACTTTTTAAGATTTATCTCTAAAACAAATGTAATAATACAATCAAAAAACGTAAATCTATATAAAGTTTGTGGTCAATATTAAACTGAGAAATCAACTAGAAAATGTTGAACAAATTTGGCAAAAAAATAGTGAAATGTATAAGTACGCAACCAAGCTACGTAGAAGTACGTTAACAAACCATGCATAACTTCTTTAATAAGGACTCGATGCTGAAACAAAATTGTTTAAATATGTCACGGCTCGACAATCTTTGGTTTTGTAATAAAAACGATAATATGATCTTGGAGCAACTCTCATAATATGTCGTTGAAGTGACGTTGTCATATTATGGAGGGGTTCAAAAATAAGTTTTCTTTTTGTAACATGTTTATTACAGCATTAAAATAGTCAATTCCACATATCTAACATAATTTTACAGCAGTATATTCTTGGTATTATCACTTCAGACTAATTTTTGTTATAAATGGTTAAAAATTAACGACTTTAAAGAAAAAAACCATATGAAGTTGTTACCCATTTTGCACTGTTTCCAGCGATTTTTTCATTAATAATATTATACCTCATCTGCATAGTTGTTTAATTTTGCAGTTGATCGACACTACTGTGATCGCGTTTGATATTATTGTTTTTTTTTAACCGACCGAGGTTGTAAATTCGACAGCTTTTAATTTTTTTATGTACGTTCGTCGATTACTCGGGAACGGTGACACCGATTTAAATGAAATTTTTGCATTATATTCAGGAAGTTGCTACGGTGTAGCTGTCCCATATTATTTTGGCAGAAATTGATCAAAAAAATTCAAGTTGGCGCTGATAAAAAATCAATTCTGTTCAGTTTTCTCGAAAATTGTTATGGGGGAGTTTTCGATGTCGCATATAATGAATCTAAAATTATTTTTTTAAAAATCAATTGGTGAATTTGTCCAAAATTGGTATATGAAGGTTTTTAAGGGTGTAGATTACGAATTTAAAATTATTTAAAAAAATTGTAAATAGCGGATCAAATATGGCGGACTAAAAAATTCACATCTTTCGATAACAAAACTGGTATACGGGGGGTTTTGCAGGAAATTATGAATTTAAAATTTTTTTAAAAATTCAATATGGTGAATACAATAAGGTGGAACAACAATTTAACATCTGTCTCTACTTTGTCCAAAATTTGTTCAGGGGAGTGTTTGAGGGTATAAATTAGGAACTTAAACTTACTTTTAAAAAATTTAATACGACAGATCCAATATGGCGGAAGAAAATTTAACATCTCTTCATTTTGTCAAAAATTGGTACTGGGGGGTTTCTAAAAGTGTTATATTTCCAAATTATATCCAAAATTGGTGTATATTAAGATTAGATTAAGAGTTTAAAATTACTTTTTTAAAATTCAGCATGACCGATTCAATAAAGTGGATTGAAAATTTTATTCGCAATAGGATTTTCGGGGTTGTAGGTTGTCGTATGTGTTAAGTTTTTTTAAATATCGATATTAGGGACCTAGATTATGAAACTAAAATTAATTACTTAAAATTCAAAATAGCGGATTTACTACGGCAGATTAAATATTCGAATGATACAATTTCATTCAAAAACTGGTATGTGGAGAATTCTCAGATCAAAGAATTTTTGGTTGTTCAATTGAGTGTGGTCTGCAACTTTGGATAAAATGAGCATATTTTTTCGACCGTAAAAACTCATCATAATTCAAAACTAAAAATCGAACAACTAGATTTTTATAAAAAAATTGAACCGGCATCTAAAAAGGCGCTAAAAGAGAAAATTAACAATATATAAATTTTTGCATAAAATTGAAATTTTTAAAGTTGGCGACAAATTATTACTTAATGATATAAATAATTACTAATATAAGGTACATACAAGCTACGGTAAGAAATCGATTGCAAATAAAATATTTCTCAGTGTTTTTATGTGACTCATATTCTCTCAGGTTTTAATTTAGCGCCGATTTAAAAAATTTCAATTTCATGTAAAAAATCATATTGCTATTTTTCGCTTCTTAGCGCTTTTGTAGAAATCCGTAAAGTTTTTTTTTATAAAAATTGAATTATATATTTTTTTCTTACATAACAAGTTCAAATAGTGGTTTAGTTACTTTTTAGAAGCCATATATCACTTCTTCCAAAGAACAACCGACGCCGGTAAAAATAGTAGATAGCGACTAATCGTGAATATTTTGTATCCAGTGACAGTAGCCAAGTCTATTAGTTCCATTTTACAAAAGAGGATTTTATCTGGCATATATTTCAATAGGACTACAAGACGGGTGAGATTGTTTCTTTAAAATTAAATATGCTATGATTGAATGAATTTAGCTTATTAAGTAAATATTCCACTTGTCCAACATACTTATCAAAACGCATTGAAAATGCAGAGACAATAAAATTTTTATAAAAAAATTGAACCGACTTCTAAAAGTGCGCTAAAAAGTGAAAAATAACCATAAATTTTTATATGAAATTGAACTTTTTGAAGTCGGCGCCAAACTAATACTTGACAAAATGTGATTTGCATAAACAGATTTAAAATACTTTTTTTGTAATTGCTTTCTTACCAAAATTTGTATATATTAGTAGTTGTTTATTTCATTTACAAATAATTTGGCGCCGACTTCAAAAAGTTCAATTTCATATAAAAATTTATGGTTATTTTTCACTTTTTAGCGCACTTTTAGAAGTCGGTTCAATTTTTTTATAAAAATTTTATTTTTCTATTTTTAGTTTTAGAATTCATTATGATATTCATAAATTATTTGAACTAAAAACTAATCGAAATTACTGTACTTCGCAATGACTCCAAAGTGGCAAAAAAGTACAAATTTTATCCAAAGTTGTAAATCACCCTAAAATGAACCACTAAAAATTCTTTAGTTCTTAGAGTTTTCCAAATACCAATCAAATTGGGTCAAATGAATATTTAGTCTGTCATAGAAAATTCACTATCTTAAATTTCAAATTAATTTTAGATTGGTAATATAGGCCCCAACACCTTCCAATATCGATATTTAAAGAAAATAAATTAATTTTTTATTCACCATATTAGATACGCCATTTTTAAATAATTTTAGATTCGTCATGTGTGACCCCGAAAACTCTCCCGTACCAATTTTGGTGAAAATCGGACAAAATTGATTTTTTTTGTTCGCCATATTGAATCAGCCATATTGAATTTTTTAAAAATAATTTCTGATTCTTTATGTGAGGCCCCGAAAACTTCCCCATACCAATTTTGGAGAAAATCGGACAAAATTGATTTTTTCGTCCGCCATATTAGATCCGCTATATTGAATTTCTTAAAAATTATTTTAGATTTGTCAAATGCGACTCCGAAAACTCCCCCGTACCAATTTTGGAGAAAATCGGACAAAAATTTTTTTTTTGGCGGCCATATTGGATCCGCCAAATTGAATTTTTTAAAAATTATTTTAGATTCGTCATATGCGACCCCCAAAAATCCCTCATACCAATTTTGGAGAAAATCGGACAAAATTAATTTTTTTTGACGGCCATATTGGATCCGCCATATTGAATTTTTTCAAAATTATTTTAGATTCGTCATATGCCACCCCGAAAACTCCCCTGTACCAATTTTGGAGAAAATCGGACAAAATTGATTTTTTCGTCCGCCATATTGGATCCGCCATATTGAATTTTTTAAAAATAATATTAAATTCGTTATGTGGCACCTCGAAAACTCCCCTATACCAATTTTGGAGCAAATCGGATTAAATTAAATTTTTTTGTCCGCCATATTAGATCCGCCATTTTGAATTTTTGAAAAATAATTTCAGATTCGTTGGGTACAATCCCGAAAATTCATCCATACCAATTTTGAAGAAAATTGGACAAAATTAATTTTTTTGGCCGCCATATTGTAAGCGCCATCTTGGATTTTACTGCACCAATTTCATTTAAAAAAATATGGGACCACCGCAGCAACTTCCTTTACATAACGAAAAAAAATTCATTCAAATCGGTCCAGCCGCTCCGGAATAATCGGTGTACATACATAAAAAAAAAAAAAAAAAATACATAGTCGACGAATTGAGAACCTCCTTCTTTTAGAAGTCGGTTAAAAAGCTTAAAGAAATGGGTTGAAACTAGATTTCAAAAGATTATTGAAGAAAGCTAACGCAAAATTCTTTCTACTTAAACACGTACTATTAGAAAGTTATAAGCACCTTCGAAATGTTTTTTTTTGTCAAAATCCATCGAGTAGTTACCGAAATATAGCATTTTTTAGTATTTTTCATAACGTAAAACGTATATAATAGGTAATTAGTAATACAAAAAGTTGGCAAAAGATGGACTCTAAGAGTTCAGTAATTTTTGCATAATTAAACAGGACAGGTCTGAAGAATGTTATAATGAAATTGATAAAATACTAAATAGATATATAGGAAAACATGACAAGGGCAACCTAGAACCAGAAATACCTATGTTCACTTATTTCGGATGATATTGCAGACAAATTGCTTTTAAAAAACTAAAACACAATTATTGCCAAAATTTACTGATATACTATAAAGAACTTTTTAAATTTTGATTGAATCACTAACTTAAACAGAGGTGCACTGAAATATCCTCGAAATTCTGTAGTTGAAATATTTATAGTTTCATATATTTTATTCCAGAAAACACTTAGTGATCGCAAGAATAAATTCTTGAACATTTTTTTTTATCAAGAATCATTTCTGATTAATCTCCTATTTAAATATATCCTTTAACCTGAATTTTTCATATATTGTTACGAACTTTATAGCGTTGTACATTTCATAGTATTAGTTTGTGTTCGTAGTTTTTAGGGTTTTAGGTATATTTTCTAATGTAACGAACTTTGTAGCGTTTTATATTTCTTAGAATTAGTTTGTGTTCGTAGTTTGTAGGGTTTTAGGTATATTTTATAATGTAACGAACTTTGTAGCATTTTATATTTCATAGTATTAGTTTGTGTTTGTAGTTCGTAGGGTTTTAGGTATATTTTCTACGAGTTAATAATTTATTTAAGTAATTTTACCTTTGTTAATTTCCTCAGGAGACGATTATGAAAAAAGGTCTGGAACTTTTAGAGAATTCGATTTCCTTATTTTTAACATGGAACGCCTATGATGGAAGGTCTAGAAATCGCCGAATAATTCCTTTTTCTTATTTTGATTACCCTACGTAGTATGGAAATCCTTCTAGAGAATTAGGGAATCTTCCGGTATCGACCAAAAGGGTATATAAAGGGTCAGATCGGCTTTCTTGGTCAGTATATTTTGTCTTCCGGAAAAGCATTATGTCCTGCAAACTGCCAATGGTGAAGTAATACCTGTGAAAGGAACACATAAAGCCGAAATAACCCTGGGAAACACTACTTTCAAACATGTAGTTATTGTTGCTGATATTTTGGACGAAGTAATACTTGATCTAAATGTCATGGAACATCAGAAGTTTGTCCTTGATCTTCCTCAACGAGTACTGCGAACTAGAAATGAAGAAATTGTTATGAATCTATCGAGCAATAGTCAAGTGTAGGTCCGGGACGTTGTACTTCTTGAAGATGCGATGTTACCCTCAAGTTCAGAATGTATAGTAAATGTAAAGGTTGATGACTCCGCAGAAGATGAAATAGTTTTGGTTGAACCAATTCAAGATTGCTCATTGTATGCAAAAGGAATTCTTCCTGCAAGAACACTGATCCAGAATAAAAAAAGCCCTATATTTGTCAAAATTCTGAATTTGAAGGATTATCCTCAACAGATGAAAAAGGTGACAAGATTGTTACCTGCCAACCTGTCGACATTATAGTTACGGGTATCCCCTTGCAACCTGGAAAATTATCTGATAGTCTACCTATGGTATTTCAAGACCTAGTTAATACGTCAACACCTTTACTGAATCAAGTTCAGGTGGCTAGACTGGAAGATTTTTTAAGAAGAAATTAGGATGTTTTCTCTTTATCAGATAGCGACTTGGGAAGGACCAATATAGTTGAGCATCGAATAAATACTGGTGGAGCAACTCCAATTAAACAAGCTCTAAGGAGAATACCGTTAGCAAAACGTAACGAAGTGGACAAGATGCTTAAAGACATGCAGAATCAAGGCATTATAGAACATTCCCAAAGTCTCTGGACATCCCCAGTTGTACTAGTTAAGAAGAAAGCTGGCTCAACTAGATTCTGTGTTGACTTCAGACGGTTTAATGACGTCACAAAGAAAGACAGTTTTCCTTTGCCTCGTATTGATGATACTCTAGACACTTTAACAGGATCAAAATGGTTTTCCACATTAGACTTAAAAAGTGGCTATTGGCAGGTACAGCTTCATCCAGAGGATAAAGAAAAGTCCGCCTTTTCTACTGAAATGTGGCTATGGCAGTTTAATGTTATGCTACTTTTGAACGTTTAATGGAACGAATCTTATATGGACTAACGTGGAAAATATGCCTGGTATATCTAGATGACATCATAATTCTGGGAAAAACATTTGACGATCATCTTAGAAATGTCGAAGATGTATTTCAAGAACTGAGAAGTACACAATTAAAGCTCAATCCGAAGAAATGTCAATTTTTCCAGAAAGAAGTGAAATAAGTGGGACATATAATCACAGAAGCTGGTGTACTAACAGACCCAGAGAATACAGAAGCCATTCGAGGTTGGCCAATATCGAAAAATAAGCATGAACTAAGAAGTTTTCTAGGTCTCTGTACTTACTATAGAAGATTTATAAAAGGATTTGCCGATATTGCAAGACCTTTACATCGACTGACTGAAAATAGCAACAGCTATGAATGGTCCGCAGACTGCGAAACCGCTTTTAATGAACTAAAGAAGGCACTTTGTAATCCTCCAATACTGTCATATCCTGAGCCCGATCAGATGTTTGTTGTGGACACTGCCGCTAGTAACTCCTCTATAGGTGGAATTTTGTCCCAGATACAAAATGGCCAAGAGAAAGTGATTGCTTATTTTAGCAAAGTACTTTGCAAAGCTGAGCGAAATTATTGTGTAACAAGAAAAGAACTACTCGCCATTATAAAGACATTGGAACATTTTCACAAATATTTATACGGCCAAAAATTTCTCCTGCGAACAGACCATGCATCACTAAAGTTGCTTTTACAATTTAAAAATCCTGAAGGTCAAATAGCACGATGGTTACAATGTTTACAGGAATATGATTTTAAAATTGACATAGAAAAGGCTTGAACCACAAAAATGTAGACGCTTTGTCGAAAAGACCATGTTCAGAAGAATGTAAGCACTGTAACAGACACGAAGAACGAGAAAATCCTGACGATTTCTATTGTCGAAAGACACAACTACAATTCTCTTTGGATTTGGATCCCAAGATCATCTCCAAAGAACAACAGGAATACCCAGATCTTAACATCATCAGTAAATTAAAGAATAATAAGTCTGATCGACCCACTTTTCAAGAAATCTCATCAAAATCTCAAAAAGTAAAAGGTTACTGGGTCTTATGGGATTCATTGATTATGCACGATGGTCTATTAAAAAGAGTTTGGGAGAGCTCTGATGGGAAAGACAACAGTTACCAGACTATATTACCTACCAAAAAGGTTACTGCAAGCTTTACATAATGGTGTCGGTCGTAGACACTTAGGGGTTATGAAAACTCTTGAAAAAGTTCGAGAGAGGTTCTATTGGCTGGGGAGCCGCGCAACTGTAAAAGATTGGTGCAAAACCTGTACCGACTGTACTGCCAGTAAAGGTCCGAGAACCCGTAGCCATGGTAAAATGAAGCAGTACAATGTAGGAGTACCTTTTGAAAGAATTGCAATAGACATAGCAGGACCATTTCCTATTAGTAAATCTGGGAATCGCTATATGTTGGTTGCTATGGATTACTTCAGTAAATGGCCAGAAGTCTATTCCATACCAAATTAGGAAGCCACCACCGTTGCTGAAATATTGTTTGAACAGTGGATTTGTAGATATGGGGTGCCAGGAGAGATCCACTCTGATCAAGGCAGAAGCTTTGAATCTGACGTTTTCACGCACCTTTGCACGCTTCTGAAAATCCATAAAACTAGAACAACACCCCTACATCCACAGTCAGATGAAATGGTTGAAAGATTTAACAGAACCCTGGAGAATTACATCAGTATACAAGTAAATGAACAACAAGATAACTGGGATAAATGCATTCAGCCATTTCTACTAACCTATCGTTCAGTAGTTCACGATGCCACTGGAAAAACACATGCTAGTATAATTTTTGGAAAAGAATTACGTCTTCCAGTCGATTTGCTTACTAGACGTTCAGTCGATTTGCGTACTAGACGTTCACCCGATTCTGAAGCAACTTGGGAAGACTACTGCATCCAAATTAGTAAGCGGCTGCAGCTCTTACACGAAGAAGTCGGTCAAAAGTTACAAATAGAAAGCGACAGAATGAAGACCCACTATGACCTCAAGGCCAATACTGGTAGATTCATGGTTGGTGAAACAGTTGTACAATCCGAAAAGACCCAAAGGGCGTTCACCTAAGCTTCAAAAGTTATGGGAAGGTCCGTACAACGTAGTGACTCGACTAAAAGATCTGGTGCATCGAATTCAGAAAAGCCCTCATGTGAAGATGAAAGTCGTGCATCTGGACAGATTGATCCATTATCGAAATCAAGATGGTTGATCGGGACGATCAAGGCTTGAAAGGGGGGCAATGTTACGAACTCTATAGCATTGTACATTTCATAGTATTACTTTGTGTTCGTAGTTTGTAGGGTTTTAGGTATATTTTCTTATGAAACGAACTTTGTAGCGTTTTATATTTCTTAGTATTAGTTTGTGTTCGTAGTTTGTATGGTTTTAGGTATATTTTCTAATGTAACAAAGTTTGTAGCATTTTATATTTCATAGTATTAGTTTGTGTTTGTAGTTCGTAAGGTTTTAGGTATATTTTCTACGAGTTGATAATTTATTGAAGTAATTTTACCTTTGTTAATTTCCTCAGGAGACGACTATGAAAGAAGGTCTGGAACTTTTTAGAGAATTCGATTTCCTCATTTTTAACATGGAACACCTATGATGGAAGGTCTAGAAATCGCCAGATTATTCCTTTTTCTTATTTTGATTACTCCACGTAGTATGGAAAGCCTTCTAGAGAATTAGGGAATCTTCCGGTGTCGACCAAAAGTATATAAAGGGTCCAGATCGTCTTTCTTGGTCAGTATATTTTGAGAGTTTGTCGACGAAAGTTGAATTAATTTGACAAGTATCAAAAGTAAGGTTGACAATAAAAAGTTATTAAAATAATACAGTGTGTGTAGTTTATTTGAAGACCGGCCGTCCGGAACAATATTTTGATGGTTAAAATACATGCTCAGCAAAAGCATTTAGTGATATTTTATTTAGCAGTAATAATTATAATTTGATTTAAGATTACTCTTTCTGAATTGTTTCTTAATGTTCCTGACCATACAATGTTATTCCTGTTTCAGCCGAAAATAAAAAGCTTCACAAAAATATTGAGGGGTCACACACTGCTATCACAAAAAATACCATTCTGGTCTGGTCTTATGGATATATTAAAGGAAGTTTTGTGATCCTGCTGAGATTGTAGCTTTTCACAAGAGAGCAAATTAATTTTGTGACTATGTAAGTATTGTTTTAAGCACCCTTCCGCATGTGCTAGATTATCTTCGATATTTGACACCTATATTGCCACCCGTCATTCAATAGTTTCTCGTTGCAGTGACCTGCTTTTCTTCAGCAAATAACATAGCTTTTTTGATTATCCCCATTTGGAAGTGATCCAAAGAAAAGTTTTTGCAGCCAAACTTGAAGCATGTCTCATGTGCTTGGTAATAGTCTTCGTAACCTGTTAAAATATAATAGTAAATGTTGATCTAAATGTTTGTCGATATCCACCAATCATCTTCCTAATTGATTATACATTCCATAGCACTACGCGGGTGATGTTTGTGAGCTTTTGTTTTCAGAAGATACCCCCTCGATCGCCGATGATGACTAAGATACAAATTTAGTTACCTATTTGAGGATGTGTCCCAAATAGTAATTATTTAGTTGGTTTTTTGGTTTATTTTCTTTGACTCAAAATTACTTTTTTATCATTTTCAATATTTTTTATTGAATAATTAATTTGATCAATATAGTTCGCAAGATCAGAAATTTTTACATTAAGTTTAATTTCCAAAGAAACATTTGATTTAATATAATCATTTCTGAATCCACCCACTGTTCAATTCAGTTCTTCTCTGGTACGCTTCATTATATCATTAAATTCTTTTCTAGAGATTTCGGCAGCTCCTTGGACTAATTCATTTAATGATTTTATTTCCTGTACTAACTTTTCTTCTATATTTTTTTAAATCTGACTTTATCTGTTCAACTTTGTATCCCACATCTTTAAGATGTTTCAAGATTATTTAATTATAGTGAAGTCTGCTCGATTTTTCAACTGTTGTTTTCAATTTGAATCAGTAAATCATTTTTGGAAACTTCAATCATAGTTTCACTACCTATGCTAGAGATCCTAATTCTTCTTAAAATTTCTAGTCTATTATTATTTTTTAATGTGTTTGTCAAGAGTAGTTTTTAATTTTGTTTGCGATTATTTAATTGTATTAACGTCTTTGATTTTTTGTAATTTTATTTTTGAAATTTGTTTCAACTTTTTCAGTTTTATTTTGAAAATTTCTCCGAAATTTCTGTCCAAAATATTGTATATTTGATTTATATGGTTTTGTCTTAATTTTAATTTCTTAAATTTATTCGTTTAACTCATTATGCTTAACGACATCTTTTTTTTTAAATTAGTAAATGTGTATTCATAGATTTTTCAAGATTTTGTGTAGTTTTTGTCAATAACATCATTGATTTTTTTTTAATTTCGTCTTCTGCAACACTATTATAACGCATGTTTATAAAATTCTCGTATAATATCCTTGGAAATGCTTTTTCTGTCATTGTCAATTGCTGAAGCATACGTAATAATTGACGCAATTCAAGTTATTTAGTTTTTTGTTTCGTTTTCAACAGTAATTTTCTTATTCAAGATCTTGTCATTATATTCAGAAATAACTTTATTCTCGAATATTTTATTTTAATTATTTTTTCACCTTTAAGATCAATTTATATTGACATTTAAGTACATTACATATCCAAATATAGAGTAAAATAATACTAGCAAGAGGGCCAAAAATTAAAACTAGTGACACAGTATTAAACAAGAATAAATAATAAAAATGGGGCATATAGCTTTAGTAATACACCTTCAATTTTGAGAATTTTAAAAAATGTTTCCTTAAAGCTATTGTCATTATTAGCAAATCAAATCAAATATTTATTCACCTTTAACATCAATTAAGATTGATGTGGAGAACGTCATATAGTCAGATACATATTAAAATTATATAATATTAAAAACTAGTTATCTATTATAAAACAAACAATAAAAACAGGACACATAATTTAAGTCGAATATCCTATCACTTCAAGTATCCTCAAAATATTCCCCGAGTGAGTAGAAGCCCTTCCCAATTAAATATTTTCTTAACTTTTTCTTAAAGCTATTGTGGTTGTTGGCTGACTTGATAATTGGAGGAAATTCGTTGTACAAACGAATAGAGTAATAATTGACAGATCTTTCAAAGTGAGTCATATTGTGCGAGATGTAAAGTGGAACATTTGCATTTCGGGTGTTATACTGGTGGTAAGTCGAACTCGTTTCAAAACGTTTAATGTTGCTTTTAACATAAAGACAATACTCAGAAACATATACATATATAAAAGTTAGTATTTTATCATTCTTAAAAACATCCTTACATGATTCTCTCCTTTTTAAATTAAATATAAGTCTAATAATTCTCTTCTATATCAGAAATACTCTATCTGTATTTGACTCAGCTTCCCAGAGAATTACATGGTATGACATCGCAGAATATACCAAAGCATAGTACACCTGCAGCAAAGTAGTACGTAACAAGTCACGTCGAAAATTAAAAGAGCAAAACATGCCCTATTGAGTTTATTGGTAACCTTCTCGATATGTAACTCCCAAATAGTACCGCTGTCCACTCTCTGACCCAAAAACTTGCTAGAGGAGGCAAACAAAATTCCTAGAATCGCTAAGTTATTCTTGTTAAAATATATATTTATAGTTTTATCTACATTTAATATAAGTTTATTTTTTTCACACCACCTAGATATGTCACTAACGACTTATTTAATGGATGCTCCAAGTTCTTCAGAAGTGCATCTATTGAGGTATCATCGGCATAGTTCACCACCAGACCCTTAATTATATAAGAAGGCAAATTATTTATAAACAGAGTAAAAATTAGTAGCCCTAGTATAGAACCCTGAGCGACACCCATATCAATATTATTCTCACTGGAATTACAATCATTTAAAAGAACAAACACTTTTCGATCCAACAAAAAGCTGACAATCCAATCAAGCACACTCATCCTTATACCCAAGTTGGAAAGCTTATATCTAATAAAATTGATATCGATGCTATCAAAAGCCTTTGAGAGATGAAAGAAAATAGCAGCGACATGACACCTACCATCCATTTCTTGTTCCAAATAGCCTACAAACTTTGTCACCGGCGTCTCCGTTGACCTGTCAGACTGAAATCCATGTTGACTCTTAGTAATCAGTTTATACTTGAAAAAACAACTCTTTAGCCTATCATGAATTACATTCTCGAACACTTTAGAAAATACACTCAAGATACTTATTGGCCGATAATTATCGGCTAAGTGTATATCACCGTTCTTAAAAACACCCAGTGTTTTGCTCAGCTTTAGACTAGCCGAAAAAATGCCACCCAAAATCGACTGATTTATTAGAGAACATAGTGGTTTATTTATGCATTTTGCAATCTTTTGGACAATTCTTACTGGCACATCATGCGATCCACAGGATTATGTGTTGTTTAGATTATTAATAATTTTAAGGATTTCTTCTGGTGTTGCCGACTTGCAAAACATAGAATTAGTCATAGAAAACTTAACCACCGTAAATTCTGTAGATATATTATTTATTAAGTGATTATGCAATTTTTTCTTTACTATTGTAGTAAAATATTTGCCAAAGTGATCCGTAAAGTCTTCACTACTTGTGAGGATATCCTTATCAGCCTCAATAAAATTTATATATGAAGTATTAATTCCTTTTAGTTTTTTATTCACCTTTTTCCATACTTCTCTTGTTGTGTTTTTCGAGTCGCGGATGTTTTGTTCAATATAACCAAGTTTGGCGTTTGACATATATTTTCTGTACTCCTTTAGTTTTTTCTTATAACATTTTTTGGAACTAAGATTATTATCACCATGGTACCTTTTATAAGCCACATCAATATTTTTACGTTCTCTCCGCAGTGTATCATTGTACCATGGAGATGTATTTTTCTTTCTGTCGATTTATTGTGTGGTGGACAGCATTCATTAAATGATTGTAAGAACGTGTTCATAAAAATGTTAAAATTGTCAGTTACATTAAGACTGTTGCTGATTCTCCATTCAGCCTTTTCCAATTTGGATCCCCAGAGTTCCATACGGTACTCATTAATCCGACGAAATACTTTGGATAGACTTTTGTCATTAATCTCAAGTGTTTTTTTTGGTACCGGAATTCAAAGTAAATGCCTAAGTGATCTGCGACATGAAAATTCATTGATGTGCAGTCGCAAGAACTCGGCAATAAATTGGTAATCTATTAGTCAATGGCTGATTTGATTGCCACTCCATTCTTCCCAAATAGCACACTTCAGTCCACTGGATATCCATCGTTTATCCAAAGCTGGACATACTGGGTATCCATGGGATGTCCAGAATTTGTTCACCAACATCCTATGGATATCCACTGGACTATACGATTGTCCCACTCATGGATGTCTTTTTGGATTACATATATTGTCCAAGTATGGATCATTTTTGGATATTAATAGGACTAATTTTGGATGTCCATATATTGTACGTTCTTGACCCGATTGTGGACATATTATCCGATGGTATTGTGCTTTTTGGATAAATAGGTCATAATCTATTGTTCCCTCTTCTTGACGCTCCGCTAACGTGAATGGTAGATATTTTCAGTATTTGCTTAGGGTCCGAGAGCTTACAGTACCTAATTAATCTGCACTTCTGAAGACACAGACCACTCATGTCATCAAAACGTCGATAACAAGTAACCATAGATGGCCCTATTAGTCCCAAAAATATAACAGATATAAATTATATTAGCGAACCAGGTAACAGGAACTGGATCCACATATTCCACTTATTGATTACAATTGTCAAGTTTTTAATACAATACTATATAAGAATATAAAATTTTATAATTAGTCGAATTGCAAGTGCTACAAAATATAGCTTCAATTGATTTAAATTATTCAAGCTGTAGAAGGATCGCTATGAATAAGTTATCTGGTTCCATAGTAATAGGTACAATTTCAATTGGGTAATAGAAAATATACCAATTATTTAAATAAAGACTTTTTATTGTTACAATGATTATTTTTTCCTAGATTTATTTCTGTCGTTAATTCTCTTCAGCCATTGTCTAATCTCGTCTTCGGCTGTTTTCTATCTGCCCCCCATTCTTCTACCGCAGCTGAAAATTAATAAGGTTTAACGGTAAATGATGCAGTATTTTATGGTTTTGTAGGAATTTAAATCTCTCTCTCTCTCTCTCTCTCTCTCTCTATATATATATATATATATATATATATATATATATATATATATATATATATATATATATATATATATATATATAAAACCAAATGCATCGTTATTGCTTAGAGTGCTTAAACCAACACACCAGAAAAAAAATTTTAACACACTTTTTGTCTGGGTATTATCAGAACAAGAGGATCTAGAGTTTTTTATCGGCCCCCCATTCTTCTACCGCAGCTGAAAATTAATAAGGTTTAACGTTAAATGATGCAGTATTTTATGGTTTTGTAGGAACTTAAATCTCTCTCTCTCTCTCTCTCTCTATATATATATATATATATATATATATATATATATATATATATATATATATATATATGTATATATAAAACCAAATGCATCGTTATTGCTTAGAGTGCTTAAACCAACAGAGCAGAAAAAAAATTTTAACACACTTTTTGTCTGGGTATTATCAGAACAAGAGGATCTAGAGTTCAACGTGTGAAATCTGACACCCAATTTGTTCTTAGTATTTACGAGTATGACAAATAAAACAGAGAGATTTTTTTCATCAAATTTTGATATTTAAGTGGTAACTTACCTACAAATAGTGAACATAAGTTCTTTAAAGGGCACTTTAGTGTTCCATCATATGTATAATTCTTGGAAAGGCTATCTGTCATTGTTACAATAAAATATCTTTTAATAAGTTAATAGGTATAATTTCCTCCAATTTTCGCTAATTGTAAAACCTAAAATTATATTACTTTTTTGAGATAATTAAACGTTAATTCCACATATGCTAACCTAAGAATATTTTTGACTTTAAGAATCAAAGTAAAAAAATATATATAAAATAATCCTGCAAATTAAGTTTTTTTTTATCAATAGACTCATACACATAAAGAAGCATTACTCGAATAAGTTTCAGCTTTTATTTCAGGAGAAGTGTAATAAACTTACTGCATCTTTAAAGTTTAAATTGTCCTGAAGATCTTATGGGACTTGAGGCAGCTGATTATTTTCTTAAGTAAAAGGACAGTTGAACTCCTGCAGAAAATTCTTTGTAGATACTTGTTGTTTTTTCCCTATTTAAGATTACCTGAATATCCTCTCTAATTTGGTACAAATTGGCTTTCACATAGGAATTTTATTTGGACCAATCTGTGGAAAATTCATCTAAAAAGTATTTAAAATAAATTAAATTATAAGTCTAAACCTAGAGTCGAACCGTCAAAACTTTATTATATATTTTTTAACAATTATGCTGCACAAAAATACACATCAATGTAAACTTTTACTAGCGTTTAATCCAAAATAGTCATAAAAAAATTAATATAATTATTCAAATTTGCTATAGCTTTTATTCCATTATAAATTTTGATAACATTTATTAATGCCAGCAATCTTATTAGACTGATTACTCAATAATGACTTTGTCAGAGAGAATTTTCTCTAAAATTTACAATTTTATTATTACACAAATTTACAACTCTATCTGTGCTCCATTTTAACCAACAAGATACAAAATTCATTGGCCTATCAAAATATTTGCACTTATTTGTAGTAATTTCCATTTAAATAAGTGATTGTATGAAAAAGTATAGCTACAAAAGCTATATTTTAACATACGTGTTTTGATACTGAATATTTTGTTCACTTTCAAATTTGTGCGAGTTTGATACTAAATTATCAGCTTTTCGTCGGGCATGTCTGTAGTTTCGTTCGGTAATTTTTGATATAATTAAAAAAATTAAATTAAAAATAACTATACTTACCTTTAACGGTGGCATCTTCTTCAAATAAAAAGTACACTTGATTTTAGCTCAACTACAACTCCAAAGGTCTTTTTTAGCTCGACGTCAACACAATAATGGGCACAAAATATCTGAAGGGATATTTTGTGATCATGGCGGGCCGGCGGGTTAAGAAATGACAATTCTACAGGCCGATATTACAGTATCCGATTTTACCGACAACCCGAAATTTAATTAATGGACGTCTGATGGACTTACACTGGACATCCAGATATGAACTTCCATATAGATTACAGGTCATCACATCTACTGGACATCCATAAACGGTCCATGGATATACAGGACATTATATGTACCTATTCTGGATATCCAGTGGAAATCTTGTGCTATCTGGGTTGTTTATGAAGATTCTTGTAGAAAAATCTACCATATTTTTCAGGGCAAATAATTTCATCACATCACTCAACATTCTGTAACTATTATTATTTTCAGATAGGCTATCAATATTTAAGTCTCCACATACAATTATTTTACAATTACAGAGATTATAAAGGAATGTATATTATGTTTAGTAAGCTAGTTAAATTTAAAATAAAATACTCTATAGATCCTTGTGAGGGACGATAAATATTTACAATGTAAAAACTCTCCTCCTTATTTATGGGAAGCTTAAGACCACTATATTCGAAATACATATCTGAGTAGAACTTAACAGTAATAGTACTAATTTTTTATGTTTGTATAATCTATCCTGAATATACACAACTGTTCCCCCATGCTTTTGTTGTGCCCTACACGAATAGGCCATCTGACAGTAGTTATTTATTTTTATAAATTCTATAGTAAATAAATTTTCTCAATATTCTGTAATAAATAAGATTTCTGGCTTACATTCGTGTGTAAGAATTTCAACGTCGGTTAATTTGTTGGTGAGACATTGTGTATTAATACTAATCAACGTTAATCTTCCACCTGTATTGGAGGTGAAAGTGTTTCTAAAAAATAATTAGCTTTATTCTCGCTCCTTGATTCTGGACTAATAACCCTATCAGTCAGAAAGTCATTTCGATCTTGGGCCTGGCTTACTATCAATATTTCACCATTATATGACGTTGAGAGATCCGTTACTGTGTCAACGAATACAAGATTTGGCTTTTCAGGGAAGAAACTGGCATTACTTATAAGATTAACAATTATATTAATAATGGTTGTATTTCTATCTTAAAAACCAGAAAAACCATTAATATAAAAGGAATATTGTTTTTAATAAAATAGTTTACCCTGTCTATAAACCTTTGAAACTTAAGATTAAATTTGTATGCTAAAATATTATTTTGATCTTTATATAAATTGGGCACAGAACAGACTATTACATTACTATGGGAACACATTTTTAATTTGTTCCAAATATTTTTGATCTTTGGAACTTTACCACAACCTAAATCATTATATCCCACAAATTTCAACATAATCTAACTTACCAAACTCTTTAACTCACATATTTACATTCTCAATAATATTAACATAATTACATCCTGGCTTTGTAATAGTTTGTATCTTATATATGTCGAGTTTTTGGTTGTTTCGATCGAATGGACTATGCACTAAGAAATGAATAAAAAAAATTTTGATCGATAGATACCCGCGATCGATGCAGTTGTTAAACGATATTTACGGCGCGCGAACTGTCAATTGCAAACCAAACTTATACTGTGTGATTTGTGTTTATAGTCTCTTTGTATATATTTATTCTTACTCAATGTTAACCTTACTTGTCTTGATTGTCTTTACTTCTGTTGCCACTAAATGCCAAAAAATCTAAATTTTTCACAGTAAATCTTTCCTTACAGCTCAAACTGTCTATTTTAATTTAATCTACAGTTCACACAAAGCTCTCCGTCGGCTATATTTTTTTACGGCGCGCGAACTGTCAAACGCAAGAACTGTCATCATACGCTTGAAGTTTAAACAGTCGTCAACTTTTCGTGTAATTTTCCAATTTTGTGCGCAATTTTCTTAAATTTTCATTTCTTAAGAACCTTCTACAAAGTATTAGAAAAGTTTTTGATAAAAGATTAAGGAAATCAGTAAAGTCATTCTCAAGTTATGGCGTGACCAAGGGAAATAGGGATTCATTTAAATATATATAGATATATGCATAAATATATATATATATATATATATATATATATATATATATATATATATATATGTATATATATATATATATATATATATATATATATATATATATATATATATATATATATATACATATATATATATATATATATATATATATATATATATATATATATATATATATATATATATGTTAGGTCGTGGTCGAGTGGTAAGGGTTTTTAAAAAACACTTTATTTTGCAGTCACACGACTAACAATAATTTTATTTAATTTGGACTTTACACTAAGAGAATAACGTACAATATACTCTTATGCTTAACTGACTTACTGGCTTCTGACTAACTCTACGTTAACTTGCTGACTAATGAGCACAGGGCGAGTGCAGGTATTTATAGTATCATGCGCTTTTCCCATAATGCATTAGTTTCTTTGTCTATTTTCGAGCAATAGAAACAGTAAGGCATTATTCATAGTCTAGACTTGTTGATGAAATATGATATTATTCTTTATTGTTTATTTAGTTAATTCAGCGTCTAGGCTTGTTTATGATATTTGAAACTATTATTGCCTTTTTAGTAAATTCAGCGTTTTTATTAAACACCTGCATCCGTTTGGATAAATAACATATTAGATTACAGTATTCATTAACTGGACCTGCAATATCAGCAGTTAAGTGATAAACAATAACTTAGAATATTTTAATAATATTGGGTAAATTTGGATATAACATATATATATATATATATATATATATATATATATATATATATATATATATATATATATATATATATAAGGTACCTACTTTTATTTAAAAGAGGGAGTTGTTATATGCGATTCTACGCCTATGTTATAATTAATAACTTGTTTATTGACCGCGGTGTCAGATTTCGCAATAACAACCAGACATTTTTTCAACTAAGCAAAATCAGCAATGTAGCAATATGTGCTATAGGAAAAATATAAATACCTTCCTTTTTAGTTGTTAAGTTAGTAATAGTAAACAAGTAAAGGCTAATCTTGTTACTACGTTAGTTTAAAATTTAATTTATATTTAATTTTTAAAGGTATAAAAATAACTGTTTAAATATAAATCAATTTTTTTAAAAAAGTGTTTGTGAAAATACTAATATATAAATTGATGCAGTCGGTAGTATTCGTTTAGGTTGGTAGAACAAGAAGATAGTCTCACTGCTAGAGGCGGATCCTAATCTCTTGAAACAAAGAAAGAAACAAAGGAGGCGTCCTCACTCAATGGCAACGGAAGGAACATCTGCAAACAGTGGAGAACAAGATGACCGATGCTCAAGCACATAGTTACGTAAGTTAAATTGAATCATCTCGTTACCATTATATTTTTCAAAGTGATTTGATGAAATTGTCTGTTAAATATTCGATATTATCACAATATTTCGTAATTTTGACTCGAAATTAACATATTATAGTTAATTTTTCCCAAATTTTTCTAATTTTATAAACAAAAATCAACAAAATGCTAAAGACACGTTCAAAGGAAGCTACCGGTGGTAAAACCGAGTAAAAAGAAAGTCTGGAATCTTACAAAGTTTCAGAAATATTTTCTGTTGTCTCCAAATTCGACGGAGATCAGATCTCGTTGGGTACATTTTTAAACACGTGCGATTGCGCTAATGATATGGCGATAGACAATCAAAATATTCTTGTAGTTATTCATATTAAAAGCAAATTAAGAGGAAGAGCCGCGCAATTAGTAAACTCGCGAAATTTACAATATTATATAGAAAGAAAATCCTGTTAAACCTTCATTTTGGCGATTCCAGAGATCTATCCTCATTAAAGATCTTCAGCGTTTGAAACAACTCCAAAATGAATCACTCTTGACTTTTTCAATCGATTACAAGTGCTTAAACCTAAGATGCACGCAAATATCCAAAAATCGAATAGCTTAAGTGCTAATGAAAAGGAAGCACAAACTAGCTTAATCGATACCAAGAACCTTAACACCATTCTAACTGGTTTAGAACCATGCCTTGGTCAAATTATTCGTGCCGGAAATTACAGATCTTTTAGATGCCCAAGCTCGAATCTGGTGAGAAATTCAACTTTCGTATTTAGAAAATCAAAAAGTCTGCAAACTACCAGCGATTTCTAGATCCCCAAGGCAAGCCAGGAAATTTCCAAATCAACCGCCGAAATGTCTCAACTATGGTCGTTTAGGACACTTAATAAACAAGTGTCGAACCCAAATGACGCAGAGACCTAACTACTATCAAAATAATCAAAATTTTCAAAAGCCGCTACAAGCATCTAACTTTTCTCAACCTTAACTCAGATCCCCTATGTTTTCACAACAAAACCAAGCAAGGCCTCCTAGATACTCACAACAAAGTTAACATCAGTCGCAGTTTCGTCCTCCAACCGTCCAACGAAACCCAAACTTTTAGTACCAGGCCAGGACCCACCATATTAATTACCATACGCAACCGTACGAAGAGTATTCCCCACAATACGAAGAAAACCCTTAGAATTAATATAAATATGATCAAGCTTTTGAAAATAATTAAGACAATGAACAATATTCTGGTGATTTTACTTTGCCACCGAGTGATGAATAACAAAAGCCAAATTTTTACTCTCTCCCGAACCAGAATCACCCCCCGAACGAGACTATCTCGATAACAAACCCATTAGAAAATATTCTGGACCAGATCAACAATTTAAATCTGGACGATATGGATCCAAATTTAAATTTCTGAGAACAGAAATTCCTTTAATCCCACTTCTTGCTGTTAACCCAAAAAACCTATATTATACTCATGACGCATTTAATAAATTTAAATTACTTATCGATACCAGAGCACGCATATCTATTTTCAAAAAAATATACAGCCAAAACTTTTGCAATGGAACTTCAGAAAATATCACCATCCAAGGAATAACCGATCAAAAATTACTTATAACCGAATATATTCTGGTTCTTTTCAATACATGTGATCCTCACAAAGTTTTTATATACGGTTTCGACATAGAATTTGACGGAATATTAGACTTAGATTTTCTGGAACACTATCAATGCGTAATAGTCCTTAATTCCAAAACGCTCACTACAAATTTTCAAACAATTCCACTACATAAAGCGGAATAAAATTTCTATACAGGGTCGTACTGAACAAATATTTAATCTTAAGTGCGATTTATCAAATACAGACGCAATATTAATTCACCAAGAAAAGGAAAAGGTTAGGTTTCTTCATGCTCTTGTTCACGTAAGTAAAAACGGAGAATTTCTAACAACTATTATTATTGCGAATGTAATGCCAAAAATGGTAGATTTTTCCGACCTTTCTATTGAACCAATAGAAAACTACAAAACTATTCTAAACTTTAATAGCCTCGAATATAAAGACACGGGACCAATAGGTAGGATAAAAGTAATTAGGGATCAGTTGGGAACAGGCTGTTACAAAACTCGGGCTAGAATATGCCGACATTGAGAATGACAAATTAACTTTCACAAATGAAATTAAACACACAATCGAGACAAATAATTCCAGGCCGGTATTTACCAAATCTTATAGGTACCCAAAGGTGCATGAGGAAGAAGTGAAAAAAAAATCGAAAAATGTTAGAACAAAACATTATCCGACCATCTGCGTCATCTTGGTCCTCCCTTCTATGTGTTGTGCCGAAGAAACTGGACACATCTGGAAAACAGAAATGGCGCATAGTTATTGACTATCGTAAGCTAAACGAGTTAACGGTGGAGGATAACTATCCTCTCCCCAATATTTTCGACTTCTTAGATTAACTTGGAATGTACCAGTACTTTTCTACCCTTGATCTCGCATCTATATTTCACCAGATTGAGATAAGTCCCGGCGATATTCCGAAAACTGCTTTTTTTGTCGATAATAGCCCTACGAATTCGTTCGTATGCCTTTTGGTTTGAAAATGCCCCCTCCACTTTACAAACAGTCATGGACCACATTTTACTAGGCATTCAAAACGAGCGTTAACTTGTTTACATGGACTACATCATTATGTACTCTTCTACTATCCATGAATATATAGATCGTCTCAAAGAAGTTTTCAAATGGCTCTCTAAAGCCAATCTCAAAATTCAGCCCGACAAATGCGGAATCTTCAGAAAATAATTCGCCTATCTTGAAAACCTTGTCACTAAAGACGGTGTAAAACCAAATTTCTCCAAGATAGAATGTATTCAGGAATTTCTCAAACCTAAAACACTAAAGGACATAAAATCCTTTTTGGACTGGTAGGCTACTACCGTCGCTTTATACCTAACTTTACAAAAATCTTGAAACTCCTTACCAGACTTCTCCAAAAAGATGCTGAACTTAATTTCAATGCGGATTGTTACGCATCATTCGACCATCTTAAACAGGCTCTAATCCCCGACCCGGTTTTAATTTACTCTGATTTGGAAGAGTCATTCCTTTTTACAACAGACGCGAGCGCATTTGCATCTGGTGCTGTTTTCTTCCAGGGACTTGTAGGAAGAGACCTCCCCATAGCCTTCGCATCTAGGACTCTTTGCAGCCCAGAAACTAAATACTTTATGATTGAAGGAGAATTACGTGCCATAGTCTGGGCAGTTAAGCACTTTCGCCCTTATCTTTTAGGTAAAAAATTTAGTCTTATTACAGACCACAGATCCTTGACCTGGCTATTTTCCATAAAAGACCCAAGAGGTAGACTAGCAAGATGGCGTCTTAAACTCGAGGAGTACAACTACAAGATCGACTACAAATCCGATAAGATAAATAAAATGCCGATGCAGTCTCCAGGATAAAATAAATTATTTCAAAAAGTGTGCAAACCTACAATCGAAAATAAAGATCTTTGTATCAAACGATCAAGATGACGAGCCGGAGGATGAAGCCACAATCACTTCCGAAAAAGATAGGGATCTTAACGACGATCAAATAACGAAAGAATATAACAAATTTGTGAAGCTCTATAAAACAAGATCCTTAATTGACTTCTCAAAAATAGAAACATCAAATATACAACTTCTGGACAGAGCTCATAAAAACATAGTCACCTTCTTTTGGCAAGATGAAGTACAAGTCTTACATCACAAAATAATGGACGATATATTCGAGGAAAACTTCGAATGTCAAATAACCGTTAACATAGTTAACAGCAAGAAAATATTATGTCGTACCACCCCCGTTAGATCCAGAAATTATAGTCCATCACTTATTTTATGTTCTTTATAAAGCTCAAAACGAATTTGATGTCTCGAAAACATATTGCATCGAAAATAACTTCGAACTCCTAATTCTAGAAACTCTGTCTTATATAGTCTCGGACAAAGAGATAAAATTAAAAATTTGTCAAGATATGGTCAACACACCCTCAGAGGATGAAATCCCACAAATTTTAGGTCTTTACCACAGAGGAAAAACTAATTTACATAGGGGAATAAATGAAACAGTATAGCGTATAAAAGAAAAAATATACATGGTTTAATTTTATTAAGGACGTCGAAGAATTAATAAAAGCCTATGAAATATGTCAAAAGGTCAAAATATGCAGGAAAAACCTGAGCAGACATTTAGTTATAATGGAAACACGGAAGCAATATAGACATTTTCGAATACCCCACGGAAAATCATGTACTCAACTTAAGAGACGAGTTAACCAAATTTACACAAGCTAACCCTTTTCATGACAAATCAGTTAAGTCAATAGTAAATACACTCCTGATGTTTTTCCAACACTATAGCACTCCATTAAGAATAGTATGTGACCACCGCCCAAAATTTAATTATTCTCTCATGAAAGACCTCTGTCACTTTTTCGATATAAAATTATGCTTTACGAGCGTTAGCCGCCATTAATCAAATGGATCACTGGAAAGATTTCACGCCACACAATCCAAAATGATAAATGCAAATCTCATAGAAAACCCCGAAGAACACCCTTTTAACGTTTTACCCTATGTGGCAATATGTTATAATAATACGAAAAACAAAACCCACGAATTCACACCTTAGGCGCTACTATTTGGACACTCCGTAATCAGATGTCCCGAAAAATTATATAATCAAAAAAGAACTTATCTCCAAATATGTGAAAGATCTTAATAATAGAATAGAGCACTATTATAAGTTGCAAGGGACAGAACAGAAACACAAAAACAAAAATTAACAGAAAGATACGACCAAAGAGTCGCAAAAACTCCCTACGAATACAAAGTCGGAGACCGAGTATATGTAAAGGGATCTCAAATTAAAAATAAAGCCGAAAATCTATTTAACGGTTCATTCTAAATTACTGAAATTTTCCAAAATTCAACCACTCTTATTATTCCTGAAACTAATCAACCTACAAACATTAAATTCGACTGATTAAAGCCTTACTCTGAATAAGAATCATTTATTTTGCAGATTCTGCGCGTTACTCGCAGTTACTTCTTCTCAGTATTTCATAACACCCATAAACAATACGAAATCTTCTTCCACGAGGAAGGCAGCATAAAAATATCGAACAACAAATGAACAATTCTCGTCTACAAGGAGCTACTGCTCACAAAGGAAGCTGTTTTGGATAACGATAAGATCTTAAATTCAATGTTAGATAGCCTTGTCTCACCTGAAATAAAACCACCTAGCTTAATATCTTTTAAAGGAGAAGTACAGACTCATGCCAACCAACTCGGATAAATCTCTGACTCTGTTAATCTGTAATATAAAGACATAATCGCGGACACACAAAATTACGCATACAGGAATAAACGCGGAATAATTAACGGAATCGGAACAATATGGAAAATGATTACAGGTAACTTCCATGCATTAGATGGCGAATACTTCAACGAATGTATACAAAAAATTACGCGGGACGAAGACAAATCGAGAATTTAATGAAAAATCAAATTTCGGTGACAACTTCAGTAATTAAAAGTTTTAATTCTTCCATTCAAAAATTAAGAGTCGAAACTTTCAACGATAATGCACGAAACATTCAAGCCGCAATAATGGACATATCAGACGATCGAGCCTTTTTAACATAAAACTGGATCCTTTGGATTTGTGCAAATCCCTTATGAAGAGCTACTCTTTCATAGAAAATTACCTTAATGATATCCTAAGCACCATAACATTTGCTCGCTTAAGAATTCTACATAGCTCCATTATTACCCCATTAGATATGATCGAGTCACTTTACCAAATTTCTCAAGCTCTCCACAAAAACAATTTACCACTACCAGTTTATTCCTCTAGTCCCGCTAAATATATTGATATTATCGAGCTAAAAGCACATCAATCAGACTCTAGAGTATTGTTTGTCTTGAAAATCCGTCTGGTTGATCCCGAAATATACACTATATATATCGCCTTTTCCAATACCAATATCGAATAATCATACAGGGTTTCACCATATCATCTCTACTACCCAAAAATATATTGCGAAAGATGATGGTTCGATAATGACTCCATCTGCGAAATAAAATTCTTGAAGCAACCGATCTAGCTATTACCAGGAACCTGCTAATCAAGTTTGCTGTTAGCAAAGGGATACAATGTCCAACAAATTGGCCAAAACCTTTGGTTAACTTCAGTGTCAGATCCACTACTCATCACTTTGAAATACGACGGAAAGCCGCTCACTATGAGGGTCGTCCAAGTCACCACCCTTTTACGTCGTTAACGAGACTATAGCGCGTTCATTAGAACCAAAAGAGTTAATTGGAAGCGTCTAATTAATGTGTACCCAAACGTCACTTACAGGAATCTGCCAATCGAAATTCCATACAAATGTTGCGAACACCTTATAAGGAAATTATCCACACCGGACGTCAAACCCTTGAAGTTGAACAAAATTGATACTAATGACCCCAACATTGCTCAACATAAGCTAGACCAATATTCGGAAGAGTTGGATGTAAGGCACCAACTTTTATCTAAAAGGGAGAGTTGTTATATGCCTTTATACGCCTATGTTATAATTAATAACCTGTTTATTGACCGCGGTGTCAAATTTCACAATAACAAGCAGACAGTTTTCCAACTAAGCAAAATCAGCAATGTTGTAATAAGTAAGTAACTACGTGACATTTAAGCATGCTGACGCTACTATAGGGAAAATATAATGTCCGTATCATATGGGATTTTTTAAATTAATAGCTTTATTCGAAATTTGACTTTGGCGTCAATTTCTGCTTCAATCGAGATGAAAATTAACCAAAAAAAAAATAGTAGTCACGTGATTAACATTATCGGTCAAATTTAAATTTTTTTCAAAAAAAAATTAAAAGTAGGGTTAATCTCAAAATATCGAAAAAAATTATTGGAAAAAGCTAAATGCAATTTTTAGCTGTATAATTTTTTGCCCAATTTTTGTAAATTGCACCACTGTTGCAAAATATGACTCAATGCAACCTACATATAACTTTATAGTTTTGACAATGCTTTATTCCAGACATATTTTGCTTAAAGTAGAGCTATATTAAGTGTGTGTTTTTCTACAATACCCAAATAGGGCTATTAAAATTTGGTCACATTTGATGCAAAGTTCATTAACTATTTTTGGAAACGTAGTTTAAGTCTAAAAGTAATACAAACACAAAAAAATGGTTTAGACAAAAGTTGTTTAGGACTATGGGGGTCACCTATTTCTGCTAGCGACTTTGAGCTTGAGGTCAATTTACAAGGTCATTCGAAGGTCAAGTTGAGTTTTTTAAATAGAAGTTTCCATTTTTCATTGCAGAAATGGACAGCGGATAACATTTCCTTCCCAACAGTATAAATAACATAGAAAGTAAAATCGCATTTGGGGATCATTTGAAAGTCAAATTTCCTGTACTATGGATTGGTGTAAATTATCAAAGAGCTCCACAACTAAAAGTGATGAAAGATGACCTTCAAATCCAAATTACTAGCACGAAATTGCTCAGTAACTGATATCATAGAAAAACAATTTTATAAATGAATTATTCACTCTATTATTTATAATCGTGTCAAAGACTACACCATCAGATCAAAGGGAGGGTCACTCATTAAAATTATGCTCTCTTTCTATTACCGACGTTGAAAGTAATAAAGTTTCATTCAAAAAAACGTACTTGACCTTCAAGTTACCTTGAAGGTCAAGGTCCAGATCAAATTTGAGGTCACCATGAGATGATTCGTTTGATTTCCTGAAAGTTTTGCTTGACAAGTTTTTCTTCATCGCTTTTAATTATCGAGGTATTGGATCATTTATACCAGTCTGTAATATAAGAATATTAGACCTTCAAATCACCTCCAGATGCGATTTTACCCCTATGTTATTTATAGTGTTGGATGTGCTTCTTCTGTCTGTTTGTTTGTTTTTAAGGCAACGTTCTTCTATAAGTTACATAAAATTTGCCAATATTTTATTTATTTGCCCCATTTCTGCTGTTTGTTCTAGTATTTACCATGAAAACTCCTAGAATATTTTTGAAAATTCAGTTTTATAGTTCCTTCTTGATGTCAAATTAGATAGTGAATAAGCTTTTCTGCGATTTCTTCTGGTTTTCGAATAGAATGTCCTATAACTTTGTGAAAAATTTGATTTTAGGCTTCTTTCTTGATGACAAATTCGATGGTGAAGTCAGTTTTTTGCCAATTAATCCAGTTTTCAAATAGAAGGTTCTAGAATCTTGTCGAAAATTCGGTTCTAAGCATTTTTTTATGAAAAATATGATAATGAAGTCAGTTATACACTCTCTTCTAGTTTTCAATAAGAATTTTCTAGAACATTGTCAACAATTTGGTCCTAAGGTTCTTTCTTAATAACAAATTCAATAGAAAAATCCGTTTTTGCTATTTTTTTGCATCTCCAAATAAGACGTTCTAGAACTTTATCGAAAATTAGTCTTATGTTCCTACTTGATGACAAATCCAATAGTGAAGTTAATTTATTTTTCATTATCTCTTCTAGTTCACAAATATGATTTTCTGGATGTCCGGTGATCCTCACTTCTAACACCAATTGCTATGATCATCTCTCCTTATATTCTCACTGGTTCCGAATAAAAACCACACCTTTCAGTAATTACCTTCAACTCTTTAATATCTACTTGTTAAACTTTTCACTGCTAAACAGCAATTTAATCTTAAATGCTATCCTTCTTATTTATTTACACCTAAACAACAAGCTAAAATAAAAGTCTAGAATCTTACTTGAATGATGACTCATAGATACAATATTTCGATAAGAAAGCTCCCAAACTCTCCTACTCCTTTGTAATACCATCTCTAAAATATATTTTTATTTTTAAAATCTTCACTGCAACCTAAAGCTGCTAACCTGCATACAATACTTCAGCATGTTGCATGTAATTTATATAAACAATAATATTGTGTGCTTCCATGTCTTAACTTTCATATGCATAAAATTCAGAACTGGCTGCGAAGATCACAAATTTTCATACATATTCCATACTAACCCTTCCCTAATAATTGCCATCCTAAAAACACTTCCTCAATTTTTTAATATAGCACAATCTTCTATATGGTCGTTGAATTTCTTTAAAAAGGGACTAAATTATAATTTCACGAATAAACTCTGGCAAATTTAATCACAATATAACTGCACCCACCTTATCATTGAACTGGAGAAGTAAGAAATTGAAATTAAAATAAAATTTTTATTAAAAAATTGAACAGACTTCTAAAAGTGCTTTAAAAAGTGAAAAATAACTATAAATTTTTATATGGAATTGAAAATTTTTGAAGTCGGCACCAAATTATTCCTAAATGAAATAAATAAGATCGAAATTTTATTGTTTTTAACTATATAATTTTCCCATTTTTTCACCCAACACACTTTATGGCAAGAAAGCACATAAAAAATATATTTTTAATCTGTTTATGCGAATCACATTTTGTCAGGTATTAGTTTGGGCACCGACTTCAAAAATTTCAATTTTATATAAAAATTTTTGAAGTCGGTTAAATTTTTTTATAAAAATTTTATTGTAGGTTCTTCATAAATATGTTTCAAAAGACGACTGGCGATCATCCAGAATAAGTAGAAATATATTTATTGGACATGGAGAAACTATAATACAAACTAAATATATAAAATGAGGCCTGAAATTTAAAAGTAAAATAATGATAGATTAAAATACAAGAATATGTATGTATATATCTTCTTATTTATTAATAGCTATCCGCTGACAAAAATTGATTCAAGAAAAGATGCTAAAGGATATTCACATTACAATTTTAGTCGTTCGATTTTTTCAATTAATTTTGTTTTTCAGTAAAAATTCTTTTAGTTCAAAAACAAACAACAAGTAATATAGTTAGATAGGATTCCTTAAAAAATGTATTTATAGTGGACGGGAGGGATATCGATATTATTTGTCTCTTCAACAAAGCTTACTATAAAACAAAATTCTAAGCTAATATTTAATACATTTGTGTTATTTTTTTAGGCTATCGATCACTTTTTAATTAAATTAAAAACATTTCTAGAATATTTGACGTTTCGGTTTATTTATTTCTTAAACCATCTTCAGAATTAGAGTAAAACTCTGAAGGGGATTGAAATGTAATTGATTTTTTTATGTTATAATTAAAGCTAGACTTACTTATTTTTATTTCTATTGCACTGACATATAAACTTAACTTATTTTATGGACAATCTTTTTTATTTTGCTTTATGCACTGATATATTTTCGTTGTTTTAATGTAAATGTAGCAAGTAAAATGAATTTTTATAAGAAAAACTATAAAAATTGAAACGTTAGGTTACCAAAGAATAGCAAACTAATATTATATATAAAATTAATTGTCTAGACTAACCAGGTATATATAGGTCAAACAAAACAGTATTTGAAAAATAGAATTAAAAACCATAAAAGTAGCATCAGATATTCTAGTACTATACCAAACACATCCTTAGCTACACATGCAGTAGAAACCCCTACAATTTTGATTTTAATAACGTCGAAATTTTAGACAAAGAGAATAATCATAAACAAAGAATAATCAAAGAAATGGTCCACATAAAAAAAGTCCCAATACCGTAAACTTTAGATCTGATACAAATGAGTATTTACAACAACCGTATAGTACCATAAGTTCCAGACATAAAAAGCTCTTAACTTTCTAGTTTTGTTATAGAAATTCAGGATGTTTCCCAAACTTATATTGAAACAACGAAAATGTGTCAGTGCGGAAAGCAAAATAAAAAAAAATTATGTCCCATATAATAAGTTAAGATGCCAGTGCAATATAAATAAAAATAAGTAATTTTAATTAAAACATAAAAATTATTTAAATTTCCGATTCGTCATATGCGATCCCGACAACTCCCCCTACCAATTTTAGAGAAAATCGGACCAAATTGATGCTTTCATCCGCCATGTTGAATTTTTTAAAAATGATTTTAGATTCGTCATGTGCGACCCCGAAAACTCCCCCGTACCAATTTTGGAGAAAATCAAACAAAATTGATTTTTGTCCGCCATATTGGATCCACCATATTGAATTGTAAAAAAATATTTTGGATTCGTTATGTCCGACCCGAAAACTCCCCCACACCAGTTTTGGAAAAAATCGAACAAAATTAAATTTTTTTGTCCGCCATATTGGATCCGCCATATCGATTTTTTTAAAAATAATTTTAGATTCGTTGGGTTCAACCCCGAAAATTTCCCCATACCGATTTTGGAGAAAATCCGATAAAATTAATTTTTTTGGCCGACATATTGTCAGCGTCATCTTGGATTTGACTGCACCAATTTCGTCCAAAAAATATGGGACCACTGCAGCAACTTCCTGAACATAACGTAAAAAGTTTCATTCAAGTCGGTGTCGCCGTTCCGGAATAATCGGTGTACATACATAAAAAAAACATACATACTCGGCGAATTGAGAACCTCCTCCTTTTAGAAGTCGGTTAAAAAAACTCTTTACCTAATTTCATAATTACTTTGCTCAAATCACTACTGATAAGAGTTACTTATTTGTACAACACTTTTTATGGAAGGTGATTGAGCATGAGATTGGTTATTATGAGTATAATTGGGTAAATCCTGGAATAACCAAACAATTCATATATATATATATATATATATATATATATATATATATATATATAAATATAAATATATGCGTAAAAGCGTAAAAGCGTAAAAGCGTAAAAGTGTAAAAGTGTAAAAGCGTAAAAGCATAAAGCGTAAGAGCGTAAAAGTGTAAAAGCGCAAAAGCGTCAAAGAGTCAAAGCGTCAAAGCGTCAAAGCGTCAAGGCGTAAAAGCGTAGAAATATAAAAGCGTAGAAGTAAAGAAGAGTAGAAGTAAAGACGTGTAGAAGTAAAGAAGTGTAGAAGTATAGAGGAATAGAGATATAGAGGTATAGAGGTATAGAGGTATAGAGGTATAGAGGTATAGAGGTATAGAGGTATAGAGGTATAGAGGTATAGAGGTATAGAGGTAAAGAGGTATAGAGGTATAGAGGTATAGAAGTATAGAAGTATAGAAGTATAGAAGTATGGAAATATAGAAGTATAGAAGTATAGAAGTATAGAGGTATAGAAGTATAGAAGTATAGAAGTATAGAGGTATAGAAGTATAGAAGTATAGAAGTATAGAAGTATAGAAGTATAGAAGTATAGAAGTATAGAAGTATAGAAGTATAGAAGTATAGAAGTATAGAAGTATAGAAGTATAGAAGTATAGAAGTATAGAAGTATAGAAGTATAGAAGTATAGAAGTATAGAAGTATAGAAGTATAGAAGTATAGAAGTATAGAAGTATAGAAGTATAGAAGTATAGAAGTATAGAAGTATAGAAGTATAGAAGTATAGAAGTATAGAAGTATAGAAGTATAGAAGTATAGAAGTATAGAAGTGTAGAAGCGTAAAAGCGCAAAAGCGTAAAAGCGTAAAAGCGTAAAAGCGTAAAAGCGTAAAAGCGTAAAAGTGTAAAAGCGTAAAAGTGTAAAAGCATAAAGCGTAAAAGCGTAAAAGCGCAAAAGCGTCAAAGAGTCAAAGCGTCAAAGCGTCAAGGCGTAAAAGCGTAGAAATGTAAAAGCGTAGAAGTAAAGAAGTATAGAAGTATAGAGGTATAGAGGTATAGAGGTATAGAGGTATAGATGTATAGAGGTATAGAGGTATAGAGGTATAGAAGTATAGAAGTACAGAAGTATAGAGATATGGAAGTATAAAAGTATAGAAGTATAGAAGTATAGAAGTATAGAAGTATAGAATTATAGAAGTATAGAAGTATAGAAGTATAGAAGTATAGAAGTATAGAAGTATAGAAGTATAGAAGTATAGAAGTATAGAAGTATAGAAGTATAGAAGTATAGAAGTATAGAAGTATAGAAGTATAGAAGTATAGAAGTATAGAAGTATAGAAGTATAGAAGTATAGAAGTATAGAAGTATAGAAGTATAGAAGTATAGAAGTATAGAAGTATAGAAGTATAGAAGTATAAAAGTATAGAAGTATAGAAGTATAAAAGTATAGAAGTGTAGAAGTATAGAAGTATAGAAGTACTACCTGTAGACGTAGGCGTACATGCGTATAGAGTTGTAGATGTATAAACTTATAGACGCACAGATGTATATAGGTATAGGCATATAAACGTATAGACGCACAGATGTATAGACGTATAGGCGTATAAACATATAGACGTATAGACGTAAAGATGTAAAGATTTTTAGAAGTATAGATGTATAGATAGATAGATAAAGTACTCTGGAACTGAGGTACATACCAAAAGTATGAAGGGAAGCTAGAGTAAATCTTGATCTAATAGGGGGAATGACATTACACACTCTGAATTACGAAACGTTAGAAAAAGCAGTTAACAACTACATTAGCCCAGAAATCCTAGAATGAGTGCCACTGCACCTCCATCAACATACATATTAAGCAGGAAAATCTACGGAGATTTCATTGATACAGCTAACAGATGAAATTTTGGATACGGGAGGTGCTTTTAACAGTGCTGTCACAGGACCACTAGATGACAGGGTAGTAAATGAAACTACTTCTACATGGATGGCACAACTTTATGCATTAGAATAGTGGAAAATAGAGGCGGCAAGACACTATCAGCATCTGTACCAAAAGAGAAGGTCCTGTGATCTGGCTGACCCTAACATTTCATGCCAGGGCTATGTTGAACAAGTTATCATAATTAAGGCAAGTTGGAGAATTGCGACATATATTTAGCTCCACCAAATTCACCTTAATAGCCTTTACAAGGAAAATAAATCTTAACCTAGAACCATCAAAATAGATGAAAACATGAATGCGTGAAAGTCAGAGGTTTAATATCTCTAAGTTAACCTGATAATGAACTTCTGTGGAATAAGCACGAAAGGAAAGTTCGTCATCAACAAAAACACAAAAACTCCAACGGTCTCTAGGAACGTCGCAGGGAAAAATTGGGGCACTAATCCAAGTGTCAATGGATGTACGCTGCAATATCTAGACCAATTACCATATATGAATATGGGCAGTAATTTGGAGTAAAAGAACGAGCCTTGCCAATGCAAGAATCAATCTCTAGAAAGTTCAAAGATTAAGCCTGTGCGTACATTACAATAGCAATCAAATCTTGCCTAACTTTCGCTATGGAGTTATTTCTAAACTAAAAAGACAATATACAGAAAGATGAGAGAAAACATAAACTTCATTAAATGGTTTATAAATGGTTCTAAAACGTCTGAGAGAACTGGACTAGGAGTGTATAAATCAGAAATCAGGCATTTCAAAAGCTTGGGTAAATCACCAAAAACTTTGGTAATATTAGGATATGCGTTCAGTTTAATAAAAAAAAAACTATCGCAGACAACAGATCATCATTATTTCAGATGGCCAAACAGCCATCAATGTTCAGACAGTATGGGAATGAACCATACGAAATAGGCAAGAATAACACACCCCTCCTATGGATGCCGGGACATACTAGAGAAAAAATTAAAATATTAGATAAACAAGAGGGTTGAAATAATATTATTGAAATTAGCAACAGTGTAAAAATTACAAAAGGAATAAAAATATTAGAAAATGCAATTGTTTGACAAATCTTCAATACTTCTGGGGAACAGAATAAATTTAAGGAATCTGTTTGCCTAAGTTAAACTAACTGCCATCTGAGGTGATACCTTGAGAAACGAGAATAATGCAGATTTTGTAAGGAATTCTATCAGAACACAAAATCCTAGGATACGATACTTGAGAACATATCGAATAGAATAGGGCGATCTATACAATCTGAAGTCACTTAATATTCTGTGTTTCCTGAGAGAAATAGGAAATAGGAGTAGAAGACCTGTCTTACTCAGCCGACATGGCAACGGAAGGGAGACACAATAAATCTTTTGGGTCGGTGTCTACACATTCCCATTTCCAGATACTTACATACATACATACTACACCATTTGCAAATGGCTATTAAAATTTTTCCTGTTTAAATAAGGATTATATGTGATTGTGTAATTAATATTATTAAATGTCATTTTTAGTTAATCACTTTATTAGTACAAACCTTGTATTGCAAAATGCTTTTAGCAACAAGAAGAAAATCTTCATCAAGTTCCATTGCCACTTTTGACATTCTAAGATTTGTAAAGCATTTATGAATATCTTGAATTAACTTTATTCCAAGCACATATTCTTCATGTATAAATCGTTCAGTAATAGATTTACCAGTATATTCTTTTGAAATTGACAATTTAATGAAATCAAGGCCTTCATTAATTTTTTTCCATAAATTAAAGTAGTGATGTAAATCTCTATAATTCAAGTTTTTGTCTTCAATTTCAACATTTTGCTTTTGATATAATCCTAAAAAAATATTGTTTTGTTACAAATGAGCAGATGCACAAAACCTAGAAATTTTCAAAGTTAGACCCAGTTATTTTCATGGGTTTGGCTTATTAATTTTCATTTCTCAGCAATTTCTCACATACAATCTTGCTTAGTTTATTACTAGAAATTGTTATATTTTTGGTATAAAATAATATATTTTCTTATAAAAATCTCTGAATTACATAACTACATCCATATCTATATCACAATTTATAGTTACCTTTCAGTCCTAGAATTAATTTTAACGATACTTGTTTTTCTCTTGCTTTATCTATATTTTCAGGGAGTCCGAATATACAAGGTTGATCTTTCTTCGCAAGCTTCTTTATAGCACTTAAATATTCCTACAATAAAGAAAATGTTTAAATTGGAGGTCTATGACAATGAGATATGATAAGCTATAAATGTAGCCTGGTAAATATTAAGATCTTAAGAAATGAAGATAAAGTCAACTCGCGTTAATATAAATTAAGCAAAAAGGATGTTTTATCTAAAATTACTAGGATAATATTATATAACTTCTGTTAAATAAAAAAGAAAATTATTACTGGTACTTTGGCTGCAACTTGGAACATATGTACTTGAAAATAAGAGATAGCATCCATGATAAAGAGATAAAGCAATATACTGTTTAAAATCAGCTTTGTTGCTCTCTATTTTTAGTCTTTTACTTTGAAATAGGAAAGGTCTTTTGAGCAATTTTTAATAAAACTCCAACACTTATCGACGTTTTTCAGAAAAACAGAATATTCAGTCTTACTGACTTTACTAACCGTCACTAATTTCGACTAGTTATTTCAAATTAGACTTTGATATTAGTCCGTGTAATGGCCGTAAAATTAAATTTGTAATAAATGGAAAATTTTCTTTACTTAAGTATATTAGCTCATATGTAAAGCTATAACTGTCTGGTAGAATACCAAAGAAAGTTAAGTTTATACAAACATTTAATTTTAAAGAAAGCTGTTGATCGAAAATGGTCTTATTTGTATTGTGTTAATGAACACAGCAGACTAAAGTAATGCAGGTATTCAAAAAGTATCGGACACCCCTCTGACTATGAAAACACGCAATCTTGGAAAAAATGATTTGTACAAATGAATTTTGTAAGGACAATTTCATGGTGATCTAAAATTAGACCTTGGGTTTGACCTCCAAGGTTATTTGAAGGCCAAGTTGAGTTTTTTTAAGTAAACTCCTATTTTTTATGGCAGAAATGGAAAGCGGAGAAAATGTGTTATTTAATCATATAAACATAAGGGATAAAATCATATATGATAGTTATTTGAGCATTGGATATTCTTATACCATGGATTAGTGTAAATTATGTAATAACTTGACAACTAAGGGTGATGGAGAAAAGATTCTTTATAAAAGTTTCAGGAAATTAAACTGTGCATCTTAAATTTGACCTTTGTCTTGACACCTCAAGGTCACTTGAAGGTTAACTTCAGAATTTTAAATGAGACCTTCTACATTTGACCCTACAGATGGAAAGATCGGTGAATTTTACTTCCACATATGACCTTGACTTTGACGTTGAGGCCAAGTTTGGGTCATAAAAGAATGGGAAAAAATGACTCGTACAAAAGTTGTAGGATTTTACCCGAGCAAACTTATGATGACCTCAAATTTGATCTCAACCTATACCCTCAAGGTCATTTAAGGGTCAACTTTAGAATTTCAAATGAGACCTGCTTGTTTTGACACCACAGAGAGAAAAAGCAGTGAATTTTATATCCACATATTTCCTTGACCTAGACATTCTTTTCAATAGTTTTATGACCTGAATTTAATCTCAATGTCAAGGTCAAGGTCACATATGGATGTAAAATTTCCTGATCTTTCCATCTATGATATCAAATGTAGGAGATCTCATTTAAAATTCTGAAGTTGATTTTCAAATGACTCTGGAGGTCAAAGTGAAAGTCAAATTTAATGTCACTGAAAGATGTTCCGTTCGATTTCCATAAACTTTCGTAGAAAAAGTTTTTCTCCATCATCAGACCTAATTGTCTAGACATTAAATAATTTACCCTAATACATGGTATAAGAATTTTTATGAAAATTTTATTTTTCGATATTTAGTTTTGAATTGAGGTTCTAGGTGGCAAAAAAGTACCTATTTTATCCAAAGTTGTAGACGACACTAGATTAACTAACTATAAATTCTTGGTTTTAAGAATTTCCCAAATATCAGTTTTGAATTAAATTATACAAATAAATATATAGTATGCAAATAAAAAATCCGCTTTCTTGAATAGTAAGAAATTAATTTTAGATTCGAATTGAAAGAACTTCAGAATGTAAAATTTTTATTTCGATGTATTATATCTATATCCCGCATATTGAGTTAAAAAAAAATTAAGATCCGTAATATACGTCCCAAGATCCTCCCAACATCAATCTTAATAATATCGGAAAATTATAAAATTTAAATTAAATTGTAAAAAATAAACTTGAGATTCCTAACCTACGATTCCGAAAGCCCCCTAATACTAATTTTGAAGAAATGTTAATAACGTAAAATTATATATTATATATTGAAACCGCCATATTGAATTTCAAAAAAATAATTTTAACCTCGAAAATCCCCCAGTACCAATTTTGGACATAATCCGGAAATGTAAAAGTTTTAGAACTTCATATTGCGTCTGCCATATTGAATTTTTAAAACCAAATTTACAATCCGTTATTTACAACTCAACAATAAATTTTGAAGAAAATAGAGAGATATTAAATTTTTGGTACGTCATTTTGGACCAACTATGTCGAATTAAAAAAAAATAAATAAATTCGTAATTTACACTCATGAAAACCCCCTTAACACCGATTTTAAATAAAATCGAGACAAGTTAAATTTTTCATGGACCATGTTATATCTATCAAAATCATTTTTTTTAAATGAAATAAAACCGCTGAATACGATCACGTTTAATACGATTTTGCGCATAATACGCCAAATGACTTCAACTTGGGATATGTTTTCGTACATTAATACGATTCGCTTTACCGCTTAATATATCATTTGCCACTCGCTATATTAACCACGCGACAGCGACCAGCGACTGGTTAAAAACTTTAGATGATCACTTCCACATGAAATGTAGATGGATAATACTGTACACTGACTGTTCATCTCAAAGATATTGAGCTAGGGAATACTATGCTTGGTTCCTTACTTCTAAATGCGACGAGCAAGTAGTGATTGATGGATCAGGACAATATAAAAGTCCATACAAAAATGATACATCATTATCTGAAGAAAATGGACAATCTTGTTTGCAAAAGACCCTTGAATGTGCATAATGCGATACTATATATTGCAGCAGCATGTGAAACAATTAATCACCAAACTATACGAAATTGTTCCAAGACAGTTAGGTTCCGAAGTAACGAAGATAATATCGTATTGGAATAAGTAGAACCGCGATAGTGCAGAATTTTCCTGGATGTCCTTCTATCGATGATAATGTTTGAACCTATGAAATCGGTTCAATCAAAGATCTTATTAAAGATGCGAATAGCACGCAATCCTAAGTGATGACAACAATGTTGATGAATAGGATTCAACTCCAATTTTGACAAACTTTTAGAATTGTCTTGTAATTACTAATGCATCAAAATCTGTTTGTCAAATCAAAACTAAGTAATATGGAAAATATTGTATTATATGTATAGTGAGCTATTTCAAAAATATTATTTCCATAACATAACTTTAAATCACAAAATAGATATACATTTATGTAGGCATGTAATTATTTTTTTTGTTTCCCACTTAATATGGTTTCCCGTTTGAAATGCGTTTTTTTTTTGTTGGATTCTTTGAGAATTGTCTTTTGTGGATTTTATTTTAATTACAAATTTGTAATTTAAAATTTCAAAATCCCACCTATACTAATTTTGGACAAAATCGACTGTTGCGATGCAAGCACACGCACGCACACGCACACGCACTCGCATGCGCGTACACGCACGCACACGCACGCACACGCACGCACACGCACGCACACGCACGCACGCACACGCACGCACACGCACGCACACGCACGCACACGCACGCACACGCACGCACACGCACGCACACGCACGCACACGCACGCACACGCACGCACACGCACGCACACGCACGCACACGCACGCACACGCACGCACACGCACGCACACGCACGCACACGCACGCACACGCACGCACACGCACGCACACGCACGCACACGCACGCACACGCACGCGCACGCACACGCACGCACACGCACACGCACGCGCACGCGCACGCACACGCACGCACACGCACGCCAACGCACCCGCACGCACACGCACGCACACGCACGCACACGCACGCACACGCACGCACACGCACGCACACGCACGCACACGCACGCACACGCACGCACACGCACGCACACGCACGCACACGCACGCACACGCACGCACACGCACGCACACGCACGCACACGCACGCACACGCACGCACACGCACGCACACGCACGCACACGCACGCACACGCACGCACACGCACGCACACGCACGCACACGCACGCACACGCACGCGCACGCACGCGCACGCACACGCACGCACACGCACGCACACGCACGCACACGCACGCACGCCCACGCACGCCCACGCACGCACACGCACGCACACGCACGCACACGCACGCACACGCACGCACACGCACGCACACGCACGCACACGCACGCACACGCACGCACACGCACGCACACGCACGCACACGCACGCACACGCACCCACACGCACGCACACGCACGCACACGCACGCACACGCACGCACACGCACGCACGCACACGCACGCACACGCACGCACACGCACGCACACGCACGCACACGCACGCACACGCACGCACACGCACGCACACGCACGCACACGCACGCACACGCACGCACACGCACGCACACGCACGCACACGCACGCACACGCACGCACACGCACGCACACGCACGCACACGCACGCACACGCACGCACACGCACGCACACGCACGCACACGCACGCACACGCACGCACACGCCCTCGCATGCGCGTACACGCACGCACACGCACGCACACGCACGCACGCACACGCACGCACACGCACGCACACGCACGCACACGCACGCACACGCACGCACACGCACGCACACGCACGCACACGCACGCACACGCACGCACACGCACGCACACGCACGCACACGCACGCACACGCACGCACACGCACGCACACGCCCTCGCATGCGCGTACACGCACGCACACGCACGCACACGCACGCACGCACACGCACGCACACGCACGCACACGCACGCACACGCACGCACACGCACGCACACGCACGCACACGCACGCACACGCACGCACACGCACGCACACGCACGCACACGCACGCACACGCACGCACACGCACGCACACGCACGCACACGCACGCACACGCACGCACACGCACGCAAACGCACGCACACGCACGCACACGCACGCACACGCACGCACACGCCCTCGCATGCGCGTACACGCACGCACACGCACGCACACGCACGCACACGCACGCACACGCACGCACACGCACGCACGCACACGCACGCACACGCACGCACACGCACGCACACGCACGCACACGCACGCACGCACACGCACGCACACGCACGCACACGCACGCACACGCACGCACACGCACGCACACGCACGCACACGCACGCACACGCACGCACGCCCACGCACACGCACGCACACGCACGCACACGCACGCACACGCACGCACACGCACGCACACGCACGCACACGCACGCACGCACACGCACGCACACGCACGCACACGCACGCAAACGCACGCACACGCACGCACACGCACGCACACGCACGCACACGCACGCACACGCACGCACACGCACGCACACGCACGCACACGCACGCACACGCACGCACACGCACGCACACGCACGCACACGCACGCACACGCACGCACACGCACGCACACGCACGCACACGCACGCACACGCACGCACACGCACGCACACGCACGCACACGCACGCACACGCACGCACACGCACGCACACGCACGCACACGCACGCACACGCACGCACACGCACGCACACGCACGCACACGCACGCACACGCACGCACACGCACACGCACGCACACGCACGCACACGCACGCACACGCACGCACACGCACGCACACGCACGCACACGCACGCACACGCACGCACACGCACGCACACGCACGCACACGCACGCACACGCACGCACACGCACGCACACGCACGCACACGCACGCACACGCACGCACACGCACTCACACGCACGTACACGCACGCACACGCACGCACACGCACGTACACGCACGCACACGCACGCACACGCATGCACACGCATGCACACGCACGCACACGCACGCATACGCACGCAACGTCGCTAATTAATAATAAAATATTGAATAATTAACAAAGTCAAAATTCATAAAATCAAGAATCATTTTCTTGACAGTGACGTCATCGGACCTGTAATTAGCAAACAGATAATCAAGTGGAAAATTAAAGATAACTTTCCATAGCCTCATATGAGTGTAATTGCGGAAAAATAATTTTGGTAAATTATCTTGACCTAAATTCAAGTATCAAAATATCCGTTTCATTTTCTATCAGAAAATTGCTGTCATTTGTTGTTAATTAAGTTGTTAATCAAAATAGAAGTCGGTTAATAAAGCTTAATTGGAAACATTTAGTATCAATGTACTTTTAATTGAGGAAGATAAAATTAACTTGACAAAATTTGATCACAAGATTATTATAAAAATGATATTTTACCACGCATGAAATTTTATCCTAATTAGTAAAACTAATTGAAAAAATCCAGCATTTCGCTGTCGTAAAATGAACGCTTATTTTCGGTATTAATATCCGAAAAACTAATCTGACTAGTTTCGCATATGAATGAATAAAATTTCGATGTCCAATATCAAAAAAAGTCTATATCGAGGAAACTCACAAATCGAGGTAACGTATTATAAAATACACTTGTCAATTTCGCGGAAATTTCGCACTCCGCTATTCGCATTCGTTTGGTTTCAGGAAGATAGTCGTACTAATAAACTAGTGGTAGAATAAATGGACCCATTCAGCACGAAAAATCCAATTTGAATAAGCAACGAATTAAAAAACTCCCAATCGGTAATTGAATAATGTTTTTGGATTTTGCTCGCAAAAGAATTACGAAATTTTTCATGAAAGTTCGAAGAAATACAGCGTGATTTATTTCTAATGAAAGTCTCTCGTAAATACCCGTTTAAAAACACAGAAACTTTACCGAATAAATATAAACGTTTTGTATACGTTTAACGAGATAAAAAATGTTTTTTTTATCGGAATAAAAAATGTTTATCAAAATGTCAATAAAAAACGGAATAACGATCCATAGAAAACATTCATCATAATTCATTTGTGCTTGTTTCTGTTTCAGTCTTTGGAATTCTCTTATACTTAAACATTACCGTCGGTGGTAGCATCTGACCCTAAGCACTATATGTTATCAATGCCGTAAGACACTCTTTCTCATCGTTATTGATGAACGTATAAACAGCTTTCTCACCCTTTCTCGCAACAACTCTGTCATCCTTTGGGTTACTATACAAAGCCATCTCATCAGAGTTATACACTCTTGCAGGTTCGTTTGTTATATCAGCCAATCCATTTGCTTCTAAATAACGCGGATAAATCGTTTTGCTCACAATTTAGGAAAATAATATTTTTATTTGTCGAGAATTTCGCGATTATTATAGTAATAATGAGAATAAGAAAAATGCCAAGTGAGGTTCACCCCATGTATAGTGTCATCACTACGTACAGAGTCCTCCGTCATTAGTTAACGAATAAATCCAAGAGGGTTTAACTGAAGAAAACTTAGCACAAGTATCTTCTAAGATTTCTTGTTAGAGCGTCGTTTACAGAACTACCCTTCAGCGTTGCGTTAGCTTTACAGCTTAACGATTCTCTAGATGTTTGCAAAAAGGTGACGACCAAAATACCTCAGTAGATTAAGCTAGAGGCGTTCTACAACAAAAAGTGCATTTTTCCCATAAGAATAACTTGGGGAAAATTTAAGGTTCAAATTGCAATTTTAGTGCCATTTTAGGGCGTGGCATTTTTAAAATGAAACATAGCATAGTTTTGTTGAAATATCTATTTTCTATTATACATAAATTAAAAAATACAATAGGACATAGTTTTGTTGAAATATTTATTTTTATTATACATGAATTTAAAAATACAATAAAGAACAGGGTGATTTTTAAATAATCAATTAATTTCAGTATTTTTATAATTTTTGTTGTATATATGTAAAGTTAACTTTATTCTTCCATTATATTACAATATCCCCAGAGAAGGGTATCGCAGATGCCTTTTATAACGCGACGTTTATCATCATGAGGACTGAGACCTATTTTCGATTGTTTTGTGGTATATAATTCATGTTTTCTGGAACTAATCAATTTTTGAGTGATGTGTTTTTCATTAAAGGTTTCCAAGCAATCTACGTAATCATCAAACGTTATAGTATTTTCAATAGCCGATTTTTTTACTCCTTTAATTTTTTTAGTTATGCCGAGGTTCTTCAAAATATCATCGATTTCCAAACGTTCTTTCTCTTCTTTTTTAAGTTCAATCTTCTTTGCTTCAATTTCTTCTGCTGAATATAGCACCTTAGTAGAATCCATTTTTGATCTTAATCCGATAAAATGCGTCATGATCCTGCCATTATTCTCATCCTTCATCAATCCAAGAACCTTTTTGTTAACTTTCGGAGTATTATATATATTACTGCAGGGATAATCAGAAGTATCAAAATATTTTTGACAATCTAATTTAATTTTATCATATAGATTATCATTTTTAATTTCATAAATTAAACTATCTGTATCTGTGTAGAGGACTTTGCAATTGGAAAAACATCGATTCATATAATTATAATGAAAATCGTAGATTGTCGTCTTTGCTAAATCCAAAATACACATGCCAACATAAATTGGTTTGTTAAAAAATACATTAGATTTGGCAAGTTCAACAATAACTAAATTTTCATTTATTATAGTTGATGATTTAAATTCAGGTCTAGAAATTAAAACTTCTGCACTGTATCGTCCATCCCAGCTAGAAATTAATTTCACGATTGAGTGATTTCTCAAGTTTTACATTGTTTTGCCAAACACAGCATTATTCATCAACTTAAAGAGATTTTTCTCGAAATAATTCTTGGCAGTCTGGCGGAGTTTAGTATTTAAATCTATATACGATTTTAACCACGGAGATTGTCTGAAGGATAAAATTCTGTGTATTTTGTTTACTTTAACTCCTAACTCCAAAACTTGCTTTAAATTTCGGTAATGTATTATGTAATTTTTCTTGTTGTGTAGAGTCGCTAGCAATTTCACGGTCTTAGATTTTTCTGTCCTGCGATGTTCTGGGCAATGAGGCCAATCTGTGAATTTATCATGAAGCTCGAGAGGAATTTCGAGATCTACTTCTAAAATATATCCTCGTTCAGCTTCATCGGATATATCTAAAACATTTAAATCTTCATCCAACCATTTAAATTCACCGTAAGGTAAATATTGAGACACTGCCCAGCCGTATTGATTATTTAAATCGAAATATGCGAGATAGACGTCTTCTTTTGTTTCATCATACGATGGCATGTATTTATTGTTAGCTTCCGCATATCTTTTAGAACATTGACTGAGTCCTCCACGTATTCCTCGCTAGATAAATCTTATCATTTCATAATCAGTCAGCAACTCAATTTTTGCTTGATTTTCTCTATATATTTTATACATTAAGCATTGCCACGCATATCCGGGTAAGGTGAAGGAGTGCGCAGGATCAATGCCGTATGTTTTATGTGAAGTTTTTCTAAATTCCTCGAAAATATCTGCTAACAATAATACGTCCGTTTTTAAATATAAATCGGAATAATCTTGCATGGATCGACACTTAAAAGTATACCAAATATTTTGCGCATGAGCGTATTCTTTGTCTAATACATATTTATCTTCCAGACTATTATAGAATTCATGTTTTGAAGGAAGCTCTGATGTTTTTAATTTTTCCCAACTGTTCATGTAATCATAGGGAAATATACCCTTACTTGTAAGTAATCCCAATTGATCTTCGGTTTCTCTCTTTACAATTAGATAATCTGAGATATTTGTCAATAGCTGATCTGAATGAAAGGGGAAACTGATATCGCACCAAGTTTCCTATAACATTGTGATAATAATGTAGTAAAAAAACAATTGAAAACAACGTAACCAATAATTAAACTTTTTTGTCTAGTTGCACCCGCCATAGCCAAGCAACATCTAATTAAGATTACTATAAAAACAGATTTATTATGGTAACAATGTATTAAAAAACAATCGAAAACAACGTAACAAATAATTAAACTAGCCTATTTAGTTTAAAGCCCCCCCAGCCAAGTAACATATAATGAAGATTACTATAAAAACACACTTATTTAATAAACAGGTTAATAAAGAAGTTCATTTTTATCAAATACAGTAAATTAAAACACATATTACAATAATACATGGAATAAATAAATATTTTTAGTTAAAACTGATCGAACCGTATTTTTTCATGTCTATAAGAGAAAAAACCATAATTATTAAAAAAATAGTTGTCAGTGTACAAAATATAAATAATAAGCTCTAAAAAAGAACAATATGACATTCTAAAGATGTGCAAAACAGCTTTTCAGCTAAAAGCAGCCCACTTTGAAGATAGGCCTTACAACTTTGCTCCGCTCTTACTGTCCTCAATGAGGATGTCTAAAGGGGTCTAAATAATAATGGCTAAATGAAAAGGGAATCTAATGTCGGGCCAAGCTTTAGTGCTGTACGATGTGAAAAATTTGTTTAATAAAACTGTCTTTGTTTATTATAGTGGATGGTTTAAAATTTAAACAAGAAAAAGTTATATTAATTATACCTAAAACAAAATTTCTTCGCATAAAGGAGATCCTTTAATAGCCATTAGATGTCAATTTACCCTGACCTCGGATTCTTTAGCCGATCTATATATGTATGCTCTTCATTACTCTACCACTTTAAGTTTGGTGAAATCTGCAACATTTTAGGTCACGTGACATACATCACCTAACTATGGTAAAATAATTTCAAAGTCTATCAATATAACATCCAATTAAAAAAAGTTTGTGTAGAAAAAAATGCTTTTTACTCATTTACCTAAGAATAATGGAAAATACTACAATCTTTCAAACTAATACTCCCCAATTACAACACGGCTCATCATTTAGGAACATGCAAAATTTTATTGTACCAAGTTTACTACTAATTTATTAAACAAACTCTAATATTTTCTCAAATATAAATCGCTATTATTTTTAGCTTTAATAAAAATAACTACTTTATAAAAATATCACTCAGTCAAGATCTACCGATCAGTAATTAGATTTAATTCTTTCAAGTAATACTGCCAGAATAATACATAACTACATATTTAAGGTCACGCCGAAGATGATTCACTGCATCCTCCAGACAATCAACCTATTAAATCATAACTTTTTCCCAACCTCTCAAACGTTACCACGCTTTTCATTAAAAAATAAATTAAAAGATCTCCATGCATTCTTCCTCTTCGATATAGTACCTCTTTATAGCTACCGCTTTCAACCCTTTACCCCTTAAAAGCTACCATCCTTCGTTAAGTGAACACCCTTCAGTACCATGCGCAATTCAACATTTAGATTTCATGTCCTAGTAAAGAAAATATCAGTATATGCATTGGTTCTTTCATGTATTTTAATAGACAATATGTTTCCCGTGTTTTGTTCATATACGCATTACGAAATAGCCTCAGGCCATCGAATGCAAAAGGGTAGATACCTTATCCGGTGGAGGGTTGAAAGTGGTGTGATCTAAAAGAAGAGCTTCAAACTGGACAAGGAGATGTGGGGGAGATTTTTTCATTTATTTTTTTGATGAAATGCACCGTTTTTAAGATATTACCAAAAGTGGATTTTTCCTTTATAAAAAATTGAAATATCACCACAACGATACATTTTATTAAAAAAATAAACGAAAATATCTCCCTCACACGCCCTTGTCGAGTTTGGTGGTCTCATTTTAGAAATTTCTAGTTTTACCCCTTTACCCCCAAGGGTGTCATCCACTTATTATATTAATTCAGTAAGTACCATACATAAGGTTTACGAACAATTTTTATGAACATAATAAAAATGTCACACTCTCTGACACTGCGAATTTTTCTTTTAAAAGAGAATCCCCTTTAACACTACAAATTCTTAATCAAAAAAATTAACTTATAGACTATCACTGATAAGCACTCCAGAAACTACACGCACTACAGCCCTCTTTGTTATATACGACAACAATGATGAAATGGGTGAGCCGAATAAAAACGAATACACCCGAATAGAAAATAGCAAATACGAAATAGCCTCAGAGCACCTAATTCAAGAGGGTATGATACCCTTTGCGGTGGAGGGTTGAAAGTGGTGCGATCTAAAAGAAGATTTCCAAACTCGGCAAGGGAGAGTGGAGGAGATTTTTTCAGTTATTTTTTTGATAAAATGCACCGTTTTTAAGATATTACCAAAAATAGATTTTTCCTTTATAAAAAAATTTAAAAATTGAAATATCTCCACAACGGCACATTTTATTGAAAAAATAAATGAAAAAATGTCCCCCACATTCCCTTGTCGAGTTTGGCAGTCTTTTTTTAGATCGTACCACTTTCAACCCTCTACCCCTCAAGGGTAGGTTGGGAAAAAGTTATGATTTAATAGGTTGATTGTCTGGAGGGTGCAGTAAATCATCTTCGGCGTGACCCTAAATATGTAGTTATGTATTGTTCTGGCAGTATTACTTGAAAGAATTAAATATAATTACTGATCAGTAGATCTTGACTGAGTGATATTTTTATAAAGTAGTTATTTTTATTAAAGCTAAAGATAATAGCGATTTATATTTGAGAAAATATTAGATTTTGTTTAATAAATTAGTAGTAAACTTGGTACAATAAAATTTTGCATGTTCCTAAATGATGAGCCGTGTTGTAATTGGGGAGTATTAGTTTGAAAGATTGTAGTATTTTCCATTATTCTTAGGTAAATGAGTAAAAAGCATTTTTTTCTACACAAACTTTTTTTAATGGGATGTTATATTGATAGACTTTGAAATTATTTTACCATAGTTAGGTGATGTATGTCACGTGACCTAAAGTGTTGCAGATTTCACCAAACTTAAAGTGGTAGAGTAATGAAGAGCATACATATATAGATCGGCTAAAGAATCCGAGGTCAGGGTAAATTGACATCTAATGGCTATTAAAGGATCTCCTTTATGAGAAAAAATTTTGTTTTAGGTATAATTAATATAACTTTTTCTTGTTTAAATTTTAAACCATCCACTATAATAAACAAAGACAGTTTTATTAAACATCTTTTTCACATCGTACAGCATTAAAGCTTGGTCCGACATTAGATTCCCTTTTCATTTAGCCATTATTATTTAGACCCCTTTAGACATCCTCATTGAGGACAGTAAGAGCGGAGCAAAGTTGTAAGGCCTATCTCCAAAGTGGGCTGCTTTTAGCTGAAAAGCTGTTTTGCATATCTTTAGAATGTCATATTGTTCTTTTTTAGAGCTTATTATTTATATTTTGTACACTGACAACTATTTTTTTAATAATTATGATTTTTTCTCTTATAGACATGAAAAAATACGCTTCGATCAGTTTTAACTAAAAATATTTATTTATTTCATATATTATTGTAATATATGTTTAAATTTACTGTATTTGATAAAAATAAACTTCTTTATTAACCTGTTTATTAAATAAGTGTGTTTTTATAGTAATCTTCATTATTTGTTACTTGGCTGGGGGGGGGGCTTTAAACTAAATAGGCTAGTTTAATTATTTGTTACGTTGTTTTCGATTGTTTTTTAACACATTGTTACCATAATAAATCTGTTTTTATAGTAATCTTAATTAGATGTTCCTTGGCTATGGGGGGTGCTACTAGACAAAAAAGTTTAATTATTGGTTACGTTGTTTTCAATTGTTTTTGTACTACATTATTATCACAATGTTATAGGAAACTTGGTGCGATATCAGTTTCCCCTTTCATTCAGATCAGCTAGTGAAAAATCTCTGAGATTATCCAATTGTAAAGAGAGAAACCGAAGATCAATTGGGATTACTTACAAGAAAGGGTATATTTCCATATGATTACATGAACAGTTGGGAAAAATTATAAACATCAGAGCTTCCTTCAAAACATGAATTCTATAATAGTCTGGAAGATAAATATGTATCAGACAAAGAATACGCTCATGCGCAAAACATTTGGTATACTTTTAAGTGTCGATCCAGGCAAGATTATTCCGATTTATATTTAAACACGGACGTATTATTGTTAGCAGATATTTTCGAGGAATTTAGAAAAACTTCACATAAAACATACGGCATTGATCCTGCGCACTCCTTCACCTTACCCGGATATGCGTGGCAATGCTTAATGTATAAAATGTATAGAGAAAATCAAGCAAAAATTGAGTTGCTGACTGATTATGAAATGATAAGATTTATCTAGCGAGGAATACGTGGAGGACTCAGTCAATGTTCTAAAAGATATGCGGAAGCTAACAATAAATACATGTCATCGTATGATGAAACAAAAGGAGACGTCTATCTCGCATATTTCGATGTAAATAATCAATACGGCTGGGCAGTGTCTCAATATTTACCTTACGGTGAATTTAAATGGTTGGATGAAGATTTAAATGTTTTAGATATATCTGATGAAGCTGAACGAGGATATATTTTAGAAGTAGATCTCGAAATTCCTCTCGAGCTTCATGATAAATTCACAGATTTGCCTCATTGCCCAGAACATCGCAGGACAGAAAAATCTAAGACCGTGAAATTGCTAGCGACTCTACACAACAAGAAAAATTACATAATACATTACCGAAATTTAAAGCAGGTTTTGGAGTTAGGAGTTAAAGTAAACAAAATACACAGAATTTTATCCTTCAGACAATCTCCGTGGTTAAAATCGTATATAGATTTAAATACTAAACTCCGCCAGACTGCCAAGAATTATTTCGAGAAAAATCTCTTTAAGTTGATGAATAATGCTGTGTTTGGCAAAACAATGGAAAACTTGAGAAATCACTCAATCGTGAAATTAATTTCTAGCTGGGATGGACGATACAGTGCAGAAGCTTTAATTTCTAGACCTGAATTTAAATCATCAACTATAATAAATGAAAATTTATTTATTGTTGAACTTGCCAAATCTAATGTATTTTTTAACAAACCAATTTATGTTGGCATGTGTATTGTGGATTTAGCAAAGACGACAATCTACGATTTTCATTATAATTATATGAATCGATGTTTTTCCAATTGCAAAGTCCTCTACACAGATACAGATAGTTTAATTTATGAAATTAAAAATGATAATCTATATGATAAAATTAAATTAGATTGTCAAAAATATTTTGATACTTCTGATTATCCCTGCAATAATATATATAATATTCCGAAAGTTAACAAAAAGGTTCTTGGATTGATGAAGGATGAGAATAATGGAAGGATCATGACGCATTTTATCGGATTAAGATCAAAAATGCATTCTACTAAGGTGTTATATTCAGCAAAAGAAATTGAAGCAAAGAAGATTGAACTTAAAAAAGAAGAGAAAGAACGTTTGGAAATCGATGATATTTTGAAGCACCTCGGCATAACTAAAAAAATTAAAGGAGTAAAAAAATCGGTTATTGAAAATACTATAACATTTGATGATTACGTAGATTGCTTGGAAACCTTTAATGAAAAACACATCACTCAAAAATTGATTCGTTCCAGAAAACGTGAATTATATACCACAAAACAATCGAAAATAGGTCTCAGTCCTCATGATGATAAACGTTGCGTTATAAAAGGCATCTGCGAGACCCTTCTCTGGGGATATTGTAATATAATGGAAGAATAAAGTTAACTTTACATATATACAACAAAAATTATAAAAATACTGAAATTAATTGATTATTTAAAAATCACCCTGTTCTTTATTGTATTTTTAAATTCATGTATAATAAAAATAAATATTTCAACAAAACTATGTCCTATTGTATTTTTTAATTCATGTATAATAGAAAATAGATATTTCAACAAAACTATGCTCTGTTTCATTTTAAAAATGCCACGCCCTAAAATGGCACTAAAATTGCAATTTGAACCTTAAATTTTCCCCATGTTAGTCTTATGAGAAAAATGCACTTTTTGTTGTAGAACGCCCCTAGCTTAATCTACTTACCTCTTACTAGTTCAACTTTACCTATTACGTGTTGAATAAGAAAATCACAACAAAATAGCGCATAGAACGGTAGGCATTAGGCTCCTTGCCATGTAAGAGAGCTAAAAGAGAGATTCGAGCCGAATTTTGCTCTTTATATCCATCTGGAAGCTCTGCACCCTTTTTACTGACTTGACCAATCACGATCTAGTCAACTTCAATGTTAAAATCTTTGTTAATTCTCGCCAAAATAAAGTGAAATGTTTTGTAATTAATTTCTTAATTACTGTGAATGAGTCGTTTCTACAACAATAGTTAATAAGGTATGTTTTAAAATATTTTTTAAATAAAATTTGGTAGATATTTTACTTAAAAAATTATCACCTCTTTCATTGAAATATTTTCTAAATTCACTACTTCCCTTACAGCTTTTCCTTTAAATAAATAAGGTAGTAGCAGTATCTTTCTCTCTAGTTAACCAATCTTTAGGTAACGACGAATTGAACTACTATAAATAAATTATAGTTTCATTTCAAGGACTATTTTAAGTGAAAGGAAATTAATAGTTTAAATGCAATCTAGTCGTCCATTCAACACATCGATTTGATTGAAAAGAAAAATGCCAACAGACTTTAAAATTATTTAACAAGCAGTAATTACATATAATAGGGAAGGGTTGAAAATAAAAAAAAAGTGTTTAAATACATTTTTTTCTTTTTCAAGCGTTATTTATTAAAACAGCCTATGATGATGTTTGGTTATATATTAGTGACATATTTATGTAAATCCAAGTGAAGTAATTTATTTTAATAATATGTGTTTTAAGTAGATTTTAAATGATGGTCAATACGACTGTTATATTAAATTGTTTAGGAAAAGTTCTAATATATTTTTTTAAATCTTAAGTTTTCTTGCTCCTGGAAACTATAAGCATCTTTTAAATAAAATCGAGTATACTATTTTATTTCTTTTACGTTCTCTGAAAATATTTTCATTAAAATCTGATTTTAGTAACCTATTGATAAAGATTTAGCGGTAAATTGCTACTCCTCATTATTTTCTACCATAGTCACATAATTAACCAATGAAGTGGAGTTTATTTATAACAAAGGGAAGGAAAAAGCGTCTTGTATTAAAAAATGTTATACCAGGCCTCTCCTTGAATTGGCTGTGTCAACTTCTGAATGTTTTTGTCATTCTAAATATTGAAACCTTAAACTCGTAATGTATTGTATATGTATGATAATTTACTTTTAGTGGATGGATAAACAACTTTAATATTGTTATTATTTACTAGTTACTAAGATTTCAACTTGTTCTTTTATCAGTTTTTCGATTTTTGAAAATTCGGTGTTTTGACCTTCACCTTGAAAAAAAAAACCATAGACATCTCTTATAAATTAACATTAATGCCCAGATCCTTCATTCTAAGTTCATTGATGAAATGTACCCCATTTTCTCTCTTTGAAAGGGACTACACAAGTTAGTAAGCTTAACATATGTTAAATGTGAATGCATAAATTGCACTTTATTTCATTTTCGATCTAAAGGGACAAAATGAGTGAGAACATGCTTTAATAACAATAACGTGTTTATACAAGTTCTCTATTTAATACATGAGATATCAAAACATCTCAGGTTTCTGATTCCACCAAATGATTTTTTCTATTGCGGTAAGATCATTACTGTTTCCTTTAAAACTAGTAACTTTTTCAAAATACAACATAACTTCAAGAGTTCAGTTGTATGCTCCAAAATATTTTGAATTTCAAAATAGCTTACGCACGTTTTGACATTTTCTATAGAAATTGTATATTTTTATATCTGATCCACTATTTGCACAATAATAAATATAAATAATTTCAGACAGTTTACAACTCGCATTGAAAATTATTTTTGCTGCATTAATAATACAAATTTTACGGTGGAATATAAGATTATCTAGGCATCGAAATTCAGAAAGATCAAGCTATGATTAAAACAGTTCGTTTACCCTAAATATCCCCTTTGTTGTTTCTTTTGTGTTTGCATTATCTTAATTTTTTCAACCTACAGAGTAGAATTTTAAAACTCTTTAAGAGAATCTTCAAAAATGAGCTAGTAATTCTTGGTTTAACCTTCTGTGATTACCTTGAACACGTTCAAATTCGATATAATAACCATTAACTATTTGTGGCCGTCTTTGCTTTTATTCATTATTGATCATATAATTTTATCAATATCAAGAGTGACATTTTTATCATTATCGTGGTTTTTAATGCATATTCTTTAAAAAAATCTGTGCACTAGCGAACGAATAAAGTCGCCTAATATTCTATACCACCTAAGTTGCATTTAAATCGTATAAACCCTACAGCCCTTTTTATCTCCTTTTTGGTCTTGAAGAAACCCAATCGGATATCTTTTATGATATCACTAAACCCGCTGATGAATTTTCCTTAATAATTTCATTTGCCAAAAAAATATCTGTGTTCTTAAAATCGAATAAAGTTAATTAAATATTTTAGAGCTCTTCAGCTAAAGTTCAATTGTTGTTAAGAACTTTCAAACGAGATCTATTTTATTACCAATTTTATCTTGACCGAAATAGATATTTTCCTTGTAATATTGATAGAAAGTTGTTATGTTATCGTAAGCTTTTGTAAACATATACACAAAAATTTTACTTCTTTATAGAGGGCTGTCTCATGGATTCGGGGAGAGGCAAGAAATTCTCCAAAGACACACATAAACTAGAACATGAGAAGAAATGCAAAAATCAAACAATATTTGAAATCAATAATGCCAGCACCATAATGACAGAGAAACAATTAACTAAAATGAAAATGGAACTTAACAACGTCGGAGGAAACATAATTAGTATCAGTGATATCAGAAGAAAAGGCGAAAAAAATACTAAAATCAAACGCGCGTTTTATTCCTTTGATAAAGCACCGCAATCAGTAGGGAAAGTAGACATTCTTAAACACAAAAGATTATCAAAAAATATTAGTACCATACAGAGAGCATCTTTAAGAAAATACATATATCCCATAGCGTATTTCGCAAATATTAATTTGTGGTTATTTAATGAATAAACTGTAAATAAACTAATAAAGATAGTAAAAATAGTTTAAAATAAAAAAAAATCCTTGCATTTATCAAAAGGATATAAAAAAGTCCCGAGAATTTTTAATATTTGCCTAGAGCACTGTCTACAAGTAGTTTGGCTTTGATGTAGAGGGAGGTAGTTTTACTTTCTAGATAAATCCCTTCGAAATGACGACACCAAGGATAATTGACCTCTGCACCAGTTTAAAAAGGCGTGCTTGAAGGGTGAAAATTTAATGACCATTCTTTCCATTATATCTCTGTAAATATCAGTCATAAAACAAAATACACCCTATTTTGTTCGTGAAAAAAATTTCTTCTTATCAATATTATCGTGATTTACAATAAAAACAACATACCCGAAAACAAAGGAAAAAAATCATTTTTTCAAGTGATCGGCAAATAACTTTAAACCCAGCTAATATATTCTGCCTTTAATCATATTAAATTTCACATTTCAACAAATAAATCCCGCAAGGAATGGAAATCATTGATTGTGTTAAATAACTTTTTTCATAATAATTGTTAATCCAGTTCGGCGTGCGCGATCGACTTTTATTTATGTCCTATAAATGTTAAATAAGCTTCAAAATCGCGTTCAGATTGAACAATTATGAAAACCTAGGAATTTTTTGAAAACCACTCTCTTTTTTGCTTATAAATAAATTAAATAGCTTTATGTTTACTTAACGAAAAGTTAGAAAATAAATATAAGATGAAGGTACTCGTAAGGCCGCTTTATTTGAAGATAGATTCTTTCCGATCTGACTAATAGCTTATGAACTTTAAAATTAAGCTAAATTTGGGCAGGATAGAGGGTCGTAGCTCGATTTTGTATATATCTGGTAAGCTGGCTATACCACACAAGATGGAAGATTTTAGCTTGACTCTAAAATATTACATCTCAGCTATTAATCGGATCGATACATATATTTCGTTAAACAAAGCATTTTTTCGATTACTTTCGTCCAATATTTATTCAAAACATTTCGTTCAACTCGCAAATTTGGTCTATTTGTACATAGGTAAATAATGAGAGCCTTCCCAATTGTTTGACCTGAAAAAATTCAACACTATTTTGAACTTTTAGACGTTTCATAAATGTAAAAAAATTAACTCCTTATGTAGTTACAATTAAACATTTATGGAACATTTTCTGATTGTGCGGAGTTCAAAATTGTTTGCCGCTCACTTGAAGAAATATCTTTATTTCTCTTTTTTCCCGAAGTTTTCCATTTTGCAATGTAAATTTGCATATTTCGAAAATTAAAATAGTATTTGTCGAAAGAATTTTTTTCAAGAAACCAAATTTGTTTCATAACATCTTTCTGAAAATTGATATTTACCGAGACATAGTGGAAAAAAGTAATAAAATCATCTATTTTTGACATTTTTTCAGTTAATAATGTTTACGCTTTGAGCTCACCTTTTTAGACTGAAGCATAGGTCGATTATCATACCTCCTACTATTTCGGAGCAATTTATCCAGAAAGTAAAACTATTCTCGGCTATAAAAACCTCAATAACTAAGGCGACTAAACTGACAATATCGCCAGAGATATAGTATTCTTCATTAATCATAAAAAACCATGAAGTTTTAGTTTTTTATTTCTTTGCTTTCAGAGAAGTACCTATTACATGTTCCTTGGAAAACGGATATATTCAATTTTTAAAAATAATTTTTTACATAACACCGTCGGTTAAAGCATATATTTAGTTCCGATTTAAAGTCAAAAATATATTCTTTGAATTTTTTCTTTTGGAGGCTATAAGGATTTTGTTTTAGGCCTTTGAAATACGACATAAAAATCATTTACACCAACGTAGTTTTTGCTACTATCGACCACATTACAAATATTTCTGGAGTATTTGACAAAAATATTTATGGAACTGCCCCAGGCTTGCAGAGACTTAAATGATGGATAATCTGATACAAACAGAAATTGTATGTTTCTTTATATTTTAAATCGTTGAAAAAGTGCTACGGTGTGAAAAATAGGTGCAAGTAATTTTCATTTTCACTAATAAACGACAATAATGGCCGAGCTTTTCTGGTTTTGTTTTTAACAAAATAAGCCAAATTTATGCTGACGTATATGGATTGAATCCATATACTTCGGCATAAAATACCTTTTATTAGTAATAAAATTTTTATTAAAAAATTAAACCGACTTCTAAAAGTGCCCTAAAACGTGAAAAATAACTATAAATTTTTATATGAAATTGAAATTTCTGAAGTCGGCACCAAACTAATACCTGACAAAATGAGATTCGCATAAACCGATTAAAAATACTTTATTTGTAATTGCTTTCTTACCATAATTGTTATATATTAGTAGTTATTTATTTCATTTAGAAATAATTTTATATATTTATTATATAATAAAATTTATAGTTATTTTTCTCCTTTTAGCGCACTTTTAGAAATCGGTACAATTTTTTTATTAAAATTTTATTTTTAGACTTTAAGTTTTGAATTCATTATGATCTTCATAAATTATTTGAACTCTTGACTTCAAGGTGGCAAAAAAATACCTATTTTATCCAAAGTTGTAAATCACCCTAAAATGAACGACTAAAAATTCTTTGATTCTTAGAATTCTCCAAATACCAGTGAAATTGTGTCAAACAAATATTTAGTCTGTCATAGTAAATTTACTATCTTGAATTTCAAATTAATTTTAAATTGGTAATAGGAGCCCCAAAACCTTCCAATACCGATATTTAAAGAACTTCAGACGTAAATTTATTCGTTCAATTTATTTTATACTTCATATTCAGTTTGTAAACGCCCCAAGAACCCCGCAATATCAATTTTAGACAAAATCGGAAAATGTAAAATTTTCATTCCCTCATATTGTACCTTATCAACCTAATAGTTGTAAAAAATTTACTTCATATTCATAATATACGACCCCGAAAACCCCATTAATACCTGAATAATCTGAGAAAATTCTAATAAGATAAAATTTTCAACCTACCGTATTGGATCCACCATATTGAATTTTAAAAAAAAATCATTTTAACGTATTAAAACCTTTCAAAGTTTCATAGTACCAATTTTGGATAAAATCCGGAAATTTAAAACTTCTATACCGTCACATTGGATCTGACATATTAGATTTACTTAAAATAATTTTATATTCGATGTTTACATCCTCAAAAACGATCCAGTTGCATATTTGAACAAAATCGAAAAATGTAAAATTTTTTGTCAGCTATATTGGATTCGCCATATTGAATCCTGAAAAAATAATTTAAATTCATAATTTACACCCTCAAGAACCCCCTATATCAGTTTTGCAGAAAATCGAAAGATGTAAAATTTTTAGGAATCCGCCAGATTAAGTTTTTCAAAAATTATTTTGAATTCGTAATTAACACTGACAAAAATCCCCCGATCCTGATTTTATACAAAATCAAGAGATGTAAAATCTTTAATCCGCCATCTTGGATCCGCCATATTTAATTTTTTTTAAATAATTTCAGATTCGTAATTTGCGATCCTAAAAACTTTTCCGGTCAACTTCGAAAAAAATCGGAAAAAACTTATTTTTTTGTCCGCTATATTGGATCCGTCATATTGAATTTTTTAAAAATAATTTCAGATTTGTTTTGTGTGACCCCGAAAACTCCCCAAACCAATTTTGGAGAAAACCGGACAAAACTGATATTTTTTGTCCGCCATATTGGATCTGCCATATCGAATTTTTAAAAATAATTTTAGTTTCGTTATGTGCGACCCCGAAAACTCCCCGATACCAATTTTAAAGAAAATCGGACAAACTTGTTTTTTTTTGTCTGCCATATTAGATTCGTCATATTGAATTTTTTAAAAATAATTTCAAATTTGTTTTGTGTGACCCCGAAAACTCCCCCATACCAATTTTGGAGAAAATCGGACAAAACTGATATTTTTGTCTGCCATATTGGATCCGCCATATCGAATGTTCAAAAAATAATTTTAGATTCGTTACATACGATTCCAAAAACTCCCCTGTACCAATTTTGGAGAAAATCGGACAAAATTAATTTTTTATCCGCCATATTGAATTCGCTATTTTGAATTTTTTTAAAATAATTTCAGATTCGTTGGGTACGACCTCGAAAATTTCCCCATATCAATTTTGAAGAAAATCAGACAAAATTAATTTTTTTTGCCGCCATATTGTCAGCGCCATCTTGGATTTTACTGCACCAATTTCATCCAAAATAATATGGGACCACCGCAGTAACTTCCTGAATATAAAGTAAAAAAATTCATTCAAATTGGTGCCGCCGTTCCGGAATAATTAGTGTACATACATAAAAAAATTCATAGCCGATGAATGAAGAACCTCCCTCTTTTAGAAGTTGGTTAAAAAAATACCTTATCGGACCGATTAGACAAAAAAGAAAATCCGCTCCGCGTGGTTACTCAAATAAATGTGGTATTGCTAATTTGAAGGAAAATTTAAAAAGCTCTAACTTGTTCACAGAGCAAATGGTTGCATTTTGGATACATGTTTTAAGTTACTTTATATAATTGTATTATATAATGTGTAGAATCATTGGTTAAATTGACGAAAGCTATTTGCCTAACATTTTGTATAAGCAAGAAACTAAATGGGATATCAGCAAGGAACATAAATGATCTAAACCACTCAATAACTAATATAATTAGAGAGGCCCAAGGCTCAATAAAGGTCACAAAGCCAAAGAATGTGTTTACGCACCATATTGCAGCAGTTGCGGAGTCCTGGAACATAAAGCAGACACCAACATAGAGCAGATACAATCAGATGCCTGAACTACAAAAGCTCCTTGATGATACTGCTGGACGGAAAAGAAATAAGTAAAAATGGCTACGAAAAAAACAACAAACAAGACAAACAAGAGGCATGCAACAAGACAAGCTAATAGGGTAGCAAATAGCAGTGAAAAAAGCCAGAGAGGATACGGAATAGCAAGAGTGCTGAAAGTTAACATTGACACAGGAACAAATGTCATGGATCTCTTGTATAAAATGGCGGAGGTACAGAAGGCGGATCTAATTATAGTAGCAGAACCAAACCTGAAAAAACTAATAAACAGCCAGTGGTTTATCGACAGAAGAGGAGACGTTGTCTTGAAACCAATTGATAACAGGATACAAGTCGTAAACATTGAGGTATGTAAAGGGTTCGCATGGATAGAAACACCAAAAGTGGTTTTTGTTTGTTGCTACATATCCCCAAACGTAGATTTTCAACAATACTCGGCTTTCCTTCAAGGCTTAAAATAGGAAATAAGGAAACAGGTTAAAGAAATAATAGTAGGCGGAGATTTCAATGCCAAATATTACTTATGGTGCTCAAAAGTAGAAGATAACAGAGGAGAACTTCTTCCTGAATAGATGGCAGAAGACGAACCGGTAGTGCTGCAACAGAGGAAATGTACCAACGTTTGTACAAGGGCGTAGTGAGTCGTATATAGATATAACTTTCTGCATGAAGAAACTAGCAAAACACTGTAAAAAATAGGAGGTGATAGAAGTAAAAAATCCCAGTTTGCATCAATGCTACACGTTCTTTAGTAATATGATATAATTTGTATATTTTTACCTGATTAAATTTAATTATTTATCCTGTAATTTAAAATTTGTAAACATGTAATTCGTTTTTGATTCACAACTCTTTGGGTCTTATAACTTGTCACACTTTCTTCTTAACAGAGTTTGTAAAATGCTGTAGTTTATATCACATTATTTGGTTTGAATTTTAAGGTAAAAAAATATTTTATTTTTAATAAATTCTCATTTATTTACATTCCATTTCAGTATTAAAAATGTAAGGTTATAGTCAGTAATATAGTTCAGTTAGCATTTGTTGTGGATGTATACCCGATTCGTTTGAGACGACCACGGCATGTAGAGTCCGATCATTTAAGGTTGAGTATACAGTATGGAATTTGTAACATTTTGTGAAGTTTGTTTTAATCATGATTAGTAGCTTTGGACTGTTTTGATCGTAATTCTCTTTTTGATAATTTTCCATGGCTTGCCAATATTTGATTTATTACCTAGTAATCAGCGTAAGTTGGAAACTAGGTGAGAGTGCTCCAGGTTAAGAATAAGGTTGGCAAAAATTAAGAACAAATACCCCTAAAATTTGTCATGTGAGGCTGCGATAGAGATTTTCATTTTCGTTTCTTTTACGGTTGAACCGTCGAAGGCAGTACACAAATCTTGCCATTAGATCTGAAAGGGCAGACTGCCATGTGTCTTCTTTTGTTATAGTCCACTAATCAATAAGGTAAGATTTTGTCCCCTTATCTTTACAAACATGTAAAAATAACAAATTTTTTTTCAGGCCTTTAGCTTCGCTTCTTTTCTTTTCCTGCTTTTTTCCATTTTCTGATTTTTTCGGCTGTTCTAGTTTTCTGATTGTTGTGACTGTTCTGGCTCTATTTATTCTAGCCGTATTTCAAAAATGATTTTGACTTTGACGATTTAGCTCATTTTACATTTGAATAATGAGTTCGAATTAACCTTATAAAGTTCCATTTATCCACGATCAACAACAAGGATCAAGATAGCAGCGCTAGATCAAATAAATGGAAGTGGAAGGTATCGTGTAAATAAGCAAACACAAAGTAGGAGAAAACTTTAATTTAGAGAATAGGACCAAGACATCGATTTTTTTATGCATATAATAATAATAATAATTATAATAATGAAGAGAGATCGCCAAATACAGAGATCTGGAGGTCCAAATCCGAAGACAACGAGCAATGAACAGCGTCCAGATGATTCCCATAATACTGTCAACAACTGGAGTGATACCAATGAACCTAGGACCCGATAACATGGAAAGGGTTCCCACAAAGCTTCATACTTTTGGTGTCTTTGTATGCCTGGAGGGAGTGCGAAGCCGTTTGGCTTGTAAATCATAATAATGAAGGAATCCCATAACTGGAAAGCTCCATGTCTCGACGGGATCCAGAACTACTGGCTCAAAAAGTTCTGATGTATGTACCGTCAGCTGGCTAATCTTATTAATGATGTTTTTCTTCACCCAGCAAAAATGCCATTGTTCTTGACCTAAGGTATTACGTACCTCCTACCAAAGGATCAACACAACACACATGACCCAGCTAAGTATAGGACGATCACCTACTTACTCACACTGTATAAAGTGATTACCTCCTGCTTGACCCAACACATCTAAGCAAATAGCAAAATAACATCATTGCAACTTAACAGAAAGGATGCACGAGGGGAGCAATGGGATGCAAGGAACAATTGATGTTGAATCTGTCATATGTAACCAAGCCTGTACCAACCGAAGAAAACTCTTTGCTGCCTACGTGGATTAAAAGAAGGCTTTCGACTCAGCCATCCAGCGGTACCATCGAAACTACAATCCCAATACGAAGAGGAATATTTCAGGGCGATTCACTAAGCCCATTGTGGTTCTGCCTTGCAATGAACCCTCTGTCACGCCGTTTGAACTCCACCAGATACGGCTTTAGTATTAGAAAAAAACAACGGAGGTAGCAAGATTGAATCATCTTTTATACATGGATGATCTTAAACTGATGGCTGCTACCAAAAACCAGCTAGGTACCGTATTTTGAACATCGTTAAAGGAAAGATACAACCGGAAGCATTTGAGATGCACAACGGTGAAACCATAGCTGCAATGGAAGCAGATCAAACACACAAATATCTAGGTATGAAACAGGCTAAAGGAATTGACCATGGCACTATGAAGGACAAATTGACAGCTGAATTTGTCAGGAGGGTAAGGCGGGTATTACGAACTAATTTAAATAGTAAAAATTTGTTTAAGGCGTTCAACACGTATGCTTGCTCTGCGCTGAGCTACTCTTTTGGAATTGTAAAATGGAGCAGGACAGACATCGAAAACCTGCAAAGAAAAATAAGAATATTCCTAACAAAAGCACACAAACACCACCCTCGGAATGCTATTGAACGTACAATGTTTCCAATACACCAAGGAGGAAGAGGATTGGTCGATATTGGTAAGCAGCTTGATCAACAAATAATAAACTTACGTTCCTATTTCCATAGGTTAGCGGACTCTTCCACACAACATCAAGCAATATGCGAGGCAGACGATTCAACGCCGCTACAGCTGAGGGAACGGGATATTGCTTCTGACCACCGAACAGACCAAGAGAAGTTACAAGTCTGGCTACAGAAGCCACTTCATGGACGGCATCCAAATGAGGTCAACCAGGACAATGTCGACAACTTATCGTCGAACTACTGGTTGATTTCAGGAAAGATGCTTTCGGAAATGGAGGGCTTCTTGTTAGCTATCCAAGACCAGGTTATTCCGACGAAGAACTATCGGAAGTTTATTATCAGAGATCCCTCAATAGAAAATAACAAATGTAGATATGGCTGCCGAACATCAGGGACGATCCAGCACAGAGCTGGAGGATGCCAAGCGTTTGCCGCAACCGAGTATAAGAAAAGACACGATTTAACCGCTAAGATACTCCACCAAAAGTTAGCAGATAAGTTAAAACTATTGCAGGTAGGAAAAGTGCCTTACTACAAATACAATTTAGAGCGTGTTCTTAAAAACAAAGAGTTCAAGTTATACTGGGACCGAACGGTCCTAACAGATCAAACAGTTTTTCATAACTGACCAGACATTATACTAACAGATAAAATTTCCAGGCGAGCTACACTGATTGATATTGCTATACCTAATAACAACAACCTGAGACCAAATACAATGAGAAGATCGCCAAATACAGAAATTTGGGAGTGCAAATCCGCAGACAGTTGGCAATGAACAGCGTCCACACGATTCCCATAATAATGTCAACAACTGGAGTGATACCAAAGAACCTCCTGCAGAACATCAAGGGACTGGGCCTTAGTGAGCATCTGTATAAACCGATTCAGAAAGCACTTCTCCTTACAACCGCGCATACCGTCCGAAGTTTGTAGAAAGTACAGAAGACCACGCCACCTAGGACCCGATAACATGGAAAGGGTCTCCACAGAACTTCATACTTTTGGTGTCTTTGTATACCTGGTATGAGTGAATAATCCCTGGAGGGAGTGTGAAGCCGTTTGGCTTGTAAATCTGATAATAATAATAATATGAAAAATAATAAAGCCTTCGACTCGGTGCCACATGAGTGGCTCAAAACTACATTGAGAATGTATAGGATCGATTTTGTTTCCTTTTTAGAACGCATCATGTTAACCTGGAGAACTAGGATCCAATTGCAAGTGTCATCCAGCGACACCATCGAAACTAACACCATTCCGATACGAAGAGGAATGTTTCAGGGCGATTCACTTAGCCCATTGTGGTTCTGCCTTACAATGAACCCACTATCACGCCGTTTGAACTCAACCAGATACAGCTTTAGTGTTAGAAATAACAACGAAGAGGTAGTCAGAATGAATCATCTTCTATACATGGATGACCTTAAACTGATGGCTGCTACCAGAAACTAGCTGGAACAAATGCTTAAAATTATAGAGGAGTTCTCCGGGGATATCGGAATGCAATTTGGACAAATTTCGTATTTTGAACATCGTTAAAGGGAAGATACAACCGGGGGCTTTTGAAATGCAGAACGGTGAAACTATAGCTGCAATGGAGGCAGACCAAACATACAAATATCTAGGTATGAAACAGGCTAAAAGAATTGACCATGGCACTATGAAAGCTGAATTGACAACCGAATTTGTCAGGAGGGTAAGGCGGGTACTACGAACTAATTTAAATAGTAGAAATTTGTTTAAGGCGCTCAACACGTATGCTTGCTCAGCGCTGAGCTACTCCTTTGGAATTGTAAAATGGAGTAGGACGGACATCCAAAACCTGCAAAGAAAAATAAGGACACTCCTAACAAAAGCACAAAAACATCACCCTCGGAGTGCCATTGAACGTACAATGCTTCCAAGACACCAAGGAGGAAGAGGATTGGTGGATATTGGTAAACAGCTCGATCAACAAATAATAAACTTACGTTCATATTTCCACAGGTTAGCGGACTCTTCCACACTACATCGAGCAATATGCGAGGCAGACGACTCAACGCCGCTACAGTTGAGGGAACAAGATATTACTTCTCACCACCAAACAGACCAAGAGAAGTTACAAACCTGGCTACGGAAGCCACTTCATGGACGGCATCCAAATGAGGTCAATCAGGACAATGTCGACAACTCGGCGTCGAACTACTGGTTGATTTCAGGACAGATGTTTCCAGAAACGGAGGGCTTCTTGTTGGCTATCCAAGACCAGGTTATTCCGACGAAAAACTATCGGAAGTTCATCATTAGAGATCCCTCAATAGAGAATGACCAATGCAGATATGGCTGTCGAACATCGGAGACAGTCCAGCACATAACTGGAGGATGCCAAGCGTTTGCCGCAACCGAGTATAAGGAAAGACACGACTCAGCCGCTAAGATACTCCACCAAGAGTTAGCAGAAAAATTGAACCTATTACAGGTAGAAAAAGTGCCTTATTACAAATACATCCAGAGCCTATTCTTGAGAATAACCAGTTCAAGTTATATTGGGACCGAACGGTTCTGATGGATCAGACAGTTGCTCATAATAAACCAGATATTGTACTAATAGATAAAATTTCTAGGCGAACTACACTAATCGATATCGCTGTACCTAACAACAACAACCTAAGACCAAAATACAACGAGAAGATCGCCAAATACAGAGATCTGGAGGTGCAAATCCGAAGACAATGGACAATGAACAGCGTCCAGACGATTCTCATAATACTTTCAACACCTGGAGTGATACCAAAGAACCTCCTGCAGAACATTAGGGGACTGGGCTTTAGTGAGCATCTGTATAAACCGATGCAGAAAGCGACTCTCCTTGCAACTGCGCGAACCGTCCGAAAGTTCGTGGGAAATACAGCAGACCACGTCACCTAGAACTCGATAACATGAAAAGGGTTCCCACAGAGCTTCATACTTTTGGTATCTTTGTGTACCTGGTATGAGTGAATATTCCCTGGAGGGAGTGCGAAGCCGTTTGGCTTGTAAATCAAAATAATAAACAATATACTCCACCAAGAGTTAGCAGAAAAGTTAAACCTATTACAGGTAGGAAAAGTGCCTTATTACAAGTACCATCCAGAGCCTATTCTTGAAAACAACCAGTTCAAGTTATATTGGGACCGAACGGTTCTGACGGATCAAACAGTAGCTCATAATAGACCAGACATTATACTAATAGATAAAATTTCTAGGCGAACTACACTAATCGACATTGCTGTGCCTAACAACAACAACCTAAGGCCAAAATACAACGAGAAGATCGCCAAATACAGAGATCTGGAGGTCAAAATCCGAAGACAATGGGCAATGAACAGCGTCCAAACGATTCCCATAATACTGTCAACAACTGGGTAGCTATTCTCGTTCTTGAGAGAACGATCATCTTGATGGAAAGTGGGCGTGGTTCTCACTAAAAAGTGCGAAACCGTATTCAGAATACGGTTTCTTACTTTTTCGTGAGAACCACGGCCACTTTCCATCAAGATGATCGTTCTCTCGAGAACGAGAAAAGCCACCCAGCATATGGTTTCATACTTTTTCGTGAGAACCACGCCCACTTTCCATCAAGTGATCATTCTCTCAAGAACGAGAATAGGTACCCTGGAGTGATACCGAAGAATCTCTTGCAGAACATCAAGGGATTGGGCCTTAGTGAGCATCTTTATAAGCCGATGCAGAAAGCAATTCTCCTAGCAACCGCGCGAACCGTCCGAAAATTCATGGGAAATGCAGCAGACAACGTCATCTAGGACCCGATAACATGGAAAGGGTTCCCACAGAGCTTCATACTTTTGGTGTCTTTGTATGCCTGGTATGAGTGAATAATCCCTGGAGGGAGTGCGAAGCCGTTTGGCTTGTAAATCATGAATAATATACTCACATACTTAATGTCATACTTTGAAATTTGAATAATATTCATTTAATGAATATGGTTCTATGCCCACAAGTAGGTCAAATATTGTCTTTTTCAACTTTTTGAAATTTTTGTGTTGCTTAATATAGTTTGGTAAAGAATTATATATTTTAATACACTGATAATAAGCACTTTTTCACTCATAACCAGTCTATGTTTAGGATATATATAATCCATTGTTCGTGTTGGATATATCTTATGCGCCTCACTATTTACAAATAAGTGCTTATTTTTAACAAAAAACAATATACGTTCCTGTGTGTAAACTGCATGAACAGTAAGTAGTTTATGTTCCTTAAATTTACCCTAGCATGATTTCCCATAACTTAGATTTAATAATATTCTCAGTACCCTTTTTTGACATATGAAAACATTCGATATGTCTTTACAGTTTCCATACAGGACTATTCCATATCTTAACCAGGCTTCAGAATGTGCGTAGTAAAGCATTTTCTTTATATTTATTCCTACACATCTACTTATAATTCTAAGTGTGTAACAGACAGCATTTAGCCTACCTGTTAAATATTGAACATGGCATTCCAAATTCATACAACTATCTAGAAACATACCTAAGGACTTTACATTGTTCATAACCTGTACTTCACAACCATTTATAGTCAGTTTCTCCGGTTCTATTAATTTGGAACGATTGGTTTTAAAAATTGTGACATTTGTTTTTGAATTATTTAATATAAGTTTGTTTTTTGTAAACCAGTCACCAACCATCATCATAAACTGTTGTATGTCAGGTTCAAGAGAGGCAATGCCTCTGTATGATAACAAAATGTTGGTATCGTTTGCGTAGTTTGTTATTTTACAGTTTTCATTGTTCTCACATAATTCATTTAGATTGTTTACATATAATACGAATAGTATAGGTCCAATTACACTACTTTGCGGTATTCCGACTGTTATATATTTATTCTCTGAATATACTCTATTAATACCTTTTCCTATCACTACCCTTTGTTGCTTGGGCGTTAAATATGATTTGATCCACTTCAGAGCTGTTCCTCGTATATCATATAAATAAAGTTTCTGGTATAATATTTCATAGTCTAGAGTGTCATATGCTTTTGAAAGGTCGAAAACAACCCTACAGGAATCTCCTCTTCCTCTATTGTTTCAGTGATATTTGTTATGAAATCGAATAATGCAGTTTGTGTTATTTTGCCTTGAATGTATCCATGTTGAGTTTTATTTAAAAGATTGTTATTGTTCATAAAGCTAATTAATCGGTTACAAACAACACGCTCGAACATATTGGCAAATGATGGTAATAAGCGTATAGGGCGGTAATTTTCTATGTTTGATTCATCGCTTTCTTTAAAAACTGGAACAATCAGTGCCTGTTTTAGTTGATCTGGAAATATTCCGTATAGAATAGAATTATTTATTATGTACACCAGCGGTTTTAGAATGGCACTTATTACAAATTTAATTGTGTTATTAGATATTTCATCGTGTCCACTACTAAATTTGTTCTTAAGTTTTTTAACTATTTGTTGCGCTTCTTCACTATCTACTAACTCTAACTATATTTCAACTAGATTGTATATTATATCACAATTAAAGGGTCTATTGTGTAATTTTGCTAACAAGTTTGGGGCAATATTTACTAAGTAGCCTTTAAAATTATTAGCTATAGCTTCTTTGTTATCATTTATATTTATTTCCTTAACTTTTGATTTTCCCATGATCTCATTCACTATTGCTCAGGCTGATTTACTTTTGTTGTCTGAAATTCTCAATTTTTTTTCAAAACTTCTTTTTTTATATTCTTTTAACAGGGTATCATACTCTCTTTATTTTTGAGGCATACAAAGTTTTATATCGAACATTTACATTTTTTATTAAAAAAAGAATATCTAAATCCTTTTTACATCTTGCTACCTCTGGGTCATTCCGCGCAATATATTTTGGTTTCTGAACATTTTTATTTGATACGTTTTGAACTGGAAAATTTTCATAAAATCTATTTAAAAATATTCTTATAAATAAGTTCCACTGATTATTAACTGATTGTTTATCTAGTGTATTAATTTTATTCCAACTCTCCACTTCAAGTGCTTTTTGAACTGAATTTTATTTTTATTTTTAAATAATCTTCCTTGAATGAAAGCTGGTGTGTCGTAAGTTAATTCTATCGATAATTTTTGCGTAGTATGATCAGAAATAACAGTGTGAATTACTTCAGTATTCATGTTACCGTTAAAGTTAGTTAGTATATTATCAATACATGTTTTGCTTTTTTCTGTTATTCTTGTATATTCTAGTATAACATTAAAACAGTTATATAAGTTAATAACTGATATAAAATCATTGGTAGCTTTCGTTTTTGACAAAAAATCTATATTAAAATCACCGGCAATAACAGTAATATTTCTAGGGTTACAAAGAAGTAGCAATTGTTCAATTTTTTCAAGAAAAGTCTCATAATCACCAGTCGATGGACGGTACAGGTATACTAGAACGACACTTTTTTTCTTTATTTTAACTTCACAAGCGCAACACTTAAAGTAGTATTCCTCACTTATATTATTTATGTCTAATCTTGTTTTGTACTGCACATCCTTCCTCACATATATTGCATTTCCACCATGCTTGTTTTCCAAATTTCTGCAAAAACTGTTTGCTAGGGAATATCTTGTTATTCCATAGTTTTTGAGTGGATCTTGTGTTTTCCAATGTTCTGTAATACACAGATAAAAGCACCCCGGATTATTATCCAAAAGTTCTTCTACAAGTTCTACACTATTTCCAATTGACTGAACATTTTGGTGAATTATACAGAAATTACTTTTTAGGGCTTCTTTTTTATTTATCCTAGGAAAACATCTTCTTGAGTAGCTTGTCCATAATTTATATTTTCTTTATATTTTTCAATTTTATCTCGAAATGCTGGACACTTTGGCTCTCTTGCTGAGTGTATCCGATCTTTTTTCTTCAACCGTTTGCAGTTTGGACAGTCCAGTGATGTGTTTGCTAGACACCCTTTTCCCTCATGTTTGTCACCGCATTTATGGCAGCAGATTTCTAATCTACAGTATTTTGAGACATGTCCAAATAAACAACATTTATAACAGATAGGAATATTAAAATATTCTTGTACATACACTCTTGTTAGGTCAAAGGTAAGTTTTTCACTTTTTATCAACCATTTGAATATCATGGGATTTGTCTGTAGGATCTAGTTTTCCTTCTGTTTATTTCTACAATCTTTTCTAGTAATAATTTTAATATTTTCACCTATATTTTCACCAAATTTGCATTTCAGGATGTTCCTCAGTTAGAGTTGCCACGCATTTTTCCGTTTTATATCCCTCTTCGATTCCCGTAAACATTATCATTGGGTCGGTATTTTGGATTTCTTTGATCTCAAAATTATGACCTAGGTCTTTTTGCGTTCTTTTGTTCACTAAACACGTCATCTTGATTACTAATTTTCCCCTCTGTCGGCGGTGGTGTTCGAGTCATTGCATTTTCTGGCCTAAATAATTCATCAAATCCTTTTCCATTTTGTTCATTCATATTCGCTTTATTTAAATATACCTTCACACTATTTCCCTCATCCTGTATATCACTTTGTTTTGGTTCGAGCTTGTTTACAATGTTTGAATTCTTTTTTATGTGTCCAAATTTATCTAGATACGTTTTTATTTCCTGGCTTTTTTGCCAGCCTCAAGTCCAACAATTTTAATTATTTCTTGATTTGAAACTGATCCGATTGAATAATGTCGATTTAAAGTTCATTTTCTACACTCTCCCTCGGCATCATCACTTTCACTATCCATTAATGGCAACTTTTTACTGAATCCAACTGTAAATATATTTTTTAAGTTACCTATTAAACACTTTTTACCGGAGCGATTAAAAACACGTCTGTATCGGTTGAAGAACGAACGCGCATATAGAACATAATACAAATATATTTACATCTAACATAACATAAAATGTATAAACATCTTGGTAACTTTCTTTATGAAGATTACTTTTCATGCTCTTGGCAATTACAAGTTCTAGAACGTTTTGCAGCCAATTATTTACATAATCTTTAAAAACTATATAAGACCTATAGTTACCAAGAAAGGGTATAAAAAAATTGTAGGTACCATTCTTTTAAATATATATATATATATATATATATATATATATATATATATATATATATATATATATATATATATATATATATATATATATATATATATATATATATAAATATATATATATAATTTTTTGGAATAAAATGGAATTTTTATTGTGTTTGAAATAGTCGTTTTATTATGGAGCTATACACCAGCAGTCAGTAAATTAATAGCATTCCTGAAACCTATGTATTTTCTTGTTTGACCACTAGGTAAGTAACACAGCCAATGTAAAACAGGTGGCGCCTATTGGGTAATCAAAGCAAAGCACCGCTATCTCTAAAAGAGATATGGACCTAGCCAGCGACATATTGAGCTGTCGTACGCATCCGTTGCTGTACCCTGTAAAAGGGGAAACCGCGACAACATTTTAAAAGAAAACCACTCGACAAATATGGAAACCGGTATACTGGTGGTCTAAAGAAGTAACAAAAGCCAGGAAGCAATGTATACACGCCAGAAGAAACATGGCAAGAGCAAATAAAAGCACATATGAGAATAAGAAAATAGGCTGCCACCAAAATTAGCAAACTAAGAGAACAGCATTAAAAAATTCCATCATATGAGCAAAAAAAAGGAACAAAACTATTGAGGAAGTAGACAGAGATATATGGGGAAACGGCTACAGAATAGTTATGAGCAAAGTGAGAGCTCACCTTTAAATTTGCCAGATTACGAACAGTTAAAAACAGCTGGGACCTTGTTTCCGAAACACCCAATAGGAAGATGGGAGAAAATACGAGTTAGAGAAGCAGATATACCACCATTCTACATCGAAGAATTGAAAAATACAGCAGTGAAGCTAAAGGACAAAAAGGTCCCAGGCCGGGACAACATACCGGCAGGGGTAATCAAAACAGTGCCTGAAATTTTTTGAACTAGTGAACCAAATCCTGGGGTCAGGCGAATATCCGAAAGAATGGAAAACAACACGGCTGGTCTTGATAGAAAAAGAAAGAAAGCCAAGTAAAGAAATATCGACCCATCTGCCTAACAGACTACTGGAACACTTAATACTCGGTAAACTGAAAGAAGAAATAGACAGGATTGGCCGCCTGTCCGATGAAGAGTACGATTTTCGAGAAGCGAGATCAACACCAAGTGCACTTAGAAGGGTTTGCGAAGTAGTAAAAGAGACCAGACAGATCCCACGAGGACGAAGAAAGTTATGCACCTCATTAAGAGTAGATGTGGAAAACGCCTTCGAAACAGCGTCTTGGTCTAGAACAATTGAAGATCTGAAAAGAAGAGGGATTGCTCCCTATTTGTTTAGTGTAATTGAAAGGTATTTTGAAATCAGATCGCTCATAATAAGAGAAAGGGAGAAAATGGAGGTATCATGTGGAGTCTCGCAGGGATCCGTGATTGGGCACATTCTGTGGAATGTTTACTACGATGGAGTACTGAGCCTACCGGTACCAGATAGAGTAATGATGATAGAATACGCAGACAATCTTAGAATCTTAGTAGAAATTAGGGGTGCAGAAAGAATAGAGGAAGTAGGAGATCCTACACCCAACAATTTAAACTGACCGCACATAAAACTGAAGCAGTCATTCTGGTTGCTGGAACGAAAACAAAGACCATAAGAGTAAGGGTGGAAGGAGTAAGAGTATAAATTCAGGAACATGCCAAGTACCTCGGGATATATTTGGATAGAAACATGACCATGGGTACGCATATATGCAAAACAGAAGAAAACAGAAGCAAGCAGGAGAATTCTTTGCTTTATTGGAGAATCCATCATATTATACGAAGTCTGATATGGGAGAGGGCAATGTATAAAAACATACATAAAAGCGCGCTACTGAAAGTACAAAGAAGAATGACTATTAGAATATCACGGCCAAGAGATTATCATCAAGAAGCCATCAGTGCGCTGAGCTCTCAAATTATCAGTTCCAAGATGGTTTGGAAATGATTTGAGTAAGAATAATAAAATCATCCTCATGTGGGTACCGGGATATACCGGGATAGAGGGGATTGAAATAGTAGACAAACTCGCGAGAAAATGGGCTGAGAAACCTTTTCTGGGGCCAGAGCCTTTCTGTGGAATCAGTAGCAGCGTAATGCTGGAAGAACTAAAGATATATAAGAAAGCAGTAGATCCAATTATTGGACGGAACTGCAAGGATTGAGACAAGCGAAGATACGTCTGGGCAACTACGACCAGAAAAGATTCAAAGAATGCATAAGCTTAAGTAAAAATCAGCTCAGATTTCGCATGGGGGTTCTGATGGGGCATTGTCACCTGAAGGGACACTTCAAGAAACTCGGACTGGTAGCAAGAGAATAGTGCAGATTCTGTGAGGAGAAGGACACCAAATTGAAGAAGGAGAGCTACCCACCTTGAAGCCGATCAACATCCTGAAATTCCTGAGAGAAATGGGACTGGAGGACCTGCTCTAGCAGATAAGGTAACTCTTACGACTGGGCAGCAGTAGGGAAGTACAATAGATCCACCAGGTCGCAGTGTACAGATCCCCAACTCTACGCACATACATACAACAGAAGCATTTAGAACAGCATCAACAAAAGCCATACTTGTAATCGCAAAATGTCCGCCAATTAATCTCCAAGCAAAAAAGAGAGCCCAAATAGAGAAAGGAGAAAGGACATTGAGAAACGCGGCACGTGAAGCAATGATGACATCCTGGCAAGAAGAATGGGGCAACGAGGACGGAACTGCTGAGTGAAAGAAGAGACTTATAGCAACCGTTAAAATATGGACAGAAAGAAAGCATGGTGAAGTTGATTTCTTTTTAAATCAAATAGTCACCGGACACGAATACTTCCAGGCTTATCTTAAAGGTTTTAAGGAAACTCACGAGTGCCTTTACTGCAGTGGAGTGGATACCGCAGAGCACACCTGCTACAAAAAGATGCTAGAGTTCGAAGACAATTGGAAAGAGGTATTCAGGGAGGCTAAACAGATTTTGACAGAAAAAAAGGAGGGAGAAAAATGACAGGGATAAATGAGACAGGAAAACAACATGTATAGATCGATTACCAACGAACAGACCAAGACTTCCTGAAGTAATGCTGCCAGGTTTCTCAAGAAGTCTGATACTACTAAGGTCCCCAGGGTGTGATTTTAATGTGTAGGGTGTCCTCTAGAATGAAGCCGCGAGTCCCAAACAGAGTGCATAAAAAGCATTTCCACATACACAAAAAAACTACTACTTATACTACTATTACTTTTGATTTCAAGCCAAAACGCTTCGCACTCCCTCCCGGGAATATTGAATAAAAATACCAAAAGTAGGAAGCTCTGTGGGAACACTTTCTATGTTATCGGGTCCTAGGTGACGTGGTCTGTTGTATTTCCTACGAACTTTCAGGCAGTTCGCAAAGTTGCAAGGAGAACTGCTTTCTGAATTGGCTTATACAGATGCTCACTAAGGCCCAGTCCCTTGATGTTCTACAGGAGGTTCTTTGGTATCACTCCAATTGTTCATAAAACTATGGGAATCGTTTGGACGCTGTTCATTGCCCATGTCTTCGGATTTGCACCTCCAGATCTCTAAAGTTGTATAGCAATGTCGATTAATGTAGTTCGCATAAAAATTTTATCTGTTGGTATAATGTCTGGTTTATTATGAGTAACTGTCTGATCCGTCAGAACCGTTCAGTATCCTCCAGTTATGTGCTGGATTGTCTTTGATGTTCGACAGCCATATCTGCATTGGTCATTTTCTATTGAGGGATCTTTGATGATGAACTTCCGATAGTTTTTCATCGGAATAACCGGATCTTGGGTAGCTAACAAGAAGCCCTGTGTTTCCGCAAAACATCTGTCCTGAAATCAACTAGTAGTTCGACGCTGAGGTGTCGACATTGTCCTGATTGACCTCACTTGGCTGCCATCCATGAAATGGTTTCTGTAGCCAGGTTTTTAACTCCTCTTGGTCTATTTGGTGGTGAGAAGCAATATCCTGTTCCTTCAGATAAGCGGCGTTGAATCGTCTGCTTCGCATATTGCTCGATGTAGTATGGTAGAGTCCGCTAACCTGTGAAAATATGAACGTAAGTTTATTATTTGTTGATCGAGCTGCGTCCTTATTTTTCTTTGCAGGTTTTGGACGTCCGTCCTGCTCCATTTTACAATTCCAAAAGAGTAGCTAAGTGCAGAGTAAACCTACGTGTTGAGTGCCTTAAACAAATTTCTAGTATTTAGGTTAATTCGTAATACCCACCTTACCCTCCCGACAAATTCGTTTGTTAATTCGACTTTTATAGTACAATGGTCAATTCTTTTAGTCTGTTTCATACCTAGGTATTTGTATGTTTGTTCTGCTTCCATTGCAGCTATAGTTTCACCGTTCTGCATTTCAAATACTCCTGATTGTATATTAACTTTAACGATATTCAAGATACGGCACATGTCAGGTCCAAATTGCATTCCGATATCCCCGGAGAACTCTTATACAATTTTAAGCATTTGTTCCAGCTGCTTTCTAGTAGCAGCCATCAGTTTATCCATGCATAGAACTCTTACTATCTCTTCGTTGTTATTTCTAATACTAAAGCCGTATCTGATGGAGTTCAAACGGCGTGATACTGGATTCATTGTAAGGCAGAACTACAATGGGCTAAGTAAATCGCTCTGAAATATTCCCCTTCGTATCGGAATTGTGTTAGTTTCGATGGGGTCGCTGGATAGTACTTGCAATTGGGTCCTAGTTCTCTAGGTGGACATGATGCGTTCTAAAAAGGCAACAAAATTGTTGTCGACACTATATATTCTCAATATAGTTGTGAGCAACTCATGTGGCACTGGGTCGAAGACGTAGGCAGCAAAGAGATTTCTTCGGTTGGTACAAGTTTGATTATATATGACAGAGTCAACTGTCAGTTGTTCCTTGCCTTCCATTGCTTCCTTCGTGCACCCTTTCTGTTGAGTTGCAATGATTTATTTTTCTCACATTGCGTTGCATAGATGCGTTGGGGCAAGTAGGAGGTGATCACTTTATTCAGTGTGGGAATGCAGGTGATTGACTTATACTTAGCTGGGTCATGTGTGTTGTGTTGGTTCTTTGGTAAGAGATATGTAATACCTTCGGTCAAGAAAAATGGCATTTTCGGGAAACTAAACTAATAAGAACATATTTTGAAAATTCTTGATTTTTTTAACATATCAAAATGATACTTTCTCAAATTTATTAAGTTAATAAGTTCATTTATGGTTTCATCCGCTAGACGCACTTCATTGCCACCGTTTTGAGAAATCTTGATAGTTCTTGAGCCACCAATAAAGACAAAATGAATTGAATATGGCTCCGCCCGTTGGCCATGATATTCGACTTTGCGTTAATGTGGCCTTAACCTGGAAAAATGCTGTGTTCAAGGTTGTGTGTGACCCTGACCTTGGCCTTGTTCGAGGCCACCGTGATTTTGCAGGAGGTATTTTCGGCGTGTGACCTTGAAGTTATGTCGCGTAGTTTAGGGTGACCTTCAATGGTTTTATATATGATATGGGGCAGTTTCATTCATCATATTTCTCTGACTTGCATAGGTTGTATATGTACTATTATTATTTGTCAAATTATGGCATATGCTTGTGAAAATTGTGGTTCTAAGTTTGCTGCGAGATTTATTGAAGAGCCAGGAGGAAAGTGGCTCCGAATTGAAGAGCGTACATCGGTGATTCCAGTAGTTAACTGCGCTACATGTAATGTGGATGTTCCAGGAAATCAAAGGTTAGCACATCAACGAACACAACAATATAAAAATAATTCACGTTTGCCAGTATGTCATGGTGTGCAACTCGTTGAATGTGCTTTCAAAAATGGAATTGCAACCTATCGGGTTAGCAGTGATATGAAGCATTCCAATTATGTAATGTTTTTTGCAGACATTAAGTCGAAGGTGGTGAAATTTGTTTATAATGTATTACGTGTGCATCAAGCTTTAAAAGTTAACATGACAGCTGCTGGCGAGTACATGCTTCCATCACAAGAAATATTCAGTGAGAAATTCTTCAGCACTGCTAATCAAATAATTACTATAGAAAGTGATTTGGATGCCGCTTACCATTCTTTCATCGAATTAATAAAAACGCAGGCGACAGAGTTTCAGGAGAAAGATTCAGGTATGTAAAAATTAAATCTTATTTTTATAGTTTTTTTTTCTTGTTATAGGATGGGCTCTTGTACGAATTTTATACTCGGAAGTTAGCATCAACAAGTATACGGCCATAAGTAGCTCATCATTCATCAAGTTGCCGGGTTCTATTGAAAAGAGAGGAGCTGTCGTCAATGTGACCAACCAGGACGAATTTTGCTTTGTGTGGGCTGTAACATCAGCATTGGTCACGCCAGCAGCAGCACCTTCACAGCTGTCATCTTATCCCCATTTTTCTAGAGTGCTAAATTTAACAGGTATGGATTTTCCAGTAAAATTACGTGACATTAAAAAATTTGAGGAAATGAACAACATATCCATTAACGTATATGGTCTCGAATCTAAATACGAAAATAATAAAGTAATAGATGAAGTTGTTGGTCCACGGTAAATTTATTGTTAATTACAAAAAACTGTAGTAGTAAAGACGGTGGTGAACATTTTTGTGATACGACTTGTTCAAAAAGTCATTATTGTTGGATTAAGGATTTATCACGCTTAGTTTCAAGTCAAATTAGTTATCAACAACATAAAATATATTTTTGTGATGGTTGTCTCACTAATTTTAATACACCGTCAGCTTTATCTTTATATCAAAACTACGCTTGTAAGCACATTTTTACGCAAACACCCTCAGTGGATTTAAAAATTGATAAATTTGGAAAGAGTGTGCCGGAAAATATTTTAAAATTCGAAGGTATAGAAAAGCAAATGCGCGTTCCATTCGTGGTTTATGCAGATTTCGAATCTGTTTTAAAATCTGTTGACCTGGTATAACCAAACCCACAAAATTCTTACACTGTAAAAAGTTTTAAACATGAACCATATTCTTTTGCTTATTTAATTAAATGCTCTTTTGACGACTAAATTTCGAAATTTGAGCTATTTTGGGGGAATAATGCAGCTCAAGTCTTTGTGGATCGTATTGATTGTGATTTAAAGGCTCTATATAACACATATTGAAACGACATTACGCCAATGAAACGGTTGACGCCTGAAGAAATAAGTGAGTTAAATGGTGCTAAAATATGTGGTATATGTGAAGGTCCTTTCGAAGACGGTGAGATTAAACTACGAGATCATTGTCATATAACTGGTGCAAAAAGATTAGGTGCTGCACATTCCGTTTGTAATTTAAATTATAAATTACCCTCTTTTATCCCTATTATATTTCATAACTTAAGCGGCTACGACAGCCATTTATTTATAAAAGAGTTATGTAAATATGGGTATAAAATTGATATTTTGGCTCAAAGTGAAGAAAAGTATATGTCCTTTACCAAACGCATTTATGTGCACGATTGTTTTGATAGTAAATATGGAAAAGTCAAGAGGAAATATTTAAAATTCCGGTTCAATGGCAGTTTTAAATTTCTGTCAACGTCTGTGTAAAATTTAGGCAGCGGTTTAAACGATGATGATTTCATTGAAACACGGAAACATTTTTCAAATATCGAACAATTTAATTTGAAGTGTCAAAAGGGTGTTTTTCCCTATAGCTTTATTGACTCTATAGAAAAAATGAAAAATACATGTCTTCCAAGTAAAGATCAATTTTATGATAATTTACGGGAAGAACATATTAGTGATGAAAGCTATAGGCGAGCAAAAAAAGTATGGCGCTTGTTTGGGTGTAAAACTTTGGGGGACTATCCAGACGTGTGTTTAAGATGAGATGTGTTGCTATTGTGCGATGGTTTTGAGCAATCCGACACACTACTCTACCCTTCCAAGTTTATCATTTGACTGTATATTGCGTATGACTAAGGTAGAGCTAGAGCCCTTAACTTATATAAACATGATACATTTTTTTAAGTAAGGTATACGCGGCGGCATAAGCTAGTGTACAGAAAGGAAGCACATCGCTAATAATATTTATTTATCAGACTATGACCCAACAAAACCGTCTTCATTTATAACATACCTTAATTCTACAAATCTATATGTACATAGTATGTCACAAGCATTACCATTTGGCGATTTTCGATGGTTAACAAAGTGCGAAATACTCAATTTAAGTATTATGGCTGTTGGTGATGATAGTTTACATGGCTACGTTTTGGAAGTGGATGTACATTATCCGACTGAGTTGCACAATGCACATGCTGATGATCCATTTCTAGTAGAAAATATCATACCGCCAACAGAAAACGCGAAATTGCCGAAATTAATTCCTAATGTAAAAGATAAAAGAAAATAAATTGTACACTATAGAACCTTAAAACAAGCCATCGCCAACGGCTTAGTGGTAATGCAAACTCATCGAGTATCACAGATTAACCAATCAAAATTGCTAAAAACGTATATTGATTTTAATACCAATTTACAAAACTTGGAAAATGTGGAAAATCGAAAGGATATAAAATTAGTAACGCATTGGGAAAACAGTGTAGGCAAAAATGGAGATAGAGCAGTAATATTCCACCCAAATTTCAATAGTAGCTCGATATTTATCGAAAATTTTATTGCTATATTTATGAATAATATAATTTTATTAAATCCAAGTTTGGCGATGATGGTTCGTTACTTTAGACCGATACTGTCTCGCTTATATTAAAAGTGTACACAGAAAACTATTATTAAACCATATCAGAAAACCCCGAAAAATTTGATACATCAAATTATCCCGAAATAAATAATTTCAGTATAATTGAAAGTAATTCTGTAGTTGGTAGAATGAAAAATGAGTTACCTGGTGATCCGATAATAAGTTTTTATGGTACCAGCGCGAAGGCTTATTATGTAAAGTCCATTAATAATGAATTTAAAAAGCCAAAGGTATCAAGAAATCTGTTATCGAGAAAGACTTTCATCAGGAATACTACCAAAGAATTGTTGAACGGGGTGGTTTGATATTAAGAAAGATGAAGGCATTTAGAAGTGAATTACATAACATTTATACCAACATAATAAATAAAGTAGCATTATCACATAGCAATGATAAACGTTATGTAATTCCCAATTCAACCAAAACTCTACCTTGAGGACATGTAGACATAGATTTTTACAAAACAGACCCGGAAGAAAATTTAGCAAATTTAGTCACTGTGTTGGAATCATTTCTAAGTCAGGACAGCACGGAATCTGGAAAATCCATATTTCATTATTTGTATTGTTTTTATTAGTTCCATTGACCATACAACATTAATGTATAGCGGAAATATTGTATTTTTTTTTTAAATAAAAAACATTTATTCATTACTTGATTGCTTTTTATTCAACCTTTATTTTAAAATTATAAATACAATGAAGTATTGACACATAACAAACAACAAAGTTATTGTTGAAAAATTTGTTTAACAGTAAATTAAACGCACAGGTCCACGAGTAAATGTTTAAAGTGGAGCAGTTTTGTTGGCAAGATCCTCCATAGTCTTTTCAATTTTCAACATTCTAGAATTAAGTTCATCACGCAGTTCGTCTTGTCTAAGCTCATATACTGCAATAACAGAGTCATCAATGTATCCTCTAAGTTCTTGAGAAGTTTCAATTAATTTCTTGCGTACATAACCTTCAAGTTGGTTTTTGAATATATCTTTAATAACAATTGTTGAGTTATGTGCAGCTTTCTGCGTATCTTGCACACACTGAGCAAGGTTATTACCAACATAACTTCGTGTAACCGCATCGTCTCCTTCAAGAGACTAAATAGCACAATCTCTTGTTTCTCATGTCGTAATCTCTATTAGGCATAAGCTTAAATCCTATTTCTGAAGGTCCGCGCGTAAAGTTAAAATCCTTTAATTTTCTTTTGCGACCGAACTTATCAATAGTGTTTACTTCTGATATTGTTATTTGAGACTAATTTGAAACCATTACTTTTCACCCTAATATATGGTTCTATTTCATTAATAAACAGACTATGCAGAAAAATATGGAGTGCAAAACGTATTTTAAGTCATGTTTAATAAATACACATACAGATTCATTTTACTATTGTTTTATTGGTAAAAAATGAAAATATAAGAAAAAAAAATAACTTTAATTTTTATTATAAAAAATAAAAATATAACAACCAAAAAAAAAATAAATAAAGAAATAAAATACATAAATTAATTTCTTCTGTGTAGGTAAGCTTCTTTTTGGACCCAATTTCATCTCTGGACGACGCGTTCATTAATGTCCTTGCCCTGGTAGTGAACTAGTCCACAAAAACCGCATTGTACAAATTTGACCCTGAAAAGGTCATTGTAGTTGAAATCGTGTGAGAGATCATGCCGCTAGCAGATACCTTGCCTTTTACAATGATAAGTTAAACAAGAAACTCTTGGTATATACTTGTAAGTTTTGGCTGCTTCACCAGGTTGTTCATCAGTTGGAAACATGATGTTTGAATATGTTGTACTTTTCAAACTCTGTACTATATTTATGTGTTACTTTTTAAAATAACCTTGGCAGGGACAAAAAAAAATCCTTGAAAATTACAACCTCGAAAACGACCCTGGCATTGTCGGTTACGTTGGCCTTGGCCTTGACCTTGCATTCGACAAGTTTAAATACTATACTTGATGCATCAAACAAAAGGAATAAAGGTGGTGTATTGGGGAAAATAGGCATAAAAGCAGACTTGCTGGCTAGAGCTCCTCACAATTCGTCAGAACAGCAACCAGTACAATAGTAAGTGCAAGTCAAAATAAAGCAAGAAAAAAAAAACGAAGATATCTTGAAAAGCACACATTTGGATGTACTTAATGTGAGTTGCGGATCCCAGATATTGGAAAACGAGTATTCTGGAAGTGTTAACTCCACTGTCTCCGATATTGGGATGCCGCAAACTATTAAAGAGGCGGTTTAAGCAGCGTTATGAAGGCGATGAAATATCTAATGTTTCATCGCCTTCGTCACTGAACGAAACTGATGCTTCAAAATGTTCTGACATCCCAACCGGAGTTGGCTGAGGGCTTTACCAGCTCGCAAAAGACAAAACTATTGGACATGTTTAAATTTAAAAAAGACTTGATGAATAAACTTAGTGAGAATGACAGTGCGATAGCTGAACTTGAAAAGCAACTACTCGATATACAAAAACAGTATCAGAAAAAGTGCGGGTGAGCGGTACAAAAGACAATTGACTTTGATAAGTTGTATAGTAGATGTTAAGTAGTTATAAGTATTAGTTTATAATTTATAGTATTAAGTTTGTAAATATATTTTGTAAATGAATTTTGTAGATTAATAAAAAAGATGGGTTTGATAAAAATATTTTTATATTTTTCAAATATATATTTTTTATATATAGAAAAAAAAATTGCTTGAAAATATACTTTTTGGAGTTTTATTTCGTATAGGACCTTTCCCGCATAATATTAGGTAGTAAAAAAATGCCATTAATCCATTAAAACCAGGTTTTAGCATAGTTGTCATTATTTTTAATAATATTTACATGCTAAAACATGGTTTGGTTCAAAAAGTTCAGGTTCTCTCGCCAGAACTTCTAATACTCTGCATCTCAATATTGTATGTTTTTATGAAGAAAAAAACGAAATATTGGTTACAAAGTATAATAACCAACTAAAACTACGATCAAAGTATTTCGTGGTCCTGAAAAGGACCGTTTTGTTGCAGAAACATGCGACTCTTTATGGTGTTGCAGAGTTGCATGGTCCTTCATCGGTGGCGTTGCTTTCCGCCCATTGGACTATAAAGTCCCAGGGGGCATCCCATCTAGGATCATTCTCGACAATTGTCCGTGGTAGAATCTACCACCGGACATTGGATTGGTTCTCCTTGCTTATTGGGCATTTTGATTTCGAATTATTGTAATAAGTATTGGTGGTCGTATATATAGAGACAAATTAGTGGTGGGGGCTAATGACAAATATCGTATTACGTATTGGGACCAGAGTTGTATGTGATCTCATATACGAACGAATGACTTTGTCGGGTTCCACCAGCACCTAAAATGTAATATTTTGTATCCAATATTGTATGTTCTATAAATACAATATTAGTAACAAAGTACTAATTCCAACTAAAACTCCGATCAAAGTATTCTGTAGTCTTGAAAAGGACCGTTGTTTTGTATCCGGGGGCCGGGGAGGGGGTGAGGTTTATGGTGGCACATCCTCATCGACAGACCACCAGCTCGAAGAGTCGCAAGGACCCTGGGGATCTTCGAGCGTCGGCGATGTAGGAATTTTCAACACCGCGTCCTCCATTGAGTCCGGCTCCGACTGCGGACTGACATCTTCGAGGCGCTGAAGCACCCAGTCACCCACGTCGTCTAACTTCAAAAGACCAGGATCGTGGTCATAGAGCCCATCCAAGTCGTCCCAACGTAGGACGTCAATCTCAAAGTCCACGTCGTCGTCGAAGTCCTCCAATTCTTCATCGTTGCCGGCGACGGTGTCGTCGCTAAATATTGAAGAGCCTCTATTTGCTTGTCTTTGTTCTTCCATGTTAGTGGTATGAAAGTTGAAGAAGATATGACTGTGTAACTGGCCCGGCCTCATTATACATTACAACCCCCAGCTTATAGAATTATTGATTTTTTTCAAAAAACCACGGAATTTAATTTTTTTTTTGGCTTAGAAAATAAAACTAATTCCTAACATTTGGTGAAGAATACATTAAAAAAAATTAATAGAAACTTGACACTTAAACGACGAGATAAATCGTCGTTAAACGAATATCTCGCCCCATAAGTGACGACTACTAAACTATAATCAAAATATAATGTGGTTCTGAAAAGGACCGTTTTTGTGGCCCGTAAAGGGGCTGGGGGGAAGGTCAAGTGTCTACCGTGGAGCAATACCCAACGATAGTAACACCGACCTAGGTGCAGCCCTTGGTCTTCTCCTTGGCTGTACCTGGACCTCGGGCTGCCAAAGCCGTACTGGCGGTGTCGCCGTCGCTGGTGGTGTCGACGTTGCTGGTGGTGCCGTCGGTGCTGGCGTTGCGGGCGGTGCCGAAGGTGCTGGTCCTGGTGAGGTACTCCTGCACTCCGCACACGTACATTTGCCGGGCATGAATGGCCTTACAATGGCAATAAACTTTTTTGGGGGTATCTTCCATTCTGACGGTCGAATGTGTAATGATGAAATAATCCGAATACCGCTCCTATATACATTCAAGAAAGTTGAAGGGGGTAGGGTGGTGTGCAATTATTCGTTACATTCAACATACTGTTCAAACGGTATATCGACAAAACGATTTGGTTTTATTTGACAAGAAGGACGCTTCACGCCATAAAAAGTCGCCCTTGGCGTGACTATGTAGCGCTTTGCGACATAATACGTCGCGCTTCGCGCGTCTATATGGCGCTTCGACCATAATATGTTGCGCTTCGAGGAACTATATGGCGCTTGCGCCATAATATATCGCGCTCCGCGCGACTATATAGCGCTTCGCTCCACAATACGTCGCTTCACGCGACATATTCCATCTCCCTAGCCAGCCGACACCAGCTGGATCGCGTTTAAGTGACGACCATTCCATTCGCCTTTTGTGTAATGAAATCGCGTGCAAACGAGCGGACCATTGCTTTTTTGTTGGTGGAGCCGCTCGCGCACTAAAGGCCGGTAGGTTTAAATTTTCCTTCGATATATATGTAACTTTCGGCGATATCCAGAATAATATTTTCAAATTAATGGGGATACGGACTTCATCGGAATTGTTGAATGATGGAGATCCGTATGGTTTATACGTATGCTCTTCGAGACTAATAATGGAATTGCCCAAAATGAGCTCGGAGAAAGCCTCTATTTTATCGTTGGAGGTGGAAATCATTTTCGCACCTTAAGACCGATTGATTTTAAAAATTTATAGTCTTCAGCAGATAACTGTTGAGATGCTTGCGATCTAATGTCTGGATGACGGCTAACCTTGACTTTAACTCTTCTTTTACTTTTATTATCTTAGTCGACAGCATACACAGTTGACGATTGAAGCAAAAACCCATTTCTCTGAGAGTTTCTTCAATTCCAATTTCACCATGACTTTCTCGCCTTTAAAATTGATTAGATCACCGCCATCGTCCAAGATGCGAAGAATAATGTTGTCGATAAACTGACGTCCTTCCGGCATTAACGGTATATAAATATTATTTTTTAGTTCTTAACTGATTTGGTAACCGGGCTCCACATCGATATCGAATTCGAATAAGGTGTGACCTTCTACAAAATTCATATATGCTCCAGAAATTATATTATAATCCACGCGTATGCTGCGTAGTTTCATTATTTCCACCATTTCGGTAGACTCGTGCTTTTTGTTTCTTTTTAACACGGTATAATTAAATACTAAAATTTTACTGATACTCGCCTCTCCCCGGAAACCTATAGTATATTGGGATTTCAGTTCACATTTCAGCGTTATATTATTAGCGACTAAGGAAAAGATTCCATCATTCTTTTCTTCAGTTGAATTCCTCAAAGCCTCCGACATAGCTTTTTCTATTTCATCTATTTCATAGGCCTCAGGTGGAATCTGCAATTGTATCGGTTCGGTGGTGTGACCCTCCTTCATGTAGGCTAACTTACTGTTGCTTTCATCCACTTTAAAAATTGAATTGTATATGTAAAATCCCAGCAGTGCAAGACCATATTTGTTTTCCTTATGTAATTCGATGGGTGGATAAAAATCGGCGCTTAAGACACTCGAGTGTCCTGCTAGTGTGAACGTATAAGACATGACTAATCATTAAAACAGCCGACATCTCGGTTTTATTATTAGCGACAACATTTAAAAAGATTCATCTTCGCATCTTTTCTTACTGCATTAGATGGTGATGTTTTAATGCTATTTTCTGCTTTTATGCTCACATCGCTGATTTGTCAAGAACAACAAAATATTTTTCTAAACTTAAGACCGTCATCAGCCGTATTCTGGTTTAAATTGCTGCTGGAATAATGTTTGCAACCCCACTGATATTTTAATATATCGATATCGTTTTTGAGGTGCTCGGGCAACTTATCTCAAACGAATGGAATTTCATTTGGGGCTAATGCAATCATTACTTCCTTGGGCATGTTTTCTAGCTATTTCACGGTCATTTTCCTTAATCCACCGGCTAGATGAAATGCTTTCAGTGATCGCAACATTTTAGTATAGTTGTTGTGATTCATTTGCAGTGTTAATGGTGGCGATGATGACATATTTTACGCTGATGATTCGATAAGAAACTTTAAGCACAAATGTCCACACCAGACTGTTCCAAAATCCTGTTGACGATCGTATGTATAGTAAATAATTTTTGATGGTTCGGATCCCGTTTGTAGATATTGCACCTATTAGATCGGTGGGGGTAAATCGCCGAAGCTGTCATGATATATTACTTTAGAATTGTTTTTTCTATAAGCTACCCAATGAGTCCCTTCACCAGACGTACTATCCAAATTCACTATTGCTGCTTCGTAACGTCGAGGACCTTGTTTATCTAATGAATCCCTCACATAAACACCTCGAAAGTGTCCTATTCTCTTCTTTTTGGCATATTTTTCAATATCGATGTTAGATAGTGGTCTTCAAGGTAGGGATTGAATTAGTTTTTTGATTTACAATTTAAAAATAATCCCTTTCCTTTACGATATGGCTTTAGAAACAAACCATTTCCTTTCGATTTCAGATACAGGCCCGCACCGGTTTTATCTTCACTGCTTTTTTTGCAGCTTTTACGTCACGCACAATTCCTGCTGCTCCACCCGCTAATGAACCCAACCACAACCCGGCAAAAATTGGTATTAATGGTAATATTCCACCAGTCTTAGGAATCGGTATTATTCTCGATGTACGAACCTTCCTTTTGCCACCTGCCGCTTTTACCGATCTACATGCTGCCAACAGAGCTATTTTAGATGCATTCATGAGATTTTTTTCCAACACATTTTTTCTTCCAGCTTTTACTAACTCCTTTAGAACTGCTTGTCGAATAGCTGTTCCGAAACTGACTTTCCGAATATGTCGACTTTTATTGACACCTTTCGCTTTTGTATGATGTGTGCCTTTATTAGATGTTTTTTGTTGGTTAATGCTGTTTTGCCTTCATAAAGTTTGTAACTAACCGAGCTGCTGTTTTTTCACTTAAACTGGATCTTTCGATTTTACTCTATTCCAAGCACTTTGTTCGAGCTCGTAATCTGCTCGATGTTTTACACTTATGTGGTCTTTGTTATGTAAATAGGCTAAATCGTGTTTTTTGCATGCGGCATCTAAAGGATTAATGCCCGGATCACCTCTTGTTACACGTTTTATTACTTTTGTTCCGGGTCCGCAATGGTAATTTATTTATTAACGAATTCACAATACCGTGTCCAGTTTTATTGGAAACGTGAGACCGTCCACTTCGTTTGACGTTCGGCATCTGTATGACAGTTTTTGTGAAAATTTGTCTATAAAGTATCAAATTTTCCTACGACGCGTGTTATCGATTTTAAACGAAAACTTCTTATTGATAATCTCGATGAAAAAGTCGGACATTGATTTGAAAAGAAAATGATGAAGAGACACGGTCCTCCGCTTCCTTCCTCTATTCGCGATCTGTTAATTGGTTCGTCTAATTGTGGAAAAACTAATTTCATAATTTCGCTGCTTAGACACCCCCTTGGGCTACGTTTCGAAAATGTCTATATTTACTCAAAATCTCTATATCATCCGAAATATGAGTATTTAAGGAAAATTTTAGCACAAATCAAAGGTTTAGGCTACTAAGCTTTTAGTGATTCCAGCAATATTGTGGAACCGTCCGATGCAAGACCAAACTCTATATTTATCTTTGATGATGTTATACGTGAAAAACAAGATGTTATAAGATCGTACCATAGCATGGGATGCCATAAAAATATCGACGCCTTTTCCTAGCGCAAACATATTCACGAGTGCCTAAACAACTTGTGCGAGACAATGGCAATTTTATTATTATGTTTAAACAAGATGGCATGAATATGAAACACATATTTTCCGACCACGTTTCACTGGATCTAACTTTTACTTAATTTCAAGAAATGTGCTCAAAATGTTTGGATAATAAGTATGGATTTTTAGTAATTGATAAAGGCAGTGATGTGAAATCGGGAAGATACAGCAAAGGATTTGATAACTATATATTACTGTATTAATAAGGGAAAGCACTCATTTGATAGTTGAAACCTCCTTTGTTAACATCATGAATAACGTGATCGACTTAAAACGTAAACTAGTAGAAGCTACAAATGCCGTTAGAAAAAAATTAAGACAGATTAAAGCGGTTAAAGAATTAAATGTGGTGGAATTGGAAAAATTTTATGAAACCATTTTAAGCGTTTGACAACTATATCTGATGTGGTCAAGCAACGTCAAGAACCACAACAACAGCAACATTATCCAGCTACAAAATCACATAGTCCCAGTACATCAGTGCAGTTGACTCAAATTTCTGGTTTTCTCCAACCTACACATTCCTTTCAAACCTCTACACCTATACAGTAGCAGCAGCAGCAGCAGCAGTATCGCATTTCAGAAGAGGATATTAGCCAATCGGTGTTTGATACACCCTCGACATCAACTAATACATCTCTCGCCTCCACTGACACCACAACTTCCGATATTTTAAATGCACACCTGAAAGGATTACGTTGAAAACCTTCTCTATACGATAATGTATATGGTGTACGTTTTGGTTCCAAAACAGATCGTACTAAAAATTGTATTGGTAATTTAGAGATGCGTTTTCCAAATGGAAATATTGCCTTATACAAAAAGGGGAAAAAAATTTCAGAATACGATAGATCACCGGCACTTTATGAATTGTTATTTCTTAAAACACCCCCAAGTTAAGGCAAGGAAACACAATTAAGTGATAATATACTTTCAACGTATAAGGAAATTTTGAAATCCACGAATGTTGTCTACAAAAATTTAAAAAAAAAAGTGATGGTTTATTGGAGAGCAAATGGAACAAATATTTACGAATTATTAAACCTCTGATGATGGACCCAAAATTAGGTGGTGGTGTTACAAGAAAAAATCTCTCCGAAACATTACAGTTACCCACAAAAAAGAAATTATCTTCGAAAACATTTCAATATGTCTACTGGAACAAAGCTAGAGAGTTGGTAAACCGTTTACGTTTGTTGTTGAGTTCCAAAGTGGCCGAACACACAGAGGATGAAAATAAAATTATGTCAATCATGGAAGAATTGCGGGAAAAAAATATAATATATTAAGCTCAATATTTAATGATATTCTTCAGTTCTTCCTTCGCTCTGGAACCCTTAACATTACTAATCATATGGAGCCCGGTCTAGAAAAAACTAAAATTGTTAATGAACTACATAGAAGGGCTAGAAAAAATTTTATACGAAGGAGTACTATAATAAAAGATATAGGGATTTATTGCAAATTGATCTGGCCGAAATGCAACAGTATGCTGATGAAAACGATGGTTATCGTTTAATTTTGGTTTGTATAAATTGCCACTCTAAATTTGTCTATACCAAAGCGATAAAAAACAAGACAGGTATTGAAGTTACTAGTGCGATGAAAAGCATCATTCAATAGGCATCATATACACCAACAAATTTGCAAAGTGATCAAGGAAAAGAGTTCTATAACAGTAACTTTCAAGCCCCGATGAAAAAATATAATATAAATCATTATTCCACTTATAGCACAAAGAAAGCTGCAATTGTTGAGCGAGTCATAAGAACTCTTAAAAATAATTTATATAAATAATTTTCGACAAGAGGATCTTACAAATGGATACATATATTATCGGCAGTAACAAACACCTATAACCATTCGAAACATCGCGCTACTGGAATGAAGCCGGCAGATGTGCAAGAATAAACGCAATTAAAGCATACGATTATTTAAAAATTGTACCAAAAATATTTAAGTTTTCCATGGGTGACATTGTGCGTATTAGCAAGTGCAAAAGCTTATTCGAGAAAGGTTATTTGTTTTGTTTGTTTCAAATTGTAAAATTTAACGTTGCAAATCCATCTACATATTTGTTGGAATCGTTAGAAGGCCAGCCTATAAGAGAGCGTTTTTACGAGTCAGAACTCCAAAAACCAAGCAGTCCTGGCATTTATCTAGTAGAAAAGGTCTTTAGACAACGCAAGAAAAGTCACACAGATCAATTGTTTGTCAAATGGCTAGGATTTCCCAACCACTTCAACTCTTGGATAGATGAGTCTAAAACTGTTTAAATAAGATATTGTATAACTGTGATTTTAATTTAAGATAATGTAAAATAAATAAACCATATATAGTAATACAAAGTTTTTTTATTTCAGTCTTCATCATCAGTAACAATGACAATAAAACATCATACACATAAATGACATTTGAATATTCTTGGAGGGAAGATCCAATTCACCGACGACTACGAAGTTATCTTTAAGGCTATGCCATTCGAAATGCATTCTTCCATTCTTTAACTTGCTTTCCCTTTTTTTTAGATTTTTTTTTTGAAGTAGAGCCGTACGACAGTTCGCTTGATGAGTCATTTAAAGGCTGATGATAGAGTATTTCTGAATAACTTCAATTTTTGTTTTAGGAGAGGACTTCCTTGTTAAATATGCCACATATTGCAAATGCAAAATTGCAAAACTTTCTATTAACAAAGTTTTTTGTCACATCATCGTCATCATTTTTAGGTTCACCTAAGTTGGTTATGGTTTTTCCACCCATATCATACTGCCCGTCCGCTGTAAGTTTAAAACCAGTCCCTGGTGGCCCGGATAAAACATAATATTTTTCATTATATTTCTGATGACCAAATTTATCAACTGTGTTGTTTCCTCGACCCATTTTTAATCTTAACTAAACTATTTTATTTTTATTTGCTCTATTTATATTAAATATTTCAGCTGAGAAAAAGAAACACTGACTATTATCTATTGGGTTGTCATATTTATAAAAGAAATAAAACAAAACTGTGATTGTAACAAATATTTATTTACAGTTATTTAATTGCACAAATACAAAAATTATAAAAAGTTAATTTTCCATGTCTTCATTTTCGTTGTTCAAAATGTTATCCCATCCGACACTATTTCGATCGTTAACATTTTGGGCTGTTGCTGTTGCAGGAACCAATTAATATTATGTAGCAGGCTAACCAGGTAAATGTAGAATATTAACGAGGTATTCTTTTAATTCTTCTTCAAACATTTCAGCACAAAATGTATTCATGTGTATGGAACCATATAAAAATTTGTAGCACAAGTGTGCCCCAGCCATAAAATTGGTTGCATCCCTGATCTCTTTCTTATATTGATCTTTGGTTGCCTCAATATGCGGCCAATTATTTGCGCTATCTAACATATCGTGACCCACATGTCTTAATTCTCCTCCCAACCAAAATATGTGTCTATCTACATATTCGTTGACGGTCGTCGCATCAGCAGACATCTTTAACAGAAATAATGAACACTCGTAAGTATTCTGACATGTCCAACTATTTTGTAAATTTAATTACATCCTTTTTTCAAACATTACATACAATTTACTTCAATTAGCCAAAACGTAATAATGTTCGAGTATTGTTTCCAAAAACTCTAGTACCTTGTCCCAAATAAGTTTAAGTGTATTTCCCTTTAGTTTTACTCATAATATCTACAATATCGTCAGACAGTGTTTCGGTCACACATTTTGGCAAAAAACTTTCGAATGTGCTATTATCACCGTCATCGTGCAAAGCCACTAGAAAAGTTTTACCAAATCGTGTAGTCATTGAAACTATTTTTACAATTTTATACACTTTCCCCACAATCATTTCGGTAACCTCGAAATCTTTGCTGAACATTTCATTAATTTCATCTAGATTTTCTTTTGCAATACTCATTATTGAAAAAATGATATATAAATTCAAAAATTATCGTGAATTTAAAAGCACTTTCAGAACACTACACGAACACAATATTTGATGTATATGCCATTGATATCTGCGACTGTTTGAAGTCACTTCTTTTTCTACTAACCTTTATAGCGAGTTTTCAAAGTCGAATTGTAACAATGGTGGGGGTAGCTTAACGGTAGAAATAGTGAGAGGAGTCTTCAAGGTCAAATGACGTTACATATTTAAATTGGTATAAGGATAACTTCAAGGTCAAAACATAATGAAACAAATAACTACATTTTACGTATTTTATTGATTGACATTTTTCTGTCGTTCTTCTTCTATACGCGTAGTATTATCGTTTAAACCTAAATTTCTTAATTTGTTTAATAATATTTGTTCGTTTCTATTTATTAAAAAATTCTTACAAACTACTCGCTAAAATACACACTTCAACATGGTCAATATACTTATAAATACACTAAAATCCTAAGCCTCCGAATCTTGCATTTCATATGCGTAAAATTCCGAACAGGCTGCAGAAATTAGAAATTATTCGTACACTTCTCTCACTAAACTTACCATATTAACTACTGCTACGTTAAACTTAATTCCTACTCTCTAATTTCATTTAACACAACCGAATCTGCAATGAAACTAATCAGTTTTTCCAAACAGTCACTATAGCCCAACTTTTTTATTTAACAAAGTCTAGTAAATTTAATGTTTTGCTGCAATATTTACAACATGTATTCGCAGCCTTTTCATATTCAAAAGCGAAATCACACTAGCGCGACGGCCATTCTGCTCGACTTTTCATTGCATCATTGAAGTAATTACTTGCCATTTCAGTGAACTCATCGCCCAATTTTTTTACTGTCTCTTTCAAATCACTACTCATATTATTCACCCTTTTTTACACTCACGACACTTTTCTATTGCTGGAGGTAGTCCATCTATATAATGACGATATATTTGTTCATAGTGAATATAACAGGGTTAGTTCAACTGTAGTTCCTAGTCACACCGATATGGCGCTAGCAGCATATCCCAAATTTACTGTAAACTCAGTGAATCGACGTAAGTTTTTAAATATTCTAGAGAAAAAAATGCTAGATCCTTTTCTTCAAAATCACGCATATTTTTTAAATTACTCTGCCGACTTGTCAATAATTTTTTGTTTAGATAGTTCCGTATCTGACATTTCACACTGAATGAATGTAAATAGACTCACACAATTTTATAGAAGAATTTGCAAGGTCAAAACCATTTCAAGATCATCCCACACTATTGCAATGCACAAATAACTACTTCAAGGCGACACACCCAAGCTGACCTCCAGCAAAGTCAAGGCGACTTGAATAAGGTCAAGGTCAAGGTCGCACAAATCTTGGCCAAGACCAGGCCACGGTCAATGAGTGGGGGGGGGGGCTAATCGGGTAATGCTCACTACTTGCGTTACTAGGATTGTATTGAAGGTATTTTAAAAGGCCAGCAAGAAATCGAGTTTTTATAAATTTAAAGCATACTTATATCCTTGTACCAAAAGCAGGAACACTAACCCAAAAATAGAACAATATAACGACAAAAATTTTCATTTGATAATCAGTGTTAGTCGATGTTATACTCAAAAAGCAAGATAAAAGATCGACCTGTGTTCTTGTGGGCTAATTGTCAGACGCTTCACCTGGTGTTCTTCCAAAACCCTCTGTAAGTGAGTATGCTGTTGAAAACTCTTTTTTTTGACCAATTGATATCTGCCTTCAGCAGTTGGATTTTCTATACTGAACATCACACAAATGCAAATTTTAACTATTAAAAATCGGTTTTCATTAATTCGACTTTTTAGTGAAATTACAGCAGTATAGTACTAATGTACTATTTTTGCGAACTTCCTAGCTTTTTAAAATGTTGTCTTTAGTTCATTACGATTTGGAGGTAAATTTCATATAATTTTGTTCTTTTCTACCTATTAAGTTAGGTAAATATGCAAGGAATCGAAATGAGCAAATATTGATTCGGTATAACAATATTTAAGCCTTGAAAACTCTTTAATCTTATAATATTACCTTCCGGATAGTTTTTCAATCAAGCTGGAAGTTATCTAACTGAGAAGTAAAAACACTCTTCAGTCTCTGGGCTACTAAAAAGTCCTCCTAATTTTTTTTTGTTGTTTTCTTTTTTATCTCCTCTTATGTCTTATGCATGTCTTAATACATAAATTGTCCAATCGTAAACCATAACAAAGCAAAAAATATTTATGGGTAAGTTAAATCTTAATATTTTACATGTTAGTAATAAACATGTACAGTGCATTTGTTAATTTTTACCCAATGCAAATTTTGTTTTATTTAATTATCAATTTTTCTTCATTTGTTGTAATGAAATCTGTAGAAAAGCAAGACAATTTTTTTAATCACATTTAATTCTTGTTGAGTCTTAAGAATAACATTTAGTAAATATTTAATATATATCATTTCAAATTATAATTTTAAATAATGTGGAAAATAAGCCTATTATTTCAAAATATTGTGTAAATAGCAGTTTAAAAAATGCAAATAGGAATTGAAAATATTTATATTTTATCTTTAGACTAAAATTTTAGCATACCGATAGAATTATTGGCCAATATAAACAAAACTCAAGGGAGAGATGATTTGCATCCTAAAAGTTTAAACTCGGCTTGGCTCTTCAGAATTTGGTAGCGGGTTGGTTAGACTGTAATGTGAAGATATGGGTACCAGTGTATGTGCCAAGCTCTCTAGAAATCATTGCGTGTTGCTCCTAAATTAAAATTAAATCAAATGACTTTCCACTTTAAAACTTCTTTTAGATTTCGAAGTAAATTCACATACAGCTCGTTACACTAGAAAGCATTGAGTCATATATGTTCATCCTAATTTAACTTATTTTTAACACTTTTAAGTACTTATTTAACTTAGATATTAATGAGAAAATAACATTCAAATGGATATGATATTGATCTTTTATTCTTAGTTTGCATATGATAACATAACATTCTTTTGAAAATCATAACATTTTAAACTCAATTTTAAAAGTCGCTTTTCTTTTCAGCCGATTTCTTTTAATTTTTTTAAGATCTGAGAACGTTAAAAATTTTGGGCTAAGAGTGCATCTAATTTCATTTGCGCTGTGATCCCGCATTAACTTTGCCTTGGTATTTGATAATAATCTCCTTAAAATAAAGATATAAAACCCTAATTGTTTATATTGCCTATTCTTGCAAATATACTTAATTTTTGATAATAGAACTATATTTGCACAAAATATTTTTTTTTCATAATTTTAAAAGATTACGTAAAATCTTCAATAATCTTACTATTATATTACATGTAGAAAGGAGCATGTTTTCTATTTTTATGTATAGTATGTGTATATGTGTACTACATGCTATATATAAAACAAAATATTATAATAAACCAACTAAAAAATTTGAAGATTTAATCAATTTAACCACATTTTAAAATAATTTTTTAATTTGAATGAAAAGCTGATTCTTAAGTTGACGGTAAAAAAGTTAATTACAACGATGTCTTATTTTGCAGTTAATTTATATATACTAAATATTTTTATACTTTAAAATAACGGAACTCGTTATTGTTAATCAATCATGCACTTACATATCTACATATAATAAAAACAGCAAGCAAATGATAAAATAAGGATAGTAAACTTACATCAGGATTCACTTTTATTAAATTTTCGTATCTAAGGGTGTTCGCTACATGCTAAAGGAATCAAACTCGATTTCGACACTAAAATGCTTAAAATAACGATAGCAATAATCAAGGTGTCAAAATCTATGGATTCAGGAATCTACTAAATTAATGGTTTCTCCTAAATTAATGTCATATCCATAATTTGTAATCTTAACAAACCTTTTTTTCTGCTGTATTTGGCAAATTTATATTTAAATTAAATGGTTTCCATTTATGGCTTAAGACCTCATCCTTAAAATAGTTTTTTAAATATGCCTCTAATATGCCTCTATCGTTGATATTTTCTATTCTTCCTGTATAAACTGCTTCTGTTAATCCTTTGATAAAATCCCATTGTACTCGTGTTGTGTCAACGTTCCAGAAGTCTTCAGTTAGAGTAAGAGAAGTTTGTATATCGGTATGGTTAAATTCGTAATACTTGGTCCACCCTAATGATGAAAAATTTTACATTTGAGTTATTATATTTGTTACTTGGAATTACCTTGTGGTATATATTTTCTTCTTTCTTGTAATAATGCATGCAAGCAAGAAAATGTAAAAAATATTCTTGCAGAAGTTCTGCTCATACTTTTATATTTTTCCCCAAAAGTTGCATAAATTCGTTGCATGTTATTACTAATTCCTTGTGGTTCCTCATATGCTATTTTAAGGCAATTTTGAGCCAAGACGGGACTAAAATTTTGGGTAGATGTTGATATAAGCCATAATCTGAAACAAAATATATTAAAATACGTTTAATTTAATTTAGATAAAAAATTTAAAATAATTTGTTTTTTTTTTTTTAATTTTAAACCTAAATTATAGGTTTTAAAATATTAACATCTAAAAATGTTTATATATTTTTAATTTTTATCTTAAATATCATCTATTTTCAAGTTCTCTGTCCCTAAAATAAATGGTGTACTTCTTTTTCAACGGTCGACATAAGGTACAACCTCTCGCGAAAGTTGTTATGATAGGTTATTTTAAGGATTGATTGCTACATCTCTAATAAAAATATATAAATTTCCAGGCGAAAATTTGACGGCGTCAGCATTCGGAATATATAGGCAGTAATAACCAGGGCCTAACATCTAGAGTGAATTTCATATGAAAACTAGTGATTCTCTTAATGATTTTTACTCTATTAAAAACTGCGTAAAAAAATTGTCTTGTAGATTTTCTTAATTTTTTATTTTGGTACCCTGAATACTCACTGAATGTAAAATTGTGAAAATGAAAATATATACGTTGCCCTAAATAACAAATTTATATAGAAAAATCATTTCCTAAAAGCGAACATTTAAGTAAATAGTAAAACTATGTTAATAGTAGTGATAAGTCTATTGTGATATTCTCTACTTTTCGAACTTGTCTTTAGTATTAACAAAATGTATTGTATTTTTTTTTAACTGGACTACTAAACAGACCTTAACCTTAAAACTGCATGTGGATTTGTCACGAACACGTGACATTTCCTTTGTCACCTCGATGTTACCTTGACTTTAAAAGTTACTTTGCATTGAACATTAAAACCGAACATAGACTTTGTGTTTTGTTCTTTTTGACTTCTGGGTCTGAAGCTTTATTTTATTTTTCATGGATATATTTGGTTGGTACAAGTTGCCAGTCAAAAAAAGCAAATGGCTTGGATTACGAATAAGAAAATATAGGTGCCAAATTTACCCCCAGTTAAACGATATATAAAAGTATACATTTTAACAAGTTAATATTTTTCCTCCTTCAAACCATCAAAAAAAAAGGCAGACAGTTTATGTCTTGCAAATTTCACTCTGATTCCCTTTTCATACAAGTTTCGAACACCTAATAGTTCTGTTAGCGGAGCTGTAATGACCAAGAGAAAAATTCACAGAAAATTACTGCCTAAGAAAAGTTCCGAGATATATATGCAGGATTCTTCTAACATCTGATGCCAGACTGTAAAATATCAACAGTGAAATGATATACACTAGAATAGTATGCATATATTTTTTTATTTGCAGGTTGTGTCCTTGATAACATTTTATACTCGAAAATTAGTATTGAAAAAAAAGTCATCAATATAATAAATCATGATGAATGTAGCTTTGCTTGGTCAACCACGTCAGCATTATTTTCTATAACCCTGATGCCTTACAGCTTCGATCATATCCACATTTTTAAACAGGTATGGGTTTTCCAGTAAATATGTTCGAGGAAATTATTATTTAACTCGGTGTGGATGGCTTAGAGTCTATGTATTATTATAAACTTTAGATATGGTTTTTAGCAATAATATTTAGAGAACACTTTGAGGTCAATCGCTTAATGTTTCAGATGTACGGTCATAATTCTGAAAATTCGAATGGTAGAAAAAAATGTTTGTAACCAGTTTCAGGAGCTATCCCACACTACCCTCAGCTTTGATCTTGACAATTGCCCTTAGGGTCAAATCAATATGAAATGTATTTTTTAAATGGAAACTCATAATTCTGATTTGGAAATTGAAAAAGCGGAAATATTTTCTTTCAAATATGATCTTGAGCAAGGATCTCTGAAGGTCAACTCTATTTCATATGTTTGGTTTTTATATCAAAGAAGCGAATACTCATAAAATTACGTCTATTTGGGTATGATGGTATTTATATAAGTTGTTGAGTTTATACAGAATCATTCATCTATGATCACATTTTGCCTCCATCTTCTTAACTTTCCAAAATCTGACATCGGACTAACTTTCATTTCCATCATTTGAATTTTCAAAATTTAAAATCGAGTTCGTTTTTAGCGGTTTAGAAACCTCGTACATCATCCTACACCTCAATTTATCCTTTCTAAAAGTTAGTAGTCATTTTGGATACGCTATCTTGAATGTTTAAAATCTGCAATCAAGTTTATATTCAGAAATATCAAAGCTCTCTTTAGCTGTACCCAAATAAATATCAACGATAGAAAAAACCCGTGCTTATAGACTCCTGTTGTTTCAATTTAATTAGATAAGTTTCTATTTTGTACTTAAGATTATTTCGTATTAGCAGAACATTTTCATTAGTAGTATTAGCTAAAGGTCTGTTTATGATTAAAATTTCTTTTAAATGTTTGATCTTCATTAATTCTTTTTAAAATTTTTTGATTGAAAAATAGCTATATCAGTAATTTTTCTTTGAATTGTACATTTTACAAAGAAGAAAAGTTTTTTTTTAGCTGCTATTAAATTTCTCACTTTCAAAAGCCATTTCCACTTAAAATTTAATGAGAATCATTAAATCATAATGACAAGGAATTATAAGCAACCAGTTTTTTGTATTCGACATTACTCTTTCAGATGAAGTTAATTTAACAAATGGTATTTTATTTTTTATTGTTTTATAAACTGCCACCTTAATAATAGTTTCAAAATCGTCATCATACTTAAAAAACTTTTTGAGAAAAATTCCTGAATAACTGGCTCTTTTTTCTTAATATTTTGTACAATTTCTTCATATTTGGTAATTCTAATGTTTAAATTACTAATATCTTTTTTCATACTAGATTATAAATTTTAAATTAAACATTGGAAATTTTTTTCTTTTGCTTCCGCAACGTTTTGTAATATGGCGACAAGTTTATTAATGGTAATTGTAGAAATGTGTATATTTCTTTTATATGATAATGTTGGCTTGTTCCGGTTCATCAATAATAATAATTTCGTTATTATCACCCCTGTGAGCAGCAATTACGGCTGTCATCAATGGTCAAAATCTGTCAACAAGTTAACATTATCATAATATACATAATCTGTTTTACAGTTACTAATTTTGTAAGTTAGGCCTAAACCTGCTCTTTTAGAAGATATTCGAGTTTATATCTATGCAGCTTTATGTCTTGTGAAGAAACCTTGAACTAAATGTCAAGTGTTAGTGTTAATAGATTTAATCTTTGCAATTCTAACGTTTTACGAATAAGTTCCTATTACATTAGTATATTTGGGTCAATATTTCTACGATATGCAGTTGCTCCTTTCAAAATATTCGCATAATTATCTAAATTTTTATATTTATAACTTTTAGATTATTCCTGGGACTTTTATGTTTTTGTCAATGTTTATGTTAATCTTAACGAAAATTTTTCCACATCAACAAATTATTCTGTGCTAGTAATTAAATTCCTGTCTACATTCTTCACACCACTATCAATATATTGACAAGGTAATTCATTAAATCCTGACATCGACCCTTAGTATGATGGTGTACAAATATACGTTTGAATTGTTTACTAAGTTTGTTCCAATAAAACAGCTTTTTTTTGGTGATGTGTCTGAAAATTTTTCTGTGGCGTCTCTTGTTTTCTTACAAAAACAGATTCAGTCTAGTCAATTGATGAAATAAATATCGAATAGTTGGCAACTGCTGCAATTTGAATCGTTCCTCAAATTCAACATTTATAAACTCTTGCTTTGACCAAACCTTCATTCATGACTGAAAAATTTTTTAAATAATTTTTATTTATAAGTAAATATAGGAACCAATAGTTTTTTGACATCCTGAATTTATATTGGAATTTTTATCTCCAAAAACTAAAATTTGTCTTTCTAACATAAACACAGCGCTTCGAATTTATTAGATAACACATTAACATTAAGATAATCCTATTAATATGTTTTAAATGTTGAAATATAAACATTAAATTGACTTCGTGGATAATTATAGAATATATATATATATATATATATATATATATATATATATATATATATATATATATATATATATATATACAGGTGTGGAAAATCCAGAACAGAATCTCTAAATAATGGAAATGTAACAGAAAGAGACGGACAACCCGTTTAGCTCTGTTGAAGAAGCGAAATAAGGCATACTGTTGTATCGTAGCTTGCTTCCTGGTTTGCAGCAAAAATGGTTTTGGGCAAGGACTTTTCGCTGGTTTCGGGTCGTTACGCGCTTGACATCAAGGTGCATTTTGAATATAATAGTATAATAATAAATACATGGATATCGATAATCGTTAAAAAGGCAAAAGTACCTTTTCCTCTATGCTTAAGATTTCTTAATTAATACCAATGGAAATAATTTGTAATATAATATTTATTGATTCACATAAATTAGTAAATAATACGACTTTAATAAAAATGATAAAAAGAACTTTTTAATCATTGCCTTCTTTGTTAACAGCTCTTTTCTCATTCTCCAATACGTACGAATTTTTATCCGAATCCTTACTATGTCAAAAACAGTGCAAGGATCCATCGACGCCAAAAGTTTTGGAACACATCCTCCATATTTTTTCTCGAGAAGATTTTCGGGCAAAGTCTAGGCGATAGCTTCTTATCAACTTGTCCGTTGATTTTTGTGCATCTTTCGATAGTTTACCTATCGGTAATATTGCAAATGCTATGATATCTGGTCAATGGAGTAAGTAATTTGTGGATTTCTGTTGGCATGTTGTACCAAGAATATCCTTTGAGAAATAATCTTGTTGCTTGAAGTGTGTATTCCCATATCTTCTCTATTGCAGTTTAATGCCCGCTTCCAATAGTTTGCAAAATTACGGAAACCAGAGGAACAGTTTTCGCTTTATTTTTGCTCTAATAGCTGATTCATCACTGGTCTCGAAGAAACGTCGAGCTGTGTTGCCATCGTTAGTGCTTCCTAACCCTTTCTTTGGCATGTCAACAAGAACTCCTAATCTGTCTCCTTAAAGGCCTGTTGGATGGTAGCCTTTGTCTGTGCTTTCACCTCTTTGTCTTTCTGCTTACGGGCTTGCCACTTCTGTGTGTCATGTTAATACGACAAATACAAGCAGCATTCCGAGAATCAAATACATGCATATAGAGTTAACAGTCGTAGCTCGAAATACGCTGTATTTACTGGGACACAGTATCAATGTTGTTGAATTGAGAAGTTGTTTGGCAGAGGTAACAACGTTGGACCGATTTCGTTCCAGCCGAAACATTCACCTAGCCGTCTATCATCGTCATAGATAATTTGTACTGTACTAAGCTGGGGTGGCAAAGAGAACTCTTTTGTATGGTGCAAGTTGTTTAGTTCGAGTTCATAATTTTCTGTTTTTTTTTAAAGACTTTTGTTCGGTTTCCTTAATAAATTCAAATTTCGGAGGCCCACAATTCATAGTAGAGTGAATAATTGAAGTGGAACAAGAGAGGTAAGGAATAAGTTTGTATCAGAATATTCGGATCAGTGAATTTCATTTTGTACTGGCTCTGACCAGACGTTCCATCGAAGTCCAATTTGCAAATGAAACTCATATTTACAAATCTAATTTATCGATTTATTCAAGGGCGTCTAATTGAAGCAATATAATTCGATCCACTGTGTAATTCAAAGCCCTGGAATTTAACCTCTGCTTTTGATTTAGTAGAGGTTAGATAATTGTTATGTGGATAACATGTTTTTTTGTATTTTACGCACCAGAGTTCGGCGAAAATATATTACTGCCTTTCTGTTTAGCTCAATTTCGTAATCGTTGATATTTGTTTCTCGACAATCCAATGTCAAATACAAGAGCGGCGCACAAATGTAACTGGGCGCGATGCAAACACAAGACTGTTTGCCTTTGACCTGCGACGAATCTTTAGAAAGAAAAGACTGGCCGTTCATATAACCAAGATTTAATAGAAACGTTACTATAGCCAACCTTCTAGTTTCAATTTCTTATTTTGGCCCGTTTTCTCAAATTCTGACCCACTAAGCCCCTCTAACTTCTTTCGGGTTAATTCGTACCTTGAAACGAATAAGAGGGTGTATTTACTTTTCGTCTAAACTTATAACGTAATCGACAGAATTTGGAATATTTATTGACTATTTGATACATTGATTGCATTGATTGCATTTGAATGCATCAAATAGTCAAAATACAAAAAAAAAAGAATTTTTTTGTTGGCTGTTGAGCGTAAAGAAAATTGACATTTATTCTAATAAAAATACTAGTGAAACGCAACGGCAAGTTCTAAGTAAATAAGTTAATAAACCACTTTAAAATTATATATCATTCTCAAAAATAAACTTTGATTCTGGTAAAAAATAAAAGTAACACATTCAGTAATTGTAAATAAATAAACAAATAATTAAGTTCAATTTAAATCAACAAACACACCTAAAAGTCTACAAGAGATGCTCAAACAGGCCTCCACTTTGAGCAAGACAATAACCCAGTCTATCGTAAAATACGGTTCGCGTATTTGCCAAAACTTCAGGGGTTATATCCCTATTAGCCCTTTCCATCATGTCCTCACAAAACACCATACATTTTTCCTGGTCTTCCGGAAAAATTTCTTGAGTTGTTAGCAATTTGTAACAGCGATATTTGTTCCGCTTTAAAATATTCCGAACTGTTCGAGCGTTCATATCAAGTTCTTCGGCAATTGCTGTGCTATTTCAAGGAAAATTAATTTTTGCTAAACTACAAACGTCAGTCTTCCGACTTGCTCATTCTTCAGTAATTTGAGGAACCGGTTGGTCCTCATTATTATCAGGGCATTTTTTACAAATTTTTAGACATCCAGTTGTCTCAAATGTTTAATAATTTCCAAAATTCTAGATTTTGAAGGAACAGGATGATTTTCGCACGTAAATGCAAATCTGCCGATTATCTCATCCATACCCTTACCAAAATAGTACCGCTTAATAATCTGCACTTTTTGTTCCGTAGAATAAACTACCATTTTAGGTAAAAAAATTTGGCGCGAAACACATAAATACCAATATTCGGTACTTGCGCTTCAACCGCCTGAATAAAAGCAAATAACTTGGAATCCTCTTGTTGTACTAGGGCGTGGTATATGCTGCTGCCCGCTCTCACCGCGCCAGCATTTTATTACCTCTCACCTTAGGGTCAAACTGGTAATTTATTAAATTTAAGCACGTATCTCGATGCTTACGATGCTTATATTCTGTCTCATTCTGATATATATATATATATATATATATATATATATATATATATATATATATATATATATATAAATATATATATATATATATATATATATATATATATATATATATATATATATATATATATATATATATATATATATATATATATATATATTGGAAAATCCAAACCGGAACCTGGACGTTTCTTAAGTAAGATAAAGAAAATGCTATATTATTAAGCAAATCAGAATGAGACAGAATATAAGCATCGTAAGCATCGACATACGTGCTTAAATTTAATAAATTACCAGTTTGACCCTAAGGTGAGAGGTAATAAAATGCTGGCGCGGTGAGAGTATATATATATATATATATATATATATATATATATATATATATATATATATAAATATATATATATATATATATATATATATATAAATATATATATATATATATATATATATATATATATATATATATATATATATATATATATATATATATATATTGTGTGGTTAATTTCTTGGACTGTAGGTTTATATATTTTATTTGGAGAGTTTTCTTGGGGTTTTCAGTCCCTTTCTTCATAATTAAAATACAACAAACAAAGTTTTCTTAATTTTGACCATATATTCACCCGTCAATGTAACGTTTCGGCAGGAAATTCCCTAGCCTTTTTCAAACATTGTACCTTCAAATATTGCAAGAAAATATTACATTTGAACACCATTCTATTTAGGCGCGGATCCAGGGGGGGGGGGCGGTGGCCAAGAGCTTGGAGTTCAGAAAAATAGACCCGATTTTGCCTTTTATACTATAGTTTATTCAAGAACTAGGAAGAGTTTTTCATTTTTCACCTTTTTTTTCTTCGCAAACTATCTGTGTTCTTTAGTCTGGTGTCTTTGGCAAAATCTGTTAGACACATATATTTTTTATAGGAATGGGTTAGAAATTTTATAATCAAAAATACCGGTCTATAATAATGGACTATTTGGATTGGATAGCAATAGATATTTGGATGTGTGAAGTGTTAAAAAGGAATTTAGGCCTTGTCATAGGCGTCGAAAGGAGGTCTATTTTATCACTAAATATTTATGGCATAGAATATTATTTCAGTAATAAACTTAAAATAAAAAGTTTTTATAATATTATTTTATTTCTTATGATTTTTAATAATTCACATATAGATAATTTTGATATATTTAACGCAAATCACACATTTTTAATTTTGGCATAGAAACCGCTTTAGGCTTATTCAGACTAAAACGTAGCCTTTTTCTCTCAAAAAATTCTAAGTTTTAATTTACATACTTACAAAATACCCAATATCAAAAATTTAAGAAGTTAAACATATATAAAAAAAATAAATTCAATATAATATTAAAATTTTTTTGGGGCTATCGGTCATTTTATTATTAATTAAAAACATTTTTGGGATATTTGACATTCCAGTTTATTTATTTCTTAAACCATCTGCAGAATTACAATTAAACACTAAAAAGGGATTCAAATGTCATTAATTTTTATATGTTACAGAAAATTTAAATAATAAATTGTGTTAACGCTGGTAAACATTAGGTATCTAATTCGTCATCAAAGTCAGTGAAGCTATCTTCGCTTAAATTAATTATAAGTGATTCCTCTCTCACCGATCATGAAATCGAGTTTCCACATTTTCTTTAATTCTTTTATTATATGGATTTTCCGCAATTATCTGCAGTAACTTTATTCAAAAAATATTTCAAAATTCCAGTTAAATTATTGATGTTGTAAGTTGTGTTGTTTCCAGTAACTCTACCTTTTATTTGAGAGAGATATTTCCTTCACCAACGGATATTTTCCGGACGATCTATAAGAACAAATTTTCTATCTGGATTTTTTCAACAAAAATTAAGTTCTCTGAGCAATTTCCAGAGCACAGTTCGTTTAATTTCAGGTAAATCCCGATCTTCATTGACTTTAGTTAGAATTTTGTCGACGGTTGGGATCTGCTTCTCATAATAAAATGTATGGACAACTCCTTTTATTACCATTTACATCTGTTCTTCCAATGAGGTTTTTCGTCTGCCTGTGATCGAATGTAGCTTGGTAGTACTAACAATTCCAGTCGTTTTTTTCTCCGTCAGTGTTGGGTACATAGTGGATTTTCCAACTCCTGTCATGTTGGAACACATCTCAACAAAGCTTTTAACATTATTATCTAGATATTGATATCTTAGGGCATCATAAACATTCATCGTAATAAGTTTTTCGTTGAGGAAAAAATGCCCTGGTTTAACGATTTTGTAATAAATATAGATGTGAAAGCTACATCTTTTGGGTATCTCACTAATCTCAAAAAACAAGCACAAACAAGATAAATCACTAAGGACACACTGTAAGGTGTACTTTGATCACTGAAAGAAATTAAATTGAATTATCAGAACTTTTATTATTGCAGTAAATTTATAAAAGCTTATAATATTTAAATATAATTGGATTTACGGCAGTTCTCAGTTACCGGGAGCAATGAAGCAGGTACGTTGGAGGTTTCGGTAACAGTTTTATTACTCTCTTGAATAGAGTATAGGAATGTGTATGCTTGCGATCGCCCCTCCCCTTCCCAAGAGCTTTGAGTTCTGGAACATAGAACCGATTCTACCTTTTATATTAGGAATGTGTATGCTGCTGGCACCCCCACCCCCTTGAGAACTTGCTTTTTTTGCTGGCACCCCCCCCCCCCCCCCGGAGCTTTGAATTCAGGAAAATAGATTCGATTCTCTTATACTAGAAATGTGTGTGTTTATCGTATCCTCCCACCCCCTGTCGGAAACGTTTTTTTCTTGTGATCGCCCCCCCCCCCCTCTCCAAGAGCTTCAAATCCAGAAAAATAGCCTTTTACACTGGAAATGAGAATGTTGCTAGTGCCCCCCCCCCCCCCGGGGACAACTTGCTTTCGCTTGCCATACTGTTCACTACTTTTGTGATATCACCGCCCCCCCCCCCAAGGAGAGAGGCTGGATCCGCCCCTGATTCTGTTACAGATAGTAATTAAAAATTAATCCTACCTTAATTCACATCAAAATAATAGAAAACACAACGGAGAGAGAACAAGACACTTTAAAGTTATAAATTATACTGAACTTGTATGCCGGAATGTTACCTTTATTCAATAGTATTTTTACTTCTCGCATTAATAGATAAGGATAATATACTTAAAGGCGATCAATGGGTGGCTGTTTCCTAAAACATGTGGATAATTTCTGTTTAAATAAATTATTATATATTTAACTTAATTGTCTCGTGTCAGTTTTTGAGTGTACAGCGTTTTTATTTATTTTTTTTGGATTTCTATCATCTCACAGAGTTCTCGTTTTTTATTACAATTTTCGGTTCTTAATTTTTTTTTTCAAAGTTAAATTTATTATTAATTGCCGTCACGTGGTTAGTTAGTTCTCCGTTTTGTTTTGTTTTATTTTTAATTAATATTTATAATCGTAGGGTGTTCAAATTTAATATTTTCTTGCAGTATTTGAATGTACAATGTTTGAAAAAGGCTAGGGAAGTTCCAGTCGAAACGTTATATTGACGTGTGAATATATGGTCCAAATTAAGAAAACTTTGTTGAATTTTAATTATAAAGAGAAGGGACTGAAAACCCCAAGAAAACCCTCCAAATAATATATATATATATATATATATATATATATATATATATATATATATATATATATATATATATATGAAGTAAAATGCGAAACAGTAAATGCAAACTTCTCTCCATCATATCCTTACTGTGTTAGAGGTTGCACAGTTAAAATAAATTGTTGTAAAACACAATTTATCCTATTCCACCACCATCGAGGTGGTGGCCTACCTGTACCACCATACCGAGAAGAAAGTCAAAGCTTACCCTCCCCGCCACAGTGATACGGCAGAGGTACATGTTTCGTCTCTCACTAGACTCATCAGGGTACCGACATGCACCTGGCTGTGCATAGGACAGATCGGAAGGAAGTATGCAACACTGAAACGCGGCTTCGCCGACCTCTCGTCGGATGGCATATATATGTTTATACGGCTTTCACGGATTCCTCCGTGTGAGATGCATTAGCAGTGGTTATATCCATACTATGCTGTTGTAGTGTTGAAATCACATTCAGCAAACGTATAAACATATATATATATATATATATATATATATATATATATATATATATATATATATATATATATATAGCAATCTTCCAATCGTAAGCTACTAGGATCTTCACTCAAACCAATTCTTTTATCATTTCTCTCCTACAATCTTCTATATTTTTGACTGAACTGATCTTTAATCTTTACAGAATTTATTTGTTTTTCAACTCTCATTATATTTATATAATAAACTGTTAATATTGGTTACTGTTGTATAATTTGTTAATTATCACTATGACTGCAATTGTATATAATATCTTCATCATATAAAGAGCGAGTCATTTGCAAAAGAAAAGGAAGTGGATTAGTTCAATAAATAATTAACTTTTTGAATTGCATTATCCTAATCACAATTTTTGTAGACTTGGAAGAAAATTGGAAAAAGATTGTTAACAGGCAATAAAGGTATTAATTTATTGGATGAAGGGTGAAAATATCATGATATCATGAATGCATACTCGCCATCAAATGATATAAAAAGCAGACATGTTGCTGATAAATTATTTGCTGAAAATGCTTTATTAAGGTGTTAAGCTAAACTTTTTAATTATCGATGAAAAATACCTGCACAAGGAATCACTGGTGTAATGAAAATTACACGAAAACTAAGTATGGGGCTTGAATCGAGAAAAAGTTCAAGCAAAACACTCGTAAAGAACGAGGAGTATCCTTATATAAAATGATTTCGAGAGATAGAAATCAAACTAAAGGTCAACGATTTCGAGATCTAATGAAAGTATTCAAGTTGCATTAAATCCTATAAAATAACTCGTAAGGTGTTATCTCCAAAAAGAGCATAGCCCCATTTCCAAGAAATCTTGGAATTTTTCCGCTTATACTTTCATTTGCTAGTTTGTTTGCCTTGGGTGACCTTAAAAGAAGTGCTGTAACTTTTCTAATACATGTAATTAATGTTGAACCTACCATAATACAATTAAGGATTCAATCAAGTGATAGAGCCTGCAGCATTAGGGAAAAGAGAAAACAGATTTTATTTAAAGTAACATAAAACTGGGTATAGAATGTACTTAAAACTTTATTTAAGATATTGTAAGAACATATACCTCGAAAAATACTTACAAATTGATATACTTAAATATGGTAAATATTTACAAGTTTCCAATATTTTTACTAAAAAAAATTAAGAAAATTGAGAGTGGAATGGTCAATTTAGATGATAATAATGGTGAGGGTACTCACTAAGTAGCCTAATAAGAAAAGGAAAAATTTATTATATTTCGACAGTTAGGGTAATTTGCGACTCCCCACTAAAGTAGGCAAATATTTTTAAAGTAACAAAAACCAGTTTCGGTCAACTGTGTCTACTATTTTTTTATGAGCATATGCATTATCTAATTTTAGTTTGTTTTTCATTTCTAAAGGTCAATGTCATATAGACTTGTTGTCAGTAGCAATTTTGCTATTTTAAGAGTTGATATAAATTCTACTTCATATTTAGAAGAAAATACTGAATATGATACTGGACATATAATATTTTATGTAGGTTTCGATCCTTTCGGCAGGTATCAAAAAAATGTACAGGCAGATAAAAACAAATCCAGAACAAAACTTTCTCCAGAACCTTCTTTGACATCATGATCGAAGTAAACCCTTGAAATGCATAGAATTGCAAACGATAACTTATGGCACTAATTTCGCTCCCTTTATTGCCACTCGGGTAATAAAAGACGTAACCTTCTCTAAACAAGAATAGTACCCCTTGGGTTCTCAAGCCCTTTTAACTCAATGTTATGTTAATGATATTTTGAGTGGATGTAATAACATTGAAGATCTGGAAAAATTGTACTGGGAATTAGTAGCTGTCTTGTCAGGTGCAGATTTCAAGCTATATAAATGGTGGTCAAATCCTGAAAGTTTTTTGAAAAAAATCTCCCAGGAAAACGTGATTGAATATGATTTGAATTTGAAAAATGCCCCAAGTAAAGTATTAGGCCCAAAGTGGCAACCTCTCAAAGTTGTTTTGATAAAAGAATTATTCTCTCAAATTTAGCTCAATGTTTTGTCCCCCCTTAGACTAGGAAATCCTGTGGTAGTAAAAGGAAAAAATTTGATGCAAAAACTTTGGCTCAGAAAATTAGATTAAAACTCAGAAATTTTGGATAAGGATTGGATTATGATGCTTGTATCTATTTTCGCATAATTTACTCAGATGATGTTTTCTCTTGCGCGCTTATCTCTGCCAAATTAAAAGTGGTTCCCTTGAAATCAATTACAATCCCAATACTTGAGCTTTGTGGAATGTTGGTAAATTTATGGTCAGATTGCCAAATTGCTGTAGCTTGGTGAGAAGACCATGCAAGTAGAGGGACTGCTTTCGTTTCATATGTGAGTTAAAAAAACCGTGACATTTTGTCACGTGGAATTTGTTCTCAGCAGATAATAGATTCATGAATTTGGTTTCAGGGACTAGATTTTGTACACTCTTAAATTGAAATTTAGATGTCTTGGACTCCCATTGTGGTATTGAAGAACTCCCGGAGCAAAAGAAAGTGTGCTAATATCACTTCTAGAATTATTCTGGGATGAAATTTACTCAAAATTTTTAAAGTTCTCTTCTTTAAGTCATATAGTGTTATACGTCTGGCATTTTATTCATAATATTAGAAATAAAAATTAAAAATTTCAAGGTTCTCTTAAAATTAGTGACATCAACTCGGCTCAGAATTGTCAAAGGTCTTCAAAAGGGCCCAATAGATCTGCCAGATCTACAATAACCTATGGAAAAACCTGTGTTTGTCCTCCACGTGTTAGAAGCAGGGTTCTAAACAGCCCTTTTTAAGCAATACCAATTAAATAAACACTTGGATGAAGTACAAATTAGTTGTATTCTGTATGCAAGTAACAACATTTTATGCACAAATATTAGATGCTTTATTTCTATCATTTTCGGTAAAGTAAAAATTATTCAGAATTTGACGATGAAAACTTGTTTTAGAACACATATCAAATTTTTTCATAAAAATAATTAAAGTAAATTCAATAAATATAGATTGCAGTATTACAGAGATATCTTATTTAAATAAAAAAACATATCCATATAAAACACCAATTTCTCGTAATGCGACTCCAGGTTTCACAATAACAAAAATTATTCAAAAATGTTATATATTCCCGTGTTAGAATATCCATTAAAATTAATATTAATATGTTAGATCCGGTGATCTTGTTAATTTTAGAGAAAAAAACTGTAACGAGAGAATATTTTAAACAAGTAGAAGAACAATATTAATTTTGTGTAACAATTAGCTAACAAATTTTACAAGAAAATTTAATAATAACAACATTAATAAGACAATAAGAAACAAAATTCCTTTAGTAGACTATTAAGTTTTTAAAAGTTAATACGTTTTTCATTGAGAGTTTTCTTTTTGTTTGAGTTTTTAACTTATATAAAATTGAATATTTAAATGTAAAAGAAAATGCTTTGGGAGTAGTGAGTGGTATCAGTTTTTTATCCCGCCCTCTTGACCTTGACCTTGGCCATGCCCGCATGTTCTTGTATTTGAAAGTGCAAGTTCGTGTTGTCCTTGACCTTGACTTTGAAAGAGAGGCTATTTGTGCATTATATGATGTGACCCTGGCTTTTATCAAGGTCATCTCAGATGCGTGGACTAGAAGTAGTATTTTTTGCATTGTTGAGTGTGACCTTGACCTTGATCAAGGCGAATTTGGGTGTGTGAAGTTGTGTGTCGGAGTTTGGGGCAACCTTGAATATTTTTATATATGATATGGTGGAGTTAGTTTCGTTTATTAGTTTTCCCTGACTTGCATTGGTAGTACTTGATATCATTTTGACAAATCATGGCATACGTGTGTGAAAATTACGGTACCAAATTTACCAATAGTTATATGAGGCGTCATAAAAGAGAATCATGTGCGGGGAAATTTAATGAAGTGCGAGGAGGAAAACGGCTCCGAATTGATGATCGTGCAGCAAAAGCACATCAACGAACACAACAACATAAAAATAATTCATGTTGGCCAGTATATCGTGATGTGCAAGTCGTTGAATGTGCATTTAAAAATAAAATTGCAAACTATCGGGTTAGTAATGATAAGAACAACCCATTATTCAATATTTTTTACAAACTTTAAATCAAAGGTGGTAAAACTTCTTAATCATTTATTACATGTGCATCCACTTTAAAAATTAGCATAACTACTGTTGGTATATACATTCTTTCATCATAAAAAATATTTAGTGAAAAATCATTTAACACATCCAATCAAATAATTAATGTTGTAAGAGATTTGGATAACGTTTACCATTCTTTCGCCGAAGCAATTAAAACACAGTCAATTAAGTTTCAGAAGAAAGATTCAGGTTTGGCAAATAAACTTAACACTATATTAACGAATCAAAAAATAATCAAAAACTAAGGTGTTTAACAGATTTTTAATTATTTTTTTCTTTTTGTTATAGGATGGGCTTTTCAAGAGAACCTAATATTTTGAAGTGAATATCAAGAAGTATATGCCTATGGGTCACTCATCACATATTAAACTACCGTTCTCCATTGAAAAGAAAAGAGCTATTATTAATGTGATCAATCCGGACCAATATTGCTTCGGGTGAACAATAACATCAGCATTATTCCCGACTGCCGCAGCACCAACACAGATCACATCTTATCCTCATTTTTCTAGAGTGCTGAATTTAACAGGTATGGATTTTCCAGTAAAATTACGTGATATAAGAAAATCTGAGGAAATGAACAACATATCGGCTAATGTATACAATTTAGAATCCAAATACGAAGACAATAAATTAAAATATGAAATTATTAGTCCACTGAGATATGCGTGAAAAAAGTTGGATAGACATGTTTATTGTTAATTACAAAAGACTGTAATAGTAAAGATGGTGGTGAACATAATTGTGAAACGATCTGTTCAAAAAGTCACTACTGTTAGATTAAGTATTTATCACGCTTGGTTTCGAGACGAATTATTTTCCAAGGATATAAATTAAATTTTTGTGATGGTTGCCTTATTAATTTTAGTTCACCCTTAGATTTGACTTTACATCAGAAACACGATTCTAACCATATTTTCACGCAAACACCCTCAGTGGATTTAAAAATTGATAAATTTGGAAAGAGTGTGCCGGAAAATATTTTAAAATTTGAAGAAATAGAAAAGCAAATGCGCGTTTCTTTTATTGTTTACGCGGATTTTGAATCTGAAATTTGAGCTATTTCGGGGTAGTAATACAGCCCAAGTCTTTGTGGATCGTATTGAATGTGATTTGAGAGCTTTATATAACACATATTTAAAAGACATTTAACCTATGAAACCGTTAACGCCTGAAGAAATAAGGGAGTTTAATGATGCTGAAATATCTGGTATATGTTAAGGTCCTTTTTATGAATGGGGATGCGAAAGTAAAAGACCATTATCACATAACTGGTGTAAAAAATTTGGTGTTGCACATTCCATTTGTGCGGATTGACAACAGGATATATATATATATATATATATATATATATATATATATATATATATATATATATGTCTAAGAATAATATGATATAACTCACTGTATCTCTGTTATTTGGAAACAAACTACCGCCTCCACTTTTCTGGCATATAGTATTGAACTTCCTCTATACTTTTTCCAAATAATCTTGTTGATATTCTTAACCATTACTTTGCTATATATTTACAAAGAATGCTAAACAAGCATATATTTTAATTATTTTCGCACATATCTAAGGAAAATTTTGAAAATGTCTTGATGAAATCGTAATAAGGAAAAGTTGTAGAATATCACAATAAGTTTTACGATGCGCTAAAAAAAATTATATCGCATTTTAGGTGGGCACTGGCGTCGTAACCGTTAACGAAAAAAAAAATGGAACAAAACTTGTTTTTTGTGAAATTTTCTTTAGAATGCAAAAAAAAAATTGTTCCCAATTTTTGTAACCGTAAATAAAAATTTGGAAAAATTGGCGAAGGAGCTATGGAATCGTTTTAAAACCATCAAAAATCGATTTTTTTTTCCACAGGCGAGTGGCACTTATATAAAAAAAAAACTACAACTTTTCTACACTTCCCTCCAGTGGTCGAGCTTCATTTCTCTAGATTTTTGGATTTTTTTGCTCCCTATTTTCTTTATTTTGAAATTTTTTAAATTTTTTTTACATCATTGCATTCTAGGTAATTAAAGTGCTTTTATTTTTTTTTCTAGCTTGAACGGTTCCCGAGCTCCAACGTCTTAAAAATTCTAAATTACTAACTTTTCTTAACCCCTTTTTTCAAATTTTACCACTCCGAATCTTGAAAAATACTACCATATGTAAATAAACATTCTCTTTCTAATTTCCTAACTGTTTTTCTCTAAATCTTCAACTTTAGTGTACATTCACTATTTTCCCCTAATTTTTTGAAAAAAATATTTTTTTACTTTATTACTGTCGGAAGAGATGCTTGCTTATAGTATTTGACTTCCTCTATAATTTTTTTTAATAACTTTTTCCCCTATTCCTAACCGTTACATTCCTACAAATTTTCTAAAACGTTGTGTTCTTTTTTTTCTATAAAATTATTTTCTTGCGTAATCTAAGTACTTTTATTCATTAAATAAACGCCTATTGCCTCAACTCTCGTACTGCCTTCTTAAAGAATGGCCTTTTCCATCTACTTTTTTTTTGTTGGATTTCAAATAAATATAAAAATACTACTTGACTTTTTACAAATTTATTAATTGTCCTACCATATTTTAACATTATTTTGTGTTACATTTAATCGATAATTACATTAAAATATAGATGTTTTGGTCACGGAACCGTTTAATACATTATAAATAAAAAATGAGTTATGAATAACTACTGCGTACACTTTAGTGTTTTCGAGGAATTTGTTCTTTCTGGTTTGGAACTCCAGTTTCACATCCACGGTAGATGAGTTAATAGCCTCTGGTTGATGACTGCAATTGATAATAAAAACGGGGTTTTTCACATATTTGGCGAACGTCATGATCGGATCGTTTACTTCTCGCCCGTAGTAGCCGCATTAGAAATTCTGATAAATGTAATAGGCCGCTGCATACAGTTTCTTGGCGAAATCTAAATTCCATCTTTCGTAGGAATAAACGGTTGAATTCAGGTATAGTCTAATATTCCATAAGTTGGCATTGGTAAAGTGGGTTGCGTTCCTTCCTTTTCTATCGCAATTATTACTGTCTTGAAATCCAACTAATATATAGCGCGATCGTTCTAGACTTCTGCTCGTTCTCAAGGCCCATACGTCGCAAGATGTTTGTCTTAAAGCTGGGAATTCGTACAGATCCCATTTACGATATGCCATTTGAATACTGGCATGATTTCCGACTTTATTAATGCAAGACAATATTTTCAGTTTTAGCTTATCAACTGGAATGATGTGACGAATTTTCCATTCGATTTTGTCGATACTAATTTCGGCGTCTACGTTGCCGACGTAGCAATTGGTAAAAGTGCGAGCTATAATCATAATAAGCTCTTGTTTTACGTTAAAAACACCTTTTGTATAATCTTCGGAGAATGCCGTAAGATATTTTAAGGGTAATTTCCCGGAGAACACGCTATTTGCGGTGTCTGCGATATCTTGGTTTGCTTCATCGAGACTTCATCCGCATGTCATGAGCGATCTTTGTTGCAAACTTTCGAATGAAACCATGGTTTTTAATGTCGTGGTAACTTCAGGTATACGAACCACGGCAACCTGCTCACCTCCCATCTCGAAGCGAATTTCATGGAACAAAAATGCGAGGGCATTGTGTGATAAAAACATTTTTTCTTTGCATCTATGGGTTTAAATTTTCCATCGATATATATGTGACTTTCGGTAATATCCAGTATAATATCTTTAAAATTTATAAGAATGCGAATTTCATCAAAATTGTTGAATGATGGAGATTCGTAAAGTTTATACGTATCCTCTTCTAAACTCATAATGGAATTGTCCAAGATGGGTTCGGAGAAAACCTCTATTTTATCGCTGGTGGTGAAAGTCATTTTCGCACTTTAAGACCGATTGATTTTAAAAATTTATAATTTTCAGCAAATAATCGTTGATATGTTTGCGATCTAATGTCTGGACGACGACTAACCTTGACGTTAACCCTTCTTTTACTTTTATTATATTTCGGTGGTTCCCCAATCTTAGTCAACAGCATACACAATTGACGATGGAAGCAAAAACCCATGAATGAAATTTCATGATAATTTTATCGCCTTGAAAATCGATTTGATCACCGTCCAAGATGTGAAGAGTAATGTTGTCTATAAATTGACATCCTTCCGGCATATAAATATTATTTTGTGGTTTTTTACTGATTTTGTAACCGAGTTCCACATCGATATCGAATTCGAACAAAGTGTGACCTTCCACAGAATTGAAATATGCTGCGGAAAGCATATTTAAATCCACGCGTATGATGCATACTTTCATTATTTCCACCATTTCGGTTGACTCATGCTTTTTGTCTCTTTTTAACACTGTATACTCATCTCTCCCCGGAAATCTATATTATATTGCGATTTAATTCATACTTCAGCGTATTATTATTGGCGTCTAAGGAAAAGATTTCATCGTTATTTTCTCCAGCTGAATTGTTCAAAGTCTCCAACCTAACTTTACCTATTTCACCTAGTTCATAGGCCCCAGGTGGTATCTACAATTGTACCGGTTCGGTGGTGTTGCCATCCTTCATGTAGGCAAAATTATTGTTGCTTTTATCCCTATTAAAAATGTAATTGTTTGTGTAAAATCCCAGCAATACAAGGCCATATTTGTTCTCTTTATGTAATTCGATGGGTGGATAAAAATCCGCACTTAAGATACTCGAGTGTCCTGTTAGTGTGAACGTATAAGATATAGCTAACAATTAAAACATCCTACATCTCGCTTTTGTTCTTAGCAGCCACATTTAAAAAGATTTATCTTTATACCTCTTCTCACTACATTATATAGTGATGTTTTTATGGCTATTTTCTACTTTTATGCTCACATCGCTGATTTTGCAATAACAACAAAATATTTTTCTAGGCGTAGGACCGTTATCAGCCGTATCCTCGTTTAAATTGCTGCTGGAACAATGTTTGCAACTGCACTAATATTTTAATATATCGATATCGTTTTGAGGTTCTTGGGCAACTTATCCCGAACGAATATAATTTCATTTGGGGCTAATGCAATCATCACTTCCTTGGGTATATTTTCTAGCTGTTTCACGGTCATTTTCCTTAATCCACCGGCTACATGAAATACTTTCAGTGACCGCAACATTTTAGCATAATTGTTGCGGTCTATTTGCGTTATTAATGGTGGCGATAAGGACATCTTTTACGGTGATGATTGGAAAAGAAACTTTAAGCACAAATATCCACAGCAGACTGTTCCAAAATCCTGTTGAGGATATATAGTAAATAATTTTTAATGGTTCGGATCTCGTTTGCAGATATTGCAACAATTCGATCGGTGGGGGCAAATCGCCGAAGCTATTAAAATATGTTCCTTTAGAATTGCTTTTTCTATGAGCTACCCAATGAGTCTCTGCACCAGTCGTACTAAACAAATTAACTATAGCTGCTTCGTGACGTCGAGGACCTTGTCTAGGTAACGAATACCTCATATAAACACCTCGAAAGTGTCCTATTCTGTTCTTCTTTTCAATATCGATATTAGATAGCAGTCTTCGAGGTAAGGATTTAATTATTTTTTTGATCTACGATTTAAAAATAATCCCATATTTTTACGATATGGCTTTAGTAACAAGCCATTTCCTTTCGTTTTCAAATACATGCACCGGTTTTATCTTCACTGCTTTTTTTGCAGCTTTTATGGCACGTACAATACCCGTTGTCCCACCGGCTATTGAACCAAAAGCTGATAACCCGGCAAAGATTGGTATTAATCGTAATATTCAGCCAGTGGTGTACGAACCTTCCTTTTGCCACCTGCCGCTGTTAGCGATATACGTGCTGTCGACAGAGCTATTTTAGATGCATTCACGAGATTTTTTTCCAACATATTTCACCTTCCAGCTTTTAATAATTCCTTTCAAACTGCTTGTCGAATGGCTGAATATCCGAACATGTCGACTTTTATTGACGCCTTTCCCTTTTGTACAAAGTGTACTTTTACTAGATGTTTTTCTTGTTGGTAAAGATGATGATATTACACCTATACTAGAACGCTGTTTTGCCTTCATAATATTTGTCACTAACCATGCTGCTGTTTTTTTACTTAAACTGGAATCTTTCGGCTTTACTCTATCTAAGCACTTTGTTCGAGCACGTAATTCGCTCAATGTCTCACACTTATGTTGTCTTTGTTATGTAAATAAGCTAAACGTGTTTTGTATGTGACATCCAAAGGATTAATTCCCGGATCACCTCTTGTTACACGTTTTATTACTTTTGTTTCGGGTCCGCAATATTGATAACCGGGAATGTGTACTTCGAATGGTAATTTATTTATTAACGAATTCACAATACCGTGTTCAACTTTATTGGAAACGTGAGACCGCCCACTTCGTTTGACGCTCGACATCTGAGTGATAGTTTTTGTGAAAATTTGCCTAAAATATATTAAATTTTCCTACTATGCGCGTTATCGATCTTAAATAAAAACTTCCTATTAACAATCTAGATTTGAAAAGAAAATAATGAAGAAACACGGTCCTCTACTTCCTTCTGCTATTCGTGGTCTATTAATTGGTCCTTCCAATTGTAGTAAAACTAGTGTCACATACCTCCTTGGGCTACGTTTCGAAAATGTCTATATTTGCTCGAAAACTCTCTATCAACCGAAATATGAGTATTTAAAGAAAATTTTAGCACCCATGAAGGGTTTAGGCTACTATGCTTTTAGTAATTCTAGTAATATTGTGGAACCGTCCGATGCAAAATCAAAGTCTATATTTATCTTTGATGATCTTATATGTGAAAAACAAGATGTTATAAGATTGTACTTTAGTATGGGACATAATAAAAATATCGACTTCATTTACCTAGCACAAACAAGTTCGCTGGTGCGAGACGATGCCAATTTTATTATTATGTTTAAACAAGATGAGTTGAATATGAGACACATATTTTCCGACCACGTTTCACCAGATCTAACTTTTACTCAATTCCAAGAAATGTGCTCAGAATGTTTGGATAATAAGTAATTGATAAAGACAGCGATGTGAAATCGGGAAGATACCGTAAAGGATTTGGTGGCTATATATTATTATAATAATAAGAAAAAAGATTTATTTGATAGTTGACACGTCCTTTTTTAACATCATTAAACGTAAACTAGTGGAAGCTACCAATGCCGTTAGAAAAAAATTTAAACAAATTAAAGCGGCAAAATAACTAAATATTGTGGAATTGGAAAAATTTTATGAACCCATTAATAAACCGTTGACAACTGTATCTGATGTGGTCAAGTAGCGTCAACAACAACAACAACAACAAAAATATTATCCATCTACAAAATCACAGAGTTCCAGTACATCAGTGTAGGCGACTCAAATGTCTGGTTTCCCTCCACCTGAACATTTTTTTCAAACCTTCACACATATACATCAGCAGCAGCGCATTTCAAAACAGGATATTGGCCAATCGGTAGTTGATACATCCTCGTACGTACGTACGTACACACGTACCAAAAATTGTATTGGTAAAATATGGGTGGGTGTTATACAAAAAGCTTTTGTGTGCACCCAACAGCTTTTAGCAGAAACATTTCACGAAATACTGCAATCTTTTGTTTTGAACTTAAAATGACCTTAATGTTTAATCTTCATCTTGAGGTCAAGGTCATATTCAATAGTAAAATTTCCCGCCCTTTTCATTCCTGGGGTCGAACTTGGGGAACATATTTAAAATTCTAAAGTTGACCTTCAAATGATCTTGAAGAACAATGTCAAGATCATTTTCATGGTCACCACTAGTTAGTTCCCCTGCCACCCTATAATCTTTGTATAAAATATTTTTCGAAAAAATGTAATCCCACTGAGATATTCTGTTGTCTCAAGATAAATGCCGCACCCTGTATAATAATCGATGTCGTTCATAAAGGTAATGGATAGAACTGATAAGAGTAAAGTAGCGGCTGATATATATTTTGATTTTGGTAGTGTTCACACTGATTGATCACATATTATTATGTTAAAAGATGGAATCGTCTAGTTTACGTAATCTAGTTAAGGACTTGATTAAATTTTATTTAAGTAATAGATCTTCGAATGTCTGGCTTGCCGCTTGTTCTAGTAAACACGATTATTTTATCTAAAAAAATGTCAATCACAAGGAGTATTCGTTAAAGCTTAGTTGTGGATTCATTTTAGTTTTTAATTTGTGCCAATAATGAGAGTTTACAATATTAATTTACCGTCCCAAGAGATATCGCTTATAACACAGAACGTGGCTGACTGGTGCTATTGTAATGAGATTGTTCTCAAAAGTGAAGAAGCCGCTTTAATTTTGTACAAATATAATAGAAGTGAATCTTTGTGCTTTTGAATAAATTACAGGACAATCGGACAGCGCAATTGAACATGGTTTCTTAGGATAGTGATAAAAATTGACCTGAGATGATCTGGTGAAGTTCGGTTAGTTATAGGAAGAACTCATAAATTTTGCTGCGTTCTTCGATACATAAAAGCAAATTGATTTGAACAATATTAGGATATTTTATTTTGAAATTGAGTAACCTGTTGTCGCTTACTACATTTCATTTTTGAATGGATCATCACTTGAGCTTGAAAACGGCGTATTGGAGCCCACAAATGAGTCCAGTAATATTAGAAATAGGAATATTTTAAATATTTCAGTGCACCGCACTTCTCTTCTGAGAGGAGGCCATGGATGGTTTTTAATGCTCTAAACATTTTTGAAATATCTGTATTTAAAAAAACTGTCTGCTTCCAAATGTTTTAGTAGTTTAACAGAGCTAAACTCTACATATGTTTCGCTTGTTCAACAATACATTTAATAGTAAAAGTGAAGATGTCTTTTAACCCAACACTTTATTGGAAACCTGATTTTATTACTGTAAATCTGGTAAGAATGACGTCAAATATTTATCTATAATCGAAGTTTAAAGAAAGTTGTTAATAACCCGAAAGAAGTTAATTTCAAATTTGTAAATCACAAAACACAATTTAGTTATAAAAGGGTCTAGCCGATTAAGAGGGTCGAAACTGCCATCTTGGTAGTAAAAAAATAAAAAACACAAGGTTGTTCTACATGAAAAAGTACCTACATAAAAAATTTTTTAACCACTTTTATCGTTTTATTTTAAACAATCTGAAAAAAATATTTGTGTGTGCCGTTAATATTAAGAGTGATATTGTAACAGTGCAAATCAAACAATTTATTTTATTACTAACTAAAAATATTCATTATAAGTTTAGTATATATATATATATATATATATATATATATATATATATATATATATATATATATATATTAACACTATAATAAATTGGAAATTCGCAATTAAAAATAGAATATGGGTTTACAAAACAAGTGAAAAGATTAATTTATTATTAATATATATATATATATATATATATATATATATATATATATATATATATATATATATATATATATATATATATATATATATATATGTAATCGAAGGTTTTCGGGCATCCCGTCTATGTGCTGAGTCCCTCTCAGGACTGTAAGGCAGCTGACGTTTCGATGAAATCTCATTCACCATTTTCAAAGCTCACTGTATGGCGTCTACGAGCGAACTGACGCCTGCGACTCCGGTGCTGTCAGTCCCGTGAGCGCGTCGGACGCGTTCATTTTCCGAATGGTTCCGATCCATCAGGTGGCGTGACCTGCTGCGCGTCATCGGCCCTGTTGCCAGTGTTTGGGGTTGCGTTGCCGGGTTGTAATCTGTTTCGTTACTAAGTGGTACTGGTTGGTGTTTTGTAAGCAGACTTTTACAAGTATTAGGCACACGTTGGCTATCATCTCTGCTATTTAAGTTGTTGGGCCTCTTTGCAATTTCAATGGCTTCCCTTATAACTCTTGTGGACAAGTTTTCACATTTCGATAGCGTTTTTGTTCCCGAGAAATTTATCTTATGTCCTGTGTTTAACCAGTGTTGGGCCAGAGCAGAAGAAGTTGTTTTTTGCTTGACAGCGTTCATATGTTCGTCTCTTCTGGCGCTTATTTTACGGTTGGTTTGGCCTACGTAAGACGAGCTGCATTCTCCGCATGGAATTTCGTACACTCCCTGGTTTTCTAGAGGGATTCTTTCTTTAGGTGTTGGCAAGAGATCTTTTACTTTACGGTCTGTGGTGAAAATGGTTTCAATATTGTGTCTCCTGAGAATTCTTGAAATCTTGTCTGTAGTGCCTCTTACATAAGGAACAAAAGCTTTCGAGCTGTTCTCTTAGTTTTCTCGATTTTTTGGGGCCAAGTGTTTGTTTGTTAGAGCCTTGTCTATATGTTCTTTTTTAAAACTGTTCTTTGTTAGGGCGTCTTGCAGTATGTTCATCTCTTTGTGATAATTTTCTGGATCTGTAAGGGACTGCGATCGAAACGCCAGCGATTTCACTACTGCAAATAATTGGGCGGGGTTGTGATGTGAATCGGCGTTGAGGTACCTGTTGGTGTGAGTGGGCTTTCTGTAGACAGTGTACGAAAGCAAGCCATCCTCTTTTCTTTTCAGTAGGATATCCAGAAATGGTAGTTTTCTTTCCTATTCTGTCTCCATAGTGAATTTAATTTTGGGATGTATACTGTTTATGTGTTCCAGGAAACTTTTGAGATTTTCTTCCCCATGTTGCCAGATAACGAATGTGTCATCTACATAACGTAGCCACAGTCTTGGTTTGTGTGAAGAAGTCTCTAAACCTTTTGATTCAAAGTCTTCCATAAATAAGTTAGCGAGTGCAGGAGATAGGGGCGATCCCATCGGAACTCCCTCGACTTGTTTATATCGTCGGCCTTCATAAGTAAAATAGGTGTTATCAAGACAGTGTCTAGCCAATTCGATGATATATTTTGGCAGATTATATTTGTTTTCTATTACAGAAAGAGCCTCTTTAACTGGTATTTATGTGAACAGTGATGTTACGTCAAAACTAACTAGACAATCTTTTTCTTGTAAATGTATGTTTTTGATTATTTCGCAAAAATGTTGCGAGTTTTTAACGTAGGAGGCCGTTTTTTCGACGAAGGGTTGGAGAATGGTGGCTAAATGTTTTGCTAGGGCCTGAGTTGGAGAGCCAACAGAGCTTACAATTGGTCGCAAGGGGGCTCCGGGCTTGTGTATTTTCGGTAAGCCATAAAGTTTAGGACATATGGATGATTTTTCTCTTGGTGTGATCTTCTTCTTTATTTCTTCGGTAAGTGGAGATGCCCTGATCAATGTTTTGGTGGTCTTTTCTAGATAAGTGGTATGGTCTCTGTTTATTGGCTTGTAGGCAGGGTCGTTTAACAGGGCAATCATCTTTTCATGATAGTCTGTTTTGTTTAGGACCACTGTCGAATTTCCTTTGTCAGCAGGAAGTATTACGATCGAGGTATCTTTGCGCAGGTCTTGTAAGGCTCGATGTTCTTCTGCAGATAGATTACTTTTTGGAGGTTTTGCTTTGCGGCTTCCATAAATAACCAACCGTAAAATAAGCGCCAGAAGAGACGAACATATGAACGCTGTCAAGCAAAAAACAACTTCTTCTGCTCTGGCCCAACACTGGTTAAACACAGGACATAAGATAAATTTCTCGGGAAAAAAAACGCTATCGAGATGTGAAAATCTGTCCACAAGAGTTATAAGGGAAGCCATTGAAATTGCAAAGAGGCCCAACAACTTAAATAGCAGAGCCAACGTGTGCCTAATACTTGTAAAAGTCTACTTACAAAACACCAACCAGTACCACTTAGTAACGAAACAGATTACAACCCGGCAACGCAATCCCAAACACTGGCAACAGGGCCGATGACGCGCAGCAGGTCACGCCACCTGATGGATCGGAACCATTTGGAAAACGAACGCGTCCGACGCGCTCACGGGACCGACAGCACCGGAGTCGCAGGCGTCAGTTCGCTCGTAGACGCCATACAGTGAGCTTTGAAAATGGTGAATGAGATTTCACCGAAACGTCAGCTGCCTTACAGTCCTGAGAGGGACTCAGCACATAGACGGGATGCCCGAAAACCTTCGATTACACATCACATCCGTGAGAATATCCGACATAACATATATATATATATATATATATATATATATATATATATATATATATATATATATATATATATATATATATATATATATATTGTCAGAAATTATGCGGCATGGCTGGTTGTGGATTCGAGGTTATTCCTTTAGCAGGGATGATATATCGGAATAAATGATGGGATATGGTTTGTGATGATTTTGATGTATGATATGGTGTTGTTTGATATGCTATGGTTGGTTCAGTAGCCTGTTCCAAACTTGGAACGCCATGTCGGCATCTGGGGTTGACCGAGTTGTCGATGTATGATTTTTGAGAGGTATACAGTTCATAGAGCTCGTCTTGGTTTCCGATTACTCTTATGCTTGTTAATGGATGATCTTCGTATAACGGGACTTCGTCATACGTAGCATATGTTTGTTAGGGTTGATCAGGGTGAACTTCAGCCAACGCCTCTAAACTTGAATCGATATGGTGCTGTTAGAAGTTTCCTCGTTGACGAACGCATGATTGTCAACCGACGCGCCGCTGATCTCGGCTTCGGATATTGTCCGATAGTCTGCGAGGAAATCCTCTAAGTCCATGGCAAGAAGGTTTCGAACAGGTTGATGTTGGAACGTGGATTGAATGGGGTTATTATGATTAAATGATATTTGAGATTCGCTGTTTGGGTTGGTAAGAAAGGTAGGGCACCGCGCAGGCGGTGCCGGAGAGGACCCACCATAACCGCCCGACCCAGAGGAGACCTAGGCCGCCTCACCTTTCTTCTTAGAGAATTGGGATTGAGAAGTTTGAATGGGATTCATGATGATTGAATGAGAACTTGGTCTCATGTAGATGAAATGTAAATGGAGTAAGAACTTGGTCAAGAACAAATGGTATAATTGGATGGAATGAGAACTTGGTCAAGTGACAATGTTAAGAAACTTGGTCAAGAACTAATGGTATAATTGAATGGAATGAGAACTTGGTCAAGTGACAATGTTAAGAAACTTGGTCAAGAACAAAGAGTATGATAATGTGTCAATGATCAATGGTATGATAATTTGGTCAATGGTCAATGGTAAGAGAACTTGGTCAAAAATTCAAAGTGGCAAAATTTTATGACAAGTCCGGCACCGAGAAAAATTTTTAAAAAATTTTTCTTATTGGAAAAAATATTTTAAATGAAAATTAAAATATTTTTATGAAGAAGTAATGACTTCTGGGAAGCGAGCCAAAGTGCTCTGGGGTTTTCACGAAATAAAATATTGTTTAATTAAATTTATATGACAAAACTGATATGAAAGAAAACAGGAAATATTTTCTCTTATGGAAGTGTCTTGAAATAAAATCCTTTTATGTTCAAGATATGTCTTGGAAGTGAGCTAAAGTGCACCAAGGTTTTGACAAAATAAAATTTATTTGGCAAAACTGGTTTAAGAAAAATTGGATTTCTCTTGGGAATATGTTTAAAGTTCAAGTTATGCTTCTTGAAAGTGAGCTGAAATGCTCTAAGGTTTTGACAAAAATAAACTGGTAGAAATTTATTTGAGCAAAACTGATTTAAGAAAAATAGGAATTATTTTTCTTCTAGGAAAATATTTTATAAAAATAAAATATTTAATGTCAATATATGTTTCTGGGTAGAGAGCTGAAGTGCTCTATGGGTTTTGATAAAATAAAAGTTAAGAACTTTATTTAACAAAACGGGCTCAAGAAAAAATTAAAATTAATTTTATCTCTGATGAAAATATTTTTTGAATAAAATATTTTGTGGATGAAGGCTTCTTGGAAGAGAGCTGAAGTGCTCCCGGAAAAAATGTAGAAATGGGAAAATTGATGAATACAATTTGTTGGATGATGTGGAAAAAATGCAAAGAAAATTTGGGCAAATTGAAAATGATTGACGACAAACCTTTTTTTTTCTGGAACTGAAAAAATTCGTAGAAAAATTGTCTCAGTCAGTCTTCACGAAACTCGTGAAAATTTAATGCCAAATTATCCCGACGCAACTTATTTATCGAAAATTTGGAATAAATTTCACTCGCAAATTTGTCCAAGAAATTGTAAGTTTTTTCTTTAATTTTTTCCCGAAGTGTTTAAAGCCTGAATTTATTGTTTTTTCTGAATTTGGAAGAGTACACGTTCGCAAATACCGATTTCCTTATTTCCTGAGTCCTACGATTTAAATTGACTAAGACAAACCAAGAAAATCTCGGAAACTCAAGTGTTTATGTTGTGGATTCAGAGATGGCGCCACTAACACTGAAATCTTGGAATTAAGTTTTTCAATGAAAAACCAAGATTTTGATGAGGAAATTTATGTTAAAATGTTTATAAAATTTTTATCTAGAGGCTAATAAATAGTCCTTGTGGATAAATGAAGTTGATAAAGCTGAAAAAGAAAAATAATGTTTATGATGATGGGCAGGGAAAAGCCCGGTTAATGTTATAAAATTTGCGATCTTTATGTCGATGATTCGTGATTGCAACCTCAGTTCAGGTATGCAATCGCGAATAGCGCCCGACTTTCGAACTGTAGTACAAGGGGTTCTGTTGGATGAAACCTAACGTTACCTGACACACTCTATTTTAAACAAAGAGATTCCCTTGTACCGTATTTGCCTTTCGCTTTATGGTCTTCAGGTCTCCCAGTCTTTCGCTATCGAAGTGCAATGATAGCTACTAGTTCGTCCAGGAAACCTCGGAGGTAATTTTAGATTTTTGTTTAAATACTACACTACACACTCCTGCAGCCACGCAGCCGTCAATAAGATCGTCGGTGCTGTGCAATTTCTTGGCTGAAACAGCCTCCACAAAGCGGCAGCAACGATATCTTCTTTCTTGAAGTTAACGAATTTCCTTTATTGATGCTAATTTCTTTTAATAATACAAATTTCTTTTATAATGTGCGCTTATCTGGTTCAGAGCCGTGAGAACAACACTGTACGATAAGCGGCGTTGCCTTTTCACTACCTTTCACTTGTATTTCTTCTTTCTTGATGTTTCGTTATTCAGGAACCACAATAAACTGACTGCTCCGCCGGTTTCGTGCCCTCTTTATAGAGCTTTTTGGCGGGAAACGCAAAAAACCGTTCTGACCAACGAGGTGCCGTATGCCATTTACTCGTTAGTTCTATGCATATTGTTTAATATATATATATATATATATATATATATATATATATATATATATATATATATATATATGTAGAACACGCACCTCTTAAATGGCTCCTAAATATGAAGCAGCCTGAAAGACAAGTAGCAGGATGGCTTAAAAAGCTACAAAAATTCAATTTTAAAATCAGACATAGACCAGGAAGAGTGCATACCCACGCAGATGCCTTGTCAACAAGACCATGTAAGGAAGAATGCAAGTACTACAGCAAAGTATAACAAAGAAAAAGGTTTCCTATTCGTAGAGTCAGTTTTGACATTTATCCAGCTTAGTACAGCTCAGATGAGAAAAGACCAGGTTAAAGATAATGATCTGGCGCCATTCCTTCAAGTTAAAGAGAATAATGGACCACGTCCTAATTGGGAAGAGATCTCGAATAAAGGACTCACATTAAAGGCACTTTGGGTTCAGTGGCATTCGGTATTTATTGAAGATCGGTTACTAAAGAGATCCTGGGAAAGTGCCGATAGCAAGGGAATAAAGACTCAGATAGTGGTACGGAGAAAAAAGTTTCAGTGGTTTTAGAAAAAATTCATAATGGGAAGTCTGGTGCTTATTTAGGAGTTAACAAAACTCTAGACAAACTTCGAACAAGATTTTACTGGGTTAACTACTGGCAAGATGTAAAATCATTGTGTAGACAGTGCCCTAAATGTGCAGCTAGCCAAGGTCCAAATACTAGATCTAAGAGAAAAATGAAGAAGTATAATGTTGAAATACCGTTTGAACGGATGGCTATTGATATAACTGGACCATTCTCAGAAACAGATCAAGACAA